>CP092092.1:9977500-10127500 GCA_029203775.1 Neoneuromus ignobilis
CGATTTGTACCAGGTTCAAACTCAAACTCTGATACACTGATCAGAAGTATGATATGCAAATTAAATAAATTTGTTGTTTTTTAAAAGAAAAAACTAATCACTTTTTGAAAGAAATAAAATTATCATAAACTAAATTCCCAGTTCTCTATTATTAAATATGAGCCGATGAAAAAAATACCACCGCTGTGATTTATTAATAGCAAGACAATGCAAATATTAATTGTATTTTAAATTGTATTAATGCAAGATACTTTCGCGAATCATTAAAAAAATAAAGTTGCGCCATTTACAACTTGAAGCAATAAATAAATTGCTTCCATTTACCTTCTCGCACAACACAATCTTTATTTGTATGCATATGCATTATATATATATATATATATATATATATATATATATATATATAAATGTATATATATATATATATATAAATGTATGTATATGTCTTGTATTTATAATCGTAAATTAATATGTTGACTATATGTTATTTTATTATATATTATCGGTTAAAACTCATTAACTTTTAATTTAAATAACATTTTATCACCTACTATTGTTTTGTGTTGTACGACTTTTATAGCAAATGTATTTATAAATCGATTTTTATATTTTCTAATTAATTTTTATACAATAATTAATAATTTTTATACAAATACTGAAATGCAGTTTCCTATCACACATTCTAAATATTATATATATATATATATATATATATATATATATATATATATATATATATATATATATATAATTTAGATAGTTGATTATTTTAGTAAATTAACTTAATTAATTATAATTAAATTTTAATATAAATACTTTTTATATTTTTCTCAATATTTTCTATTATTCTTTTATAACAATTTAATCTCATTACTTGAGAATTTTATTTTAGTTCAAAAATTCAATTCGTAATTAAATAAAAATATATTAAAAAAATATACAAATGGAAATATTAAAATTATTACTTATCTATTTCTTTATCTATCTATCTGTCTAATATACAGGTAACCACCGTATAACACGGTTGGAGAATTGGGAGAAATCCCCGTATAACACGACATTCATACAACACGGTTTGAGAATTTTGATGATATGAATTCTGAAGATATTCAAGAATTACTGGTGGAAAAAGAGGCAGATGAAGCAAATTTAATGGAAATGGTATCTGAGATAAACCAAATTAATTCAGAGGACAATAGGACAGATGCAAATGCAGAAGTTCAAAATGCTATTCTAAAAAGTATAAAGACTTAAACTTAGCCGAACAATTGGAGTTTTTTACACAAATGAATTTTAACCCCAACACCACAATAATTTAAAGTGTTCAATAATCACTTATTGTTCACTTATTATTTATAATTATATAACCTATAATTGTATCGGCTGATGCATTTCGATGGCGACGCCATCATGAGAAAGGCTCTGACGATGATGGCATCGCCAACGAAATGCATCAGCCGATATAATTATAATTATAGATTATAAGATATAATTATAGATTATATAATTATAAATAATAAGTGAACAATAAGTGATTATTGAACACTTTAAATTATTGTGATGTTTGAGTTAAAATTCATTTGTGTAAAATGAATTAGCCACAGTTCCAAAACCACAAATATTGGAGTTCTATTTTCTAAATGCAGATCCTTCCACCGAAACAAGGATACCACAAAATTTAAGAGAGAACTTTACAAATGGTTAGCTCGAAAATTATAAAGATCTTTCAGATAAAAGCAAACAAATAAAAATAACAGATTTTTTATAAAAAGTATAGAAATCAAGAGTTACAAAAGAAAGATCATAAGATGAGGTTATTTTGACATAAAGAAAACGACCTCGTTTAATGGTGTTTAGTAGTGATGAAAAAGAAAACATTAATTATATTAACATGTAATAGTTTATTACAATTATTGTTTTAATAGACATACATCTCTTAGTTATAAAAAGAAAATAATATATTTTTTTTAATTTTTGGAACTTTAACTTTGTTTTTTGTACTAGTTCTTTGTTTCGTATAACACGAATTCGCATAATACGGCATTTTTTAGGAACCTAACGACTGTTATATGGGTTACCTGTATATATACAGTGAGTCAAAGTGAAACTCATACAGAGTTATATTTCCAATAATTTTACACATATATTTTAATATAAGAACACATTCCTTTATTGTTTTTGCTTAATTTTTTTTATTAAGGTTATTTTTATTATATTTGAAAATTTCAATCGTAAATTAATACTTTTACTACAGAAAAAGTAACAATTTCTGAAAAATTAACAAAAAATATATCAAAATGAAACTCATACAACGAATTATTCTCGCTTGAAAACTGCTGTGTTAAGAAAGTATACTCTTCAAATATGTGTTTGGTCACTTTGGTTATAAAAAAAACCTATTGTCAAGTCGTTTATAATCATTTTGTAAAAAATATAAGTTGGATTTTCACTTTGAGTAGACAAAGGGGACAATCATCGACGGACGAGCGAAAGCTAATAATTGTTCATTACAAAAATGGAAAAACTCTACGGGAAATTGGAAAATAGTTAATAAAAACCACGCTACAATGCAATCTGTAATAAAAAGATTTAAAAACGGCCAAAATGTTGACAATAAAGTCATAAAAAGTCTCCGCAAGATTTTTAATGACCATGACGAGCGTTAGATTCTACGAAAACTTAAAGAAAATTCGAAAATTAGTGCACCCAAATTGACTTTAAAAGTTAAAAAGTATCTAAATAAAAAAGCAAGCCCCCAAGCAATTCGCAATATACTAAATAAAAATGGGTTTCATGCTCGTATTGCCAGAAAGAAAAATTTCATAAATCTAGCTAATCGCAACAAAAGGTTAAGCTTCGTTCGGGAACATATTAATAAGAGTTTTGATTATCGAAAAAATGTTTTGTTTATGGACGAAAGCAAATATAATTTATTTAGATTCAATGGGAGAAATAATGTATGGCAGAAACCAAATACAGAAATGTCTTTAAAACACTTACGTCCTACAGTCAAACATGAGAGCGGTCATGTTATGGTATGGGGGTGTATGTCTACGAGAGGGGTTGGAAATTTAATTTTATAGATGGCATTATGAATCAAAATGTTTATATTGATCTATTAAGAAAAAATTGAAAGCCAGTGCTCAAAAACTTGGGATTTTACAAACATTTAATTTTTATCAGAACAACGACCCCAAGCACAAAGCTTATAAAACACGTAGTTGGTTGTTATATAACTGCCCCAAAGTACTGGAAACACCACTATAATCACCTGGTATAAGTGCGATTGAAAATCTATGGAATCACTTAGAAGTTGCCATTAGAACACGCACTATTAAAAATAACAATGATTTAAAATAGCGTTATTAGAAGAATGGGGAAAAATTGATCTAGCTTATTGTGAAAAATTAGTTAAATCCATCCCGAATCGTTTAAAGGCTTAATAAAGGCTACTCTACTAAGTACTAAAATAATTCAATCCATTGTAAATTTTAATTTAATAAATAATTTGTTAGTTGTATGAGTTTCATTTTGATGTATTTTTTGTTAATTTTTCAGAAATTGTTATTTTTTCTGGAGTAAAAGTATTAATATACGATTGAAATTTTCAAATATAATGAAAATAACCTTAATAAAGAAATTAAGCAAAAAAAAAATAAAGAAAATTGTTATTATATTAAAATATATGTGTAAAATTATTGGAAACATAACTCTGTATGAGTTTCACTTTGACTCACTGTATATATAGATAGATAGACAGAGACATACATAGATAGATAGATAAATACACATACTCACACTCATATACACACACATATACACACACACACTCACACATATATATATATATATATATATATATATATATATATATATATATGTATGTATATAATATGTTTATATAAAACACAATAGTATTGATAATAAACAAACCTGTTATATATTTTTATAAAAACAATGCTGTATATGAATTAGGATATATTCTAATAAAAATATTTAAATAAAATACTGTTAATTGTTTATGTTTAAAGAAACTAATATATCAAAATATAAACATTATATCTTAAAATAGCATTTATGTTTTCAACTTTTGTTTTCTGAAAATCGTTTTTATTTTCAAATATTGTTGTAAACTTTATGAATTTCATATTAAGTTGACGTAATTCATTAATAAACATGTACAATAATTATACTATAATAATTATACTATACTTTATAATTAATTACACATATTAGATTTCTTAGAAATTATTACAAATGTGTAAAATAAGTTGCCTACACTTTGTATATTTTATTTCTTTTCAATATAATGTAATTCATATTTGTTACTAGTAAGAAAGTTATATATTTTAATAAATAAATAATTTATTTTATTATTACTATATACAATAGTATTTTAAAATCAATATATTTCAAATATTGAAAAAAAAATATTTAAATTGTAAATAGTTGTAAAATATTATTATTATTTTATTCTAAAATATAATAAATAATTTAATAAATTCATAACTAATTTCAATCACAATTTGTTTGCAGTGAAACCATCGAAGTTAAATAATTTATAATAATAAAAACATTTAATAACGCATTATCCGATAATTTCGTTCGAGATTAAACGTTTAAAATTCTGAAAGTGCATCTACTGCAGATAAATGAATTTAAATGTAACAAGAACTCGTTCAATGCCTTTTAGGGTCGAAGAAGGTCGTCTAAGAATATGTGGAAAAACGAGAAAGTAAGAATGGATATAAAATTCAATGAAAGAAATATTAATAATATGTCAATATACAAACATCATCCGAAGTATTTACTGTGATGAGAATAATAATATGGCTACTTAAATATCTAATTATATTAAAGCTTATTATATATAATCTATTTTATATACATTAAAGGGATGAATACTTTTTTCGCAACTTTGAAAATAAATATAAATATATGGAATAAAAATTGTGTTTAATCTGTTTTTGTAATCACTTTGATTACTATTATATTTTTTACAGGATTTACAACAAATACATCGAAAATTTCATATTACTTTACTAACAACTTGATTTTATATTTTAATACTCATTTTTAATTTTACCATAATTTTTGTTTAAATACCATTAATTTATAACAATTAAACAATTTAAAGCTACAAACACGCGTATTTATAAATGTGTGTGTGTGTGTGTGCGTGTGTGTGTTTCTGTGCATGTGTATATATATATATATATCATCACATCACATCATAAAGCCCATATCAATCCACTACTGGACGAGAGCCTCAAAATGCTACACCAGAAAATATATATATATATATATATATATATATATATATATATATATATATATATATATATATATATATGTTTGTATGTATGAATAGAAAAAGTACACAAATTATTTCTTCCATATTAAAAAAAGATTATGAAATAGAATAATGCTTTTGTGTGTTTTTTTACTTATAAATGATATAATTTCTTATTTAAAAAAAAAATTTCTGAGTAATTTCATTCTCAATTAAATTTCGAACAATAATATAAAAGCCATTTAGAAATAGATTTACTATTAAAGCCTATCAAGACTAAAACAGCTCTTACATGAATATTAAATTATTTAGGTTCAAAGACTTTTTCATCTTTATTTTCATAACAACATTAAAATCTATTTTTAAAAATTAAAATGAAATATATATATATGTGTGTGTGTGCGTGTATATATATATATATATATATATATATATATATATATATATATCTATTTATATATATATGTATATATATATATATATATATATATATATATATATATAAATACAAGTATATGTATATATAAATGTTAAACAATATTTACAAAAATGTAAAAAAATCAATCAAATTTTAATAAACAAAAAAAAATCAAAGAAAATAGGAAAAGGCAATTTCACAACAACCGTTTATTTCATTTTGATATGGTGTTGAAGAATGCAACAATAAATGTAAGTTACAGGAGTCAAGAAATATAATATATTTAATAAAATTTAAAAAAACGGAAAAAATCAATCAGCAAGTAAATTAAAGACTTTATGAAATATATAGATAGTATGTGAAAAAGAAGTATTCAAATCAAAAGAAGTTATAAGATTTTTGTCATTCTTCAAAGATTTCGAAAAAACTCACTCACGCACATATACATACATACATACATACATACATATATATATATATATATATATATATATATATATATATATAGAGAGAGAGAGAGAGAGAGAGAGAAAGAGAGAGAACTATTTATTTCTAATTAAACAAAATTAATAATTAATAATGAATGAAAGTATGTTTTTGTATAGTTTATGCGATACATTTCTTTGTAATTAATAAAAAAATACAATTCAATAATGTGTAATATTCAAATTCAAATATATTTTCGTGTTTTTAATTTATGTAAAACCTTTATTTATGTTAAAAAAAAATACAACTACAAAACTAATACTAAAATTCCAATAGTAAAATTGACCTGATATTAATTAAACTATATTGAAGTCGAAATCAATATTGAAAACGTACTGTTCTTTGTCTTCTAAAAAATCATTAATTTTATTAATATGACAAATGCCGCAAACTCAGGTAAGATACGTGGCTAATAAAATGTCACGTGGGTATTTGATATTAATTTTTTTGACTAGCGCATGACTAGTATATACTATTTATTTATCGACGAAATATTCTATCACATATCTATCTTTTAAATCAAAATATGCAAACTAGTGTAATGTGAGTTTTGAATAAACCGAACATTTTTTTCTAACTAAAGATATACATTTTTTAAGTGGAATATTCATTGAAATTAATTAGCTTCGTCGTTTACTTATTTTTAAATGTCGGTGATAGTAAGTTATTTATTTAAAAAATAATTTAGTATAGTAAGAATGAAATTCTTGTTATAAATTTATAAAGTTGATCGCAATTGTAATAAACAGAATTAGTTTTAGTAATTTAGTAATTGTTATCTTATAATTAAATATATATATATATATATATATATATATATATACACTTTATAAAATTTTAATTACTCAACAAATAAATATTTAATTTGAAAAATGTGCATATTAAATTTGAAAAGATAGATATAAGAGTACATTTATTAGAAGATAAAAAAAAATCTTGAAATATCTTTTATGACACATAGCAAAAGTTATTTCAAACATTTGATCTAAAAATACTCTCAGTTCGTACAAAATAAACAATCGCCTGTTTTCGTTATTTAATTAGGTACATATCTATTCCGCTTATCAATAAATTGATTAAACAATATTTTTTCCTACCATTATTGTAGTGTATTGAAGAAATTATACTCACGGTTATAAACAGTAGAAAAATGTATTCTTGTGTTCAAACAAAAGGAATTTAATTAATATCAATCAATTTATAGCGTAATAACACGAACAGTTTTATTGATAACGTCGCTTCATACATATACACGAGTTTTAGTTATATTTTCTCATCAGTGAAATAATATTATAACATGGCAAGTGTATTACTGTCAGCGGAGGGCGCTTCGAATCAAGAAAATTCGGAGACATTTAACATTCAGCATATTCTGAAGTTACAAATACTAAACGGACATAATAGTGACGTCACGTGCTGCGATTTCAACGGAAATGAAAATGCTCTATTGATCACTGGATCTAGGTACAGGAAATCTGATTGTATGAATTTTATACATTTAAGATTTTTTTCATTTATTGCCCATCTTTCATTTTTTTACAAACAACGCCAATATATATATATATATATATATATATATATATATATATATATATATATATATATATATATATATATATATATATATATATATATATATATATATATATATATATATATATATATATATATATATATATATATATATATATATATATATATTAAAGCACATGTATCTTAATAGATTACTATTTCGTATACATATAAGAATAATTTTGATAAAGATCAGTGCGTTTTAAAATTTTGTCCGAAAAAAATTGTTATAAATGACATTTAAAAAGTGTTTAATTTATATTCGTATTTTATTATATTGGAATATATGTACACGTTCGACATAAAATATATAAGAATTTCAGTCACTTTGTTCAATTATTTTTACATATATACTTTTATTTTTAATAACGGAGCACATCATAAAAGTTAAATAATTATATACATATATTAACAAACAAATATAAAAAATAGTATTAATATTAAAAATAGTTCTTAATTTCATAGGATATTTCCTTCAAATACACTATATATATATATATATATATATATATATATATATATATATATATATATATATATATATATATATATATATATATATATATATATATATATATATATATATATATATATATATATATATATATATATATATATATATATATATATATATATATATATATATATATATATATATATATATATATATATATATATATATATATATATATATATATATATGTTAGCATTCATTGTGGCTTTCGTCCAGTAGTGGACTGATGTGGGCGTTATGATGATGATGATATGTTTATATATATATATATATATATATATAGTGTATATATATATATATATATATATATATATATATATATATATATAAATATATACGAGGCTCGTTTGATAAGTTTGGTAAAAAAGTAAGAAAAACTAAATTAAAAAAATTAATTTAATTAATGAATTAAATTAAACAATAAATAAATTTACCAGACTTATCAAACGACCTAGATGTATGTATATATATATATATATATATATATATATATATATATATATATATATATATATATATATATATATATATATATATATATATATATATATATATATATATATATATATATATATATATATATATATATATATATATATATATATATATATATATATATACATACATCTAGGGTCGTTTGATAATTCTGGTAAATTTATTTATTGTTTAATTTAATTGATTAATTAAATTAATTTATTTAATTTAGTTTTTCTTAATTTTTTAACAAACTTATAAAACGACCTCGTATATATTTATATATATATATATATATATATATATATATATATATATATATATATATATATATATATAATTCTTCGTCCAAAAAACTGTCCCCAATAATATTTTACTCCAAATGTACACATTTGAATAATATTAACAATGATTTATTGAGGCTGAGTACTTACATATACATTGGTGTATACAGAGTTTTTGACTTAACTTAGCTTATTATTATTTATATTATGTTATATGGGTTGGGATGGAAGAGTGGTGAGGTTTTGAGGTTGGTTGGTTGAATAATAATAATAATAATGATTTATTGTGGTTGAGTATTTACATATACATTGGTGTATACAGAGTTTTTGACTTAACTTAGCTTATTATTATTTATATTATGCTATATGGGTTGGGATGGAAGAATGGTGAGGTTTTGAGGTTGGTGAATGTTTTGAGGTATTTGCAGGAAAGTTTCAAAAACCTGCGAGGTTGAAGAATATAACGAAACAGCAATGATAATGGAGTGAAGATACGATAAAACACTGAGAGCAATAATTAATAATAAGTTTTTTTCATGCGAGGATATACAAATATGTGCACCAATATAATAAATGTTTCAATTCAAAGAGTAATTAAATCAGAAAATAATCGCAAACATAAATTAAAATAAAGAACAGTTCAAAAGATTTGAATTTTTATTTGATTTAACTCAGTTAAACTCAATGGCCTTTTTTTTGATATTCCTATATTACACATGTAACATTATTTGTAAATCTAAGTACTTCATTAACATTTAAAAGTAATATTTTATATTAATAAAAGAAAAATATTCATACTTCACTTATTTTCGTTTAAAATTTTAATCAAGTACTAAATCTTTTTATTTTTTTTGATAAATAATTGTAATACATTAATTAATAAAAAGTAATTATTTTATACATAAATGATATTTTAATATACAGCTAATCTTTTACTAAACCCTGATTCATGTTCGTTCATAATAAATATGTATTCGTAATCAACAAAATATTATGATATATTTAAAAAATTATACGCGGTTCGTTCTAATTATTTTATTACAAATATATATATATATATATATATATATATATATATATATATATATATATATATATATATATAAATCGACCAATGATGTACCATCACTGCCTTTCATGTGGGAGAAGTGCGTTCGATCCCTGGTCGGAGATATAAGGCAGGTGGAGCTTTTTAATTGAGGTGATGGTAATCTACCTATGACAGTAAACTCTAAATAAAAAATCCTCATCAATCCGCCTGTTCAGCGTAGTGAGTATAACCAAGTACCAGCGAATGGTAACATTTAATGAGACTTTCGCCCAGTAGTGGACTGATATAAGCTAATATAATGATGATGATTACATATATATATATATATATATATATATATATATATATATATATATATATATATATATATCAATAACGTTTTTAATTATCGTAAATTCCTACATTAATCTATTATTCAAGCTTTTTATTAAAGAACATTTAACAAAATAATATTTTTTACGGTTTGATTGTATAATTCATTTTAAAACTTTTGTGAACATAAATTTATCTAATTATTTCACAGCGATAAATCTATAAGAGTTTGGGAATGGACTGTTGGAATTGGTTACACGGAGACCTCATATTCGCCATTAGAAGGCCATAAATATGGTATCACATGTGTCTGTGTATCACCACATTCAACAATGTTGGCATCTAGTTCTATCGATGGAACAACAATGCTATGGAACTTAAATTCTGGGTTACATATGCATACTTTCGTTCAAGTTAGTGGCGATACAGTCCGAATATGCAGGTTAATATTTTTTTAAAATAAGCAGAAATTTATATTTTAATTTAATTATTAATACAAAATTTCATTCAATTATTAAATAACTTAAGGTTTCTTGTTTTTTTCCAATAGTCACTACTGAACCACTGTTAATATATTTCATAACTAGTTTTAGTATTAACACTACCTTTCACTAGCTTTAATTCATCGAAACATCACACCATTTTTATAAATATGAAATTAATATAAATTTACGAAAATTGTCGTAGCGAAATATATTAACAGATTTAGTAGTGAATACTATTGTAGAAAGATAGTACAACAGGTTTGTAAGTATAAATACAAACAGATGTCATTTTTATCTCTGTACGAAATATTTCGATTTTTAACATTTCTTTCTTGCATTAAAAATACTCTTTACAATGTATAATAATAGATTCACTATGTTTTTTCTTGTTTAATGCAGATTTTCGCAAAATAATCCTATATTAATGACAGCTGGTGATAATGGTGCAATCTGTGCTTGGGATTTAGTTACTCGGAATTTAATTAGGTAAGCGACTAAATCAATTAATAATTATTTTATTAAAAATATAGGGTCATCCAAATGTGACGCCTAGATTTGTGTTTTATTAAAATAAAACTATACACATGTTTCCCTATATATTACCCTATACACACGTTTCTTTTTAATAAAACACAAATCTAGGCTTCACATTTGGATGGTCCTATATATCAAAAATAAAAATTTCATTAAAAAATTCAGGTATTTTTTACATAGTCATAAATCAATAATAATCATGCTTAATAATTATTTCAAATTCAAATATCTATGAAAATAGTTAAATATCTATTTT
Organism: Neoneuromus ignobilis; assembly: GCA_029203775.1. Classification (NCBI taxonomy): domain Eukaryota; kingdom Metazoa; phylum Arthropoda; class Insecta; order Megaloptera; family Corydalidae; genus Neoneuromus; species Neoneuromus ignobilis. The sequence goes on from CP092092.1 coordinate 9,989,180, forward strand.
ACAGAAAAAATAGCAATGGTCAGACAAAAACTATATTAATATTTATTACATATTTTTATGATAATATTTAAAAACGAAAAAGATCATCAAATCGCAATAAAAATAATTTTAATCAAAAAACATATGAACCGTTAAATTAGAAAGTGGAATAATTCCATTTATATATATATATATATATATATATATATATATATATATATATATATATATATATATATATATATAGAGAGAGAGATTTAAAGGTTTGCGTTTGAATGAATTAAAAAATATTGGCAAACGTTATTAAATTCGAGTTATGTTTTTAGAATTATAAACTTGTTAAATTTTATTATGTAAAAATAATTAATCAAATTGTTAGGGAAAATAATCGATTTTTTAGTTATTTCACTTTCATTTTTAACAAATTAAGCAGTTTGTTTTTTAGCGGAATAAGTCCATTTATTCATACATTGAGATAAAGGTTTACGTTTGAATTAAACGAAAAATCGACTTTGAAATATTTGTATATAATTAAAAATATTTCAAAGTCGATTTTTCGTTTAATTCAAACGCAAACCTTCATCTCAATATATGGATAAATGGAGTTATTCTACTTTTTTAATTTAACGTTTTTGCGATTAAATTATACAAAAAATTTCATTTGATTAATTTATGGGTATATTGTACACCCTTAACTGTTATTATAAATATAAAAAGAGGACATCTATGTCTACCTAAAACTGTCATTAACTCATTTTTTTCCAAAAATAGAGTTAATCTACTTTCAAATTTAACGGTTCATATATTAAAAATTCATATTTGAATTGAAAACGAATTACAAATGACATAAAAACATAAAATGTTTTACAAGTTAACATTAGAAAAAATGAAAAGATTTTTTTTTATAATTTTCTTGATAATCAAATTTTAAGAATTGGTTTCAAAAATAATAATCAATAATATAATAATCTTTCTGTTATTTACCTTTCTATTTAAAAAAGAATGATACGAGTTTCTCCACCTCCGAATTGATGTAAAATTTTCATTCCGAACTTTCCCTAAGTTTTTAAAAATTCACGAAGTATAAATTTTATGAAATATTAAAATTTACAACAAATGGAAAAAATAGATTATCAAGTACACTTTTCTGATAGATTTTCGGGCAAAATAAATTTTAATTGTATTGCTATTATATATATTGAAATATAATAATAATAATCTACACAGAAGCATTAACATAATTTTCTAAACATTTTATTTTTCATAACTCATTTATATTGTTAAATAGAAGCAAATTCGTGGGTCTAAGAGTGAAGAGTTAAGTTGAGTTAGAGGGAGGAGACCACTGATACATAAAAGTAACAAATTAATTTGGGTTAAATAGTAACGAAAGAATATAAATTAGATAAGGATATATTTTTTTGCACATTACAATAGTATTTCGAACTAAGTACGAATAAAAATTTTGTGAAATGAGTCATTATTTCTGAGTAAGCACTCTAGCCTTACAGGTCTCTATTCGAGCCACAACAGTTATCTACTTTTTTTTATTAAACACTAGAACGAATATAACTTTTTCTATTTATTTTTAATGTATATATATATATATATATATATATATATATATATATATATATATATATACATAAAATAGTATTTATCAAAATATATCAATTGAAGGTATTTTAGAACAAAACATAAAAGAAATTGGTACTAAGTAGAGTGAAAAAGAATTAATCGCAAATAAAATGTTAACGCCACATATATTATTATTAGAGAGATCTTTGTTCCTTTTTGTTTATTTATAATAAATTTCGAAAACTAGTTACAGTAAATAAAAGAAAACATTGCGGTATGGACAAAAGTATTGAATGTACATAACGGTTATATTAAAATAAAATTAAGTACAACTACAAAAATTCTTGAAATAATAGATTATCTAACCCACATTATAAATAAATATTCTTATTATTTTTATTTTCAGAAGTAATATATATATATATATATATATATATATATATATATATTCACCAGCTACTTCAGCTTTAAAGCCATCTTTATCAAATTTATTTCATTACACTTTTGTTTGCATGTTGTTTGGTTAAAATTTCAATACTCACCCAAACATCACTCAACGCACAACAAAATAAATCTACCTGTGAATAGTTTTCGAACCAAAACCGGTCAAAAATGATATTAGTATAGATTTGAATCTAAAAGAAATAGATAAGTTATATGAGGATTTATGAATATTCTTTAAGAACATTTCTATGGCTATGCAAAAAGCAACATTATAAAATCTTCATTTTAGATGTTGTAATGTTGAACTCTGAAGATAATACAATTGTTTTCAGAACTATTATCAAACACGAAGGAATAGTACAATCGTTAGCTTTTACTCCTGACTCAATGTATTTATTATCTGCATGTACATCTGCAAGTATGTATTTATGGTCAATTGCATCAATCTGTGATACAACCTGTGATAAAATAATACCACTGGTAGCAATTGAAGAAGCACACGATCTTGGTGTACTATCTTGTGATTTTTCAAACATTATCGATAGAATAGGTACGTATTAAAACCATCTTAAGTCAACATTATTTAAAAATAAATATGTAAGAGAATTTTAAATGTGGTAAGAAAAACAAAATAATGTTTTTCTACTCGAATTTCTATAAAATCAAAAAAAAAATCTATATAAGCGTTTGTATTTTTAATGGAATATTTTTTGTAATGAAAATATTAACTAATATTTTTATTTTATTATATGTATTTTAAAAATGGCTAATTAATTTTAGAGAATAATCCTGTTAAAAAAATATATACATTAGCTACATCAGGAAACGATGAACAAATTAAAATTTGGCAATTCCATATACAAATTTTGCCCAAAAGCGTAGTAGCTGAAGAGTTTTGTGTAAGTTTTGAAATGATCGCCGTTTTAAAAGGACATTCGTCGGCGGTAACATGTGTACAGTACAGTAAAAATGGCCTGATTTTGGCTTCTACAAGTTTAGATAAAACAATTCGAATTTGGAACATGACAACTAAAAAGTGTTTAAAAGTTCTCCGTGATCATACACGGCAAGTTTATTGCTGTTGTTTTTCGCGAGATATCAGTATGTTAGCTACAGGTAATTACCATAACTGACCTTACATTGATTGTATATATTAATAAGTATTTTATTATACTGTAGGTTCAAATGACAAAACAGCTATAATTTGGGATCTTCAAGGAAAAACTAAAATTGAATCACAAACAGTACGTCCACTTTACTTAACTAATTATTGGGTAAAAATGTTTTTTATTCAGTTCTAATTTCATATAAAATATATAAATTTTTTAATAATTTTTAATTTTGTATAAAATGTATGTCTAAATATTTTAAAATATTTTGTTTGGTCGTAATTTTATAAACATTTTTTATTATAATTAATATTCTAGAGCAACTTACAAGAAAATGCCATTGCCCAATTAAGTGAAAATCAAAATAATAAAATAAAACTAATTCAAAAAATTAATGCTCATTCTGGATCAGTTAATAGTTGCGATATATTTAAAAATTCGCTAATTGCTAGCTGTTCAAGGTATTCTTTTATTTTATTGAATATACGAGTATATTGATTCAATAATTCATGATATAATTGCAGTGATAAGTCAATTAAACTATATGAATATTCACATATGACGAATCATTTTGAAGAAACTTCTTCTTCGCCATTATCTGGTCATACTTATTCAGTTAATCAAGTCAAATTTTCAAATGATGGTCAGTTTCTAATATCTTGTTCATTAGATGGAACTACAATTATTTGGGATGTTTTGGTAAAATTTAACTGTGTAAACATTGTAATCATTAATAATTACTTAAAATAATTCATATTTAATTTTAGACGGGAAAGCAAAGTAAACCACATTGGATTAAAAGTATTTTAAGTGTACGAACAAATTGTATTTCTCCTGATAATACACTAATAGTAACAGCCGGTGATGATGAAAAAATATCAATTTATGATTTTGAATCTTTAAACCAATTAGTGTAAGTACCTAAAATTAATATTAGGAATGAAATTAGAATAAGCCTGACCTGATTGAAGACATTTTTTTTTAATTTTAGAGTTTTTGAAGGGCATACTGAAGCAATTACATCATTATCTTTTACACCAGACTCGAAAATTTTAGCAACAGCCAGTAACAATGGTGATTTTCGCTTGTGGTCATTAGAAAATAATTTTAAGTATTTAGATTCGATTTACATTCAAGACAATGCACATGATTTAGGAGTACAGTATTGTGAATTTTCCGAGAATTATATGCCTGTTCCAAATTTTAATAATTCTAAAAACAATAAATGCTATTTGCTTGTTACTTGTGGAAATGATAGTTTTGTAAAACTTTGGAAAATTACTTGTTCAGTGGTAAAAAAATACGTACAAATATAAATATTGTTCAAGGAAAGATATTTAAATAAATTAATATTCTTTTAGACAGGAACACAGCTAAAACATGATATGCTTAATGTGATTCTATGGCGAACTTTAAAAGGGCATGGTGGGAACGTGAACTGCGCTCGTTTTTCTCCAGAAAGTGGAAATATAATTTGTTCTGTTGCAACAGATAGACAAGCACGACTATGGTGTCCTTACAGTAGTTTATGTCTTTATGTTTTGGATCATGATTCTATGGTTACATGTTGTGCTATAGCATGGGATTGCTCATTTTTAGTAGTTAGCTGTTTAGATAAAACTATTTGGATTTGGGAACTACCTCAAGAATTAGTAAGTTAAAGTTATATATATATATATATATATATATATATATATATATATATGTGTGTGTGTGTGTGTGTGTGTGTGTGTGTGTGTGTGTGTGTGTGTGTGCGTGTGTGTGTGAGGAAGGTATATGCAAATTGTCCTTAATGTTTCAGAAATATCTTAATGGACATAAAGAAATAAAAATAAATAAAAAATCTATATCTGAATGGTCATCAGATGATGTAGTAAAATGGATAAAAACTATTAATATCAATGATGTTAGTAATGCTATAAAAGACAATCAGATTGATGGAAATAAATTAATGAATATGGATGATAATGAAATTACATCCATTTTAAGTCTAGGTATAGTAAAAATATTTTATAGAAAAATTATGTATATATGTATTTGTGTATGTATCAATGTATGTATATGTGTGTGCATACATATAATTATTTAAAAATTTCAGATGAACCGTCTGCAAATAAATTAGTTAATCAAATCAATGATATAAAACAAAGTATAAAAATGAATAGTCACTACGATGACAATAATGAAAAATCACCAGTGCCTTCTGAGTTTCTTTGTCCTATTACATATGAAATAATGACAGAGCCTGTTATATGTGCAGATGGTTATACATATGAAAAAAAAGCAATAACAGAATGGATAATGAGTGGAAGACTTACCAGTCCAATGACAAATGAAAATTTAGATAACACAGATATGAAATTGAACAGTGATATACAAGCTGCTATAAAAATATTTTTCGACAATCAGTGACTAAAAAAAATGTTCAATTATTAAATGTTTAGAAAGTATGTGTTTGTGTATGTATGTATGTATGTGTATATATATATATATAGTATACTATATATACATTTTTGTGCATATATAAGTAAAACATTTTTATAATACAAAAAATACACGTATAATAAATTTTATCTAGTCATCAGTTAATATAATTATATAATTTCATTGTTAACATATTTTAATAATATCAATAACTTATTTATATATTTATTATTGTTAGTTATTTTTACTCAATGAGTAAATATGTCAGTACTTATTATTTATAAATGAATAAATGAACTTTTATAAGTTTTTAATCTGCAACTGGAGTTTTTGGATTTTTTCTCATACAACCACAAGCTTCATTGGGTAATTTATCAGCAAACTGATTAATACCCAAACGAAAAGTAACTAACCCTTCATCATACTTTTTATTATGCTCTTCTACTGTCTTTTTTGTTTCAAAGTAAAGTTTTCTGCGAAAAACATCATCTTCATCATTATAATTTTTTTTATAGTCTTTTTTATAATTAGTCCATTCCTCTAAATCTAAAAAAATATTTAAATTATATAATTTTTACAGATATGGTGCTTTGTAATTTTAATATTCATTCTTAAAAACATAATAATATTCAAATTATTTTCATTTTATTGATACTACAAACTCAATTTTTTACAAAATCTGTAATTTACATTTTATATATCAAAATATAAACAATTTATACATCTACACTTTCTTTCTCATAATAACTCATAAAATATAGAGTTAAATAGTATGATAATTCTGAACAATCACGTAACTACTATTTATTTAAAACTTACATAAATATTATAAACAAATAATTATATAATTTTAAAAATTAAAAAATATCTTAATTATTAATAAGTTCATACCTTCTTTACTCAATGTTTCGATATTCATTATAAATAGTTGTTTAAAATAATTATTTAACGTTATTTTTAGTTATGTATTAGTGGCTTTTATTAACTTATTTTGTTTAATAATTATAATTTAATCTCACCTGAAAATAAACATTTTTTTAAAAGAATTAAATATAACAATCTTCGTAATATACAAGTTAAACATTACTATAATGAACTTCCCGCAAAAAATGATTTTTAGAGTATGATTTTTTTATGTTTTAAAGGGATGAAACAGATTAAATAAATTTTTTTTACTGCAACAAAATATGAACGATTCTGTTACAAACACATTTATAATAATTTCTCAATTTACATATTAATTTATTTCAAAATAAACAATATACATAGAATATGGGAGATTAAGGAATTAAAAAATAGGCATTTTACAAAAGTTCATAGTTCAAATTTTTGGATTAAATTTATCAAAAATTTGTTAAATACTGGGGGCATTTGGGTATACGGAAAATAATTTGACTTTATAAACGATGTAAAAAAAATCAATAAAAAAGATTAAATAAAACCTTATAAAATTTCATATATATATATATATATATATATATATATACACTTGTACGCACGCACACACCCACACCATCTTTTTCATTATTATATAATGAAATATAGGAAGTAATATTACTTACATTTAAAAAATTAATATCAAATAAAATTGTATATAAAAATGAATAATCTAAAATGTATATTATTGAAATGTAATTATTATATTAGATAAATGTAATTTATTATCATAAATAAAAACATAATCATAGTTCGGAGAAAACCAGTTAAAAAAATGAAATATTTTTTTTATTTTAATAACATCTACATAATAACATTTCAGTAACGAAAACTAAAAATTATTAAGATAATAAGATTCACCTGTATTCTAATTAACAACACAATACTTTTTGTATTTGAAATAATTCTTTCAGATTTCTACTACGCAGTTTTTTTTTATTGAAATATAACCTAATATTTTTGTATAAAAAAACAAAACAAATATATATATATATTAGTATATTAAACTTATGCAGATTAAAAAGAATATAAATGATACTGCAGTATTTTAATGATTAATTTTAAAAATATTAAGGTTAAATATACATAGGTAAATAGGGCATTCAACATGAAATTAAATGAATATAGACATCATATATATATTAAAATTGCAATATTATTTATTAATTTTATAGTTTTAAATTAGTATATATTTGTAAAATTCTTACTGACCATAGTATTAGCATTGAATATTAATACTATATATATATATACTTAGTGAACATTCAGAGAAAATAAAATATATCTTATTTAATATTTGGATATTTTTGTAACTAGACAAAAATTATGCATTAAAAGATTCACCACGACCAAAAAAGTTTACGGTCTATAAATAAAAGTATTATTATGTAAAAAATACAGTTATTACATTTATAAATAAAAAATCATTCTTTTATAGTGGCAATGGTATTTTAAAAAATTAAGTGCATATGTTAAATAAAAACAACATATCACAAATTTTCTTTTTTATTAAACATATTTAAACAGTATTATTGCAGTTTACATAAATATGAATTATAAAAATGAATTTATGAACATTAAAAATATAGTTTATATTTTATGAAAAAAAATCACATTTCCATATCAGTATTACTTAAGATAATAAAGTTAAAAAGTTACATCTAGTAGCTATTTATTTTTATAAGTTTTCATATTTCAAATTGAAAACTATTTTAGATATAGCAATTTTTCACATGAATTACTAATATTTGAACTTTTAATTTTATTTACAATGAATATTTTTACACATTAAATTTTTGTGAAAAGCAAAATCTTATCGATGTTCTTATTAAATTGTCTGTATGGTTTCTAATATAAAGAATAACTTTAATATGAGAATCTAAATTTCTACATTTTTTCTCTAAAAATAGCACTGAAATAATTTCTTACAAGTATGTTAACATTATTTTTAATTTATATTCAAAATTTATTTCAGTAGTTTCGTAAAGTTTCTAAAATGTGCAAACATTCATACAGTAAAATAACTATTTTTTAAAAATAATTTTAATGTATATTTGACATTTAATTTACAGCTCCTTATAGTATTCTTTGTATATGTACATATATATTCAGATATACTTATACATAATGCTGTAAATATACATATTTTTTCATACCTTTAAACTGCGAAAATATACATACATAGTGTTTATTTTTAATCATACTAAAAAGTTTTGTTTGCAATGAAGAAAAGCATTTAAAATTTTTTTTTAACAGCAAGATCATTCCTTAATACAATAAAATTATAAAAATGTTTAATAGGCTGCTACTATATAATATATAAAATGTAGCATTACAACATTTTTATATTCAGATTTTATAATGCCGTGCCTCAAAAATCAATGCATTATTATTGAACTATGTAATAACAAAAATGTAGTTATTATTAAATATTCATTATATTTTGTGGTGTGCGGTATGATCCGTTAAAACTATAAGATATTATAAGAAATATTTTAATTATTTTTAACTAAATTATAGTTTAGAGTTACAAGAAAAACAAAATAAAAATAATCACTTTATCTTAACTACAACAGTAAAAATGAGATACTCTTAGTTAACAGAAACTTAAATAGGTATTACATTAGAAACAGAACTGTATCAACAGCTTAATTGCACCTTAAAAAAAGTGTTTCATAGAATATAAAAAAATGTCAAGTGATAATCTGAAATGCAAATATTACTATTCCTTTTTTAACACGTTAAACGTCAAGCCTTTCTTTCCGTTTAGGCCATTATGTCAGTCACCAGCTGAAATGCTGGCGGCCAGTGACTGACGCGGCCTGAATGGAAAGTTCGGTGTCAGTCACTGGTGACTGATATGGCGTTTAACGTGTTAATTAACGAGTTGATTACTAATTAATTTAAATATTTTCTAAACCTTTATGGTATTTCATAGTTGAACTATAAAAAAAATAAAGACATTTTTGTGAACGTCATATAAAAACTTTTTTATATTTAAAAAAATATTGAATGATTTATATAAATGAATATGTGTTACATTAACAAATTCGAACAAAAAGATGATAAAAATAAGTATTATAAAAATAATATATGAATTCTTAGAAAAAACACAATAAGAAATGTAGTGCAATAAATTCGATTTTTACTAGATGATAACCTGTATGAAATAGTAAATTTAATTTTTAACCTAATTAACATCTTACTGATCATTATTAGTGAACTGTTTTTTACGACGTTCATTTCGTTTATTTTTATCTTTTTGGAAACCCTCTATATTACCTTTTTCACGCATAGCATTTAATTTAAAATTTTTTTTTTTTAATTCATTTTTTTGCTTAAGTGAATTTTTTGTACCTGGTTTTGTATACATTACATTTATTCTCCTACCTCCCAAAAATGAATGATGTAACAATAATGCTTTCTGTAAAAAAAGATGCATAGATATTATAAGCATACACAAATAATTCGTTTTTTAAATACCTGATATGAAGTTTCATTATTTAACTCAACATAGGCAAATCCTCGTGGTTTATTGGTTTCTTTATCATGTTGAACACGGACACTTATAACTTCACATGTTTTGGCAAAATGATCATTTATTTCTTCTTTTCCTGCAGTAAATGGTAAATTTCCTACAAACACTACATATCTAGATTGTTTTGTTGGAGTAGCATTTTTGTTTTTCTTATTATCATTATTAGTGTCATCTTTATCTTCTACATTATCATTTTCATCATCGTCTTCATCAATATCATCATCTTCATCATCAATATCATTATCTTCATCACTATCATCTTCATTATTTTCATCCTTATCATTTTCATTAGATTTTTCAACTTTTACTTCTTCTTCAACTTCATAATCTGAATCGGATGATGTTTTTTTTACCGTTTCGGTTTTGATTTCAGAATTTGTTTTTTTATTATTATAGTTTAAATATAATACAGAAGTTTTTAATCGTCTTAGTCGTTGCTTTTGTCCTTTTGTTAAATTTTTATCTGATAATTTATTATCAAGTTCTGACAAAGACATTTTTCCATTCTTTACTTTTTCAGCAAATTTCTCTCGTTTCACTTTATTTTTCGCAGTTTTTGGTAAACGTTCTTTTTCTACTTGCTGGTTCTTTTTCTCTTTTTCTACTACTGGCAAATTAGTTTTATCCATATTCTTCTGCTTATAAAGTTTTGCTCTCTTCCTTTGCAATCTCTTTTTTTGGTTTTTAGTCAATATTTCACCAGGTTCCTTTGTGGATGAAGATTCTGTTGAATTGATCTTTTTTTCTTTTATCGTTTTTTTATTAATTTTAGTTTTTTTATTATTTGTTCCTAATTCAGTTACAGTAGAATTTTTATTTTTAGATTTTTTAGTGGAGCACATGTTTGCTTCATCTGTTGAATTTTCAATTTTCTTTCTTTTTGATGGTGTTTCGAAATCATTATTTTCAACAGACTTACGTGCTTTCTTTTTATCAAGCTTATTAGTCATTTTAATTAAAAAATTGAAAAATATATAATAAAAATTTCAGAATGGAACAACCTTACCGGCAATACGTTCACCTACGAACACGTTTTTACCTTAGTGATCGAATAAGCTTATAGAAAATTAAAAATCCCTAAACGATCTCAAAATGTTGTTGATTAACCGATGCCTCTTTATTAATACAGAAGTCTTAAAACATTTGTGTGTGTGTATATATATTTAAATTTGATTTATTAGCTAAATGTCATTAAAGTATATTACTTGTTAATAATTTAATAAAAATATTACATAAATAATGTATTGAATTTTGGAAAAAATGTTATAAATAAATAAATTAAATATATTTATATGCAGTTTAATAGATAACACTTTTTACATTTATTATTCATTATAATTTTCTATATTAAGGGAGCAACAAGTTTGAATGGAACATAATGTTTGGAATGCATATTTTTTAGGAATCTATCTATCTTCCTAAAGGCAACATTAAATTTATACTATGCAGCTACACTGCAAGGCCATTTTTGATTGGAATGTAAAAACAGTTTAAAACAGCATTAAATACTATTTATACAATAAAATTAAATGAACTTAAACAACTTTATTAATTTTTATGTAATTATTTTGTTATATAAATGTAAATAATTGTAACCCAAACAGTTAAGTGTACATTTATACACATGAAATTTTATTTAAAGTTTAATTTTATAAAGTTTTCCAAAAGTGAAATAGTCTTTTTTGATAATATTTGAATTGATTTTGTAAAATTAATTTAGTTAATGATGGTTATATATATATATATATATATATATATATATATATATATATATATATATATATATATATATATATATATATATATGTATATATATATGTATGTATGTATGTATGTTTTTTCATGCAAATACAGTGTCAAAGTACAGATTTAACAATGCATTTATATGAAATGCATATGTGCATTAATTTTTATACATTTTTTTTCAATCAAAATAATAATTATGTATTACTAACAACAATATAATTAATGTAATTTAATGTTACATATTTTTTTGTATTAAGATAATAAATATTTAAATGTCTATGACAAGTGCATATATAAAAATATAATATGACCTGATATTCTTAAACAAAAGATGATATTTAAATATTTATTGAATTTTTTTAGGAATATTGAAATAGATAATAGATTATTAAGATTCTAGTTTGCCAATTGATTATTAATATATTATCATTAATTTTCGTAAAAATAAACATATTTACAGCCAATTCATATTGAAATACTTTTGAAATTTAAGAAAAATAATTATAAAAATACAAACATTGATATTTCTTTATGAGAAAGTATTATTTTCAAATTATTTAAAATTGGAAACAATATACCAAAATAGTAAAAAATCAATGGATATAGAAAAAAATTTTTATGAATTTTTGCAGGAACATAATTTATTAGGCGTAAAATGTATATATGTAATATTTTTTTTACTATAAGTACTAAAATTGAATTACTTCTAAAAATGTGTAGCATGCTTAATAATAATTATTTTACTATCAAAATTTACATTCTTGTATATCATCTCTTCATTACTATTCAACTAAAAGCTATTTATTATTACAAAATAAATATTTAAAAATTTATCTATAATACACTTCCAATACTTTATGACTTACAACATAAATCATTAATAAATAATCTACATTTTTTTAAAAATCTATCTATAAAATTTATTGCACCTAAATGGAAAGTGTAGCTGGAATACTTGTATGCGTATATAAATATATATATATAAAATTCATATTTCAAAATGAAATAAATAATATTATTATAAGAAAAAGTACAAGGACAAAATATAAAATGATTCAAAATATCACAAAATTAGTATAAAAACTGGAAAGTGTGTATGTATTTATGAATATATATGTATGTATATACACACACACATACACACACACGCACGAAATAAAAATATTTTATAAATATAAAATAAGAAATTGTTTTCTTAAAAACCTAAAGTACAAAAATAATGTTCCTGCCATTTATAAGTACATATTTTCAATGCTTTCATTATTTTCTTTTAATATTTAAAATGGACAATCATTTATACATAAATATTCACATGATTTTATACTTTTGAATAATTACTATAAAATAAATATTTTTATAAATGAGAACGAGTACCAGCTCACAAATATTATTTCATTCTTAAATCTAAGATTACATACTTTGAAGTACTAACATCACACATATCATTTATTATTCCATTGTTCCATTTATAGTTATTAGAAAGTAAATATTAATAAAAAGAAATAAGATAAAAATCATCACAAGAAAATAAAACAAATATTTAAATGGCACTAATATAAACAGTTTTTACTTATTAAGTACTTATGGCAAGCTGTAAAAAAGCAACAATTAGAAGTAAATATGGATTACAACTACCTTAATCCATATTTATTTCATGTACTTTTCATATATATATATACATATATATATATATATATATATATATATATATATATATATATATATATATATATATATAATTTGTGTAAGTAAATATTATATACCTACATAAAAAATTGACATACAATCTTATATTTAAACTTTTTTCAGCATTGGGAGATTCAATACTTCTGGTATTTCTATATCTTCTAGACATATTGTTGATGGATTGAATGGAAAACGAACAGGAAAATTGAAATTAACATCCATTAATAATTTGCCCTGAAAAAATATTCAAATCAATACAATACCTTTTCTCTACAAATATATATATATATATATATATATATATATATATATATATATATATATATATATATATATATATATATATATATACACATAGGGTCATCCAAATGTGATGCTTAGATTTGTGTTTTATTAAATTGTAAAATGGACAAAACAATATTTAACTAAATTATGTTAATTTTTTAAAACTTACCTCATCCTCTTTCATTTCAGGAACACGAGCTTGTTCTCGTAACTTTGCTTGCACTTGTTTAATAAAAGTCGCGGGAACACGTTCTTCATATTCATCTAATGGTGTATACAATTGTAAAATCTTGCATATTTGAGCAGCAGTTAATCGACTACACATATCACAAACACTGGATACGTCTTCTGCTGTTTTACGAGCTTGTAATAAATGAGCAGCTTGAATAATAGGTTGTAAAGTTTTAAGAATTTGTGTTTCCTGAAATAAATAACAGAAAAGTATTAATTAAATATATATGCATCAAATGTTTTTAATGAAGATATTGATTATTATTTTGGATAAAAATAAAAGTTACCTCTAATCTTTTATCTTTTGCCCAAACCTCAAGATTTGAAAGATTATATCTTATTTGACATCCCTTTGACCAATGGCAAAATTCTTTTCGTAGTAAAAGATTATTTAATGAACTTGCACAAACAAAGAAAAATATTTGTTGAAAGACTTGTGTAATTAATTCTGGATCAACAGCTAAAATAAAAAAAAAATGTCAAATAATGAAAAATTTTCAAACTCTTAACACAAACCATAATATCCCAAAATTTTGTGGAAATTAGTAAGTTCGTTAAGTAAAGCTTGAGGAGTTTTTTGAGACTGAACTAAAGTATCAGAAAGGCCTGGTCCAACACTACTTGAGCGACCACGTAAACCTAATCCTGTTGGTTTATTGCCACTGATATTTGGAATAGCTTCATGTTCAAGAATTGCTGGTACAATAAGAGGCTGAACTTTTTCTTGCATATTTCTTATTATACCTTCAAAAAAGTAATTTGTATAATATTTTACACTTAAGTAATTTTCTTTAAAAACATTTTTATTTGAAAACCATTAATTACCCTGGTAAATCCAAACTGTTATATCTGATAAAACATGTCTGTATTCTGATAAATCGAAATTTCTTAAACTTTGTTCATTTTGTTTTTTTGTATTAGAATGTTGGAATGCAGAATCACCACTGTACTGTTTAAGATTATGTAGTAAACGCAAAGTATTAGTTAACCACAACACAGAACTTTCAAGATCTTCATGACGTTTTTTAATAACTTTTTTAATTCCATTTATAAAAGCTGTCAATAAAGAACGAACTTTGTCATCATCATTAATGAAATCTGTATGTCTTATGCACATAAACATAATGTAAGCCGGTAATCCTGGTAGAAGAGTAACAGCTATTCGTGGCTTGAGTTCTGAAAATAATATACATCAATCAAGTAAATAATAAATATACGACTACTTTATAGTTATGAAACTGAAATGTATTTACCATGTACTAATCGTTTAATGATAAAGCTTTCATCTTCCTTTTTGTATTCAAACATTCCTTGATAATCCCTTTCCTTTTTTCTCACAATTGGTAAATTCTTTTTATCATTTTTAACAGTTACAATTTCACTATTTCTAATTTCATTATCAAATTCATGTGAAGTATCTAGTAAACCAGCTTCTTTCAATTTCTTAGTTAAAATTCGACAGTGTTTCTTATATGTTCTGCATTGATCAGCTAAAGTATCATATTTTTCATTAAGATCAAGATTTTCAGATGTTAATCTAATTATTTCATGTTGCATATATGCTTCAGCTTGAGAAGAAGGTGTTTTTGTTAAATTAACAGATAAAAGTTTCTGTTGCCTTTCATTATCTTCTTTTAGTTTTACGATTTCATTTTTGTATTCATTTTCTTGAACTCTATTGCGTAATTTTTCTTCTTGTAATTCTATTTCAAGTTGTCTACAAAATAAAATAATTAATAAACAAATCTGCTAAAATTTAAGTAATCATTGAATAAAAAATTAAGATTAATTAATCCGCAATGTATGTATGTATGTATGTGTGTGGGTGTGTGTATATATATATATATATATATATATATATATATATATATAATAAATAAAATAAGTAATTTTTATTGAAACAAATGTGAACATACTGATTAATTTTCTTTTGAGCTTCATATGCTAGCACTAGTTCTCCATCTTCATTAACAATATCAACGTCAGGACCATATGTTGAAGATGTAAAAGATTTTAATTTTGCAGTTTGATTAGCTAATACACTGCGTAACTGAATACATTCTTCCCTTCTGCGATCTAATTCTTCTTGAAGTACAGTAAATTGATCTAAAAAAATATCAATAATGGAATAAATTGTTATATTCTTAACAAAAGAGAATTATTCTTTTCTAATGATTTATACTAAGAAAATAAATATAAGTTTGTAAAAGTGATTATAAGAAAATATTTACGTATAACATCTTTTTCTGTAAGACTTTGTCTGAGTTGGTTAAGATCTTTTTTAAGTCTAGCATTATCCATTTCAAGTTCACTTGCACGGATAGCATCCATTGTACGAGTATCAATGAGATCAGATTTTTCATGTTCAGGACTATCTTTTTCAAAACGTTCTAAACGAGTTTGGAGACGCATTTTTTCTGTTTCTATTTCTTTTAATTTTTGTTGTAATTTCAGAACCAAACTAACATTCACCTATTGAAAAAATTCATGAATGAGTGTGTGTGTATATGTATGTATGTATATATATGTGTATGTATGTATATATATGTGTATATATGTATATATATATGTATATATATATATATATATATATATATATGTATATATATATATATATATATATGTATGTATATATATATATATATATATATATATATATATATATATATATATATATATATATATATATATATATATACTGATATTTTACTGATTGTTCAGATGAAGATTTAACTGACTCTGGACTCGCTGTCTCTGCTCTTCGCCATTCAATATTATCAAGTCTACTATGTGTACTGGAAGCCAAAGTACTTGAATTGGATCTAACAGATCCATAACCAAAATCCTAAAATTTAAAATTATTTTCAATTTAAAAAAGCATTTTATGATTTTTTGAAAGAAATATTGATTAACTATTTTATAAATTATAAACAGATGAGATTAAAAATATATTTAAATAAAAAATGTTATGACTTACATCATCATTTAATTCTGTTACTGAAATTATGTTTTCATCATTTGTCTCAGCATTTGAAATATTGGATACATCACTTAAACTTCTCATATGCTATTTTATAAATTATAAACAGATGAGATTAAAAATATATTTAAATAAAAAATGTTATGACTTACATCATCATTTAATTCTGTTACTGAAATTATGTTTTCATCATTTGTCTCAGCATTTGAAATATTGGATACATCACTTAAACTTCTCATATGCTTGCTATTTAAAGTACTTGTTGCTGATGGAGGCAAAATACCTGATCGACCATAGCGGGACAACTGTGCTTCAACTTTTTCACAATGTTGCTCTAAGGAATGATACTCTCTGAGAAGTGTTTGATATGCATTTCTTTCCTGATCTTGTTCACTTATAAGTAAAAGTTTTTCTTGTTCAATTCTTGTCTTAAGAGTTTCTTCAATTCCTGAAATAATGATTTTCAAAAATACAAATATTATTAAACATTTAACAGATAATATATCTAGCATGTTAATTGCTTAAAAATATAATAAATAGATAACTGTGATTATAAATCTACACATATTAAAATAATAAATAATTATAAATTTACACATACTACATAAATAAAGCTATTATTATAAATTTCCTATATTAGTATGTTATTTTGTTTAGTTTTCTTATATTTTTGAAATAATTTAATTCACACTCATACCTAATTGATTCTTTTTTATAATTTCGTTTAAATTATCAAGTTCTTTCTTTAATTTGCCATTTTCTTCAGCCCATAAATTTCTTTCTTTTTCAGAATCTAATTTATATTTTTCTTGTTCTTGAACTAAATCCATTTTTTCATCTTGTTCTATTTGTAATTTTTGTTCAAGTATTGAATATTGTTTATCTTTTTCAAGAATAAGTACATTTAATTTTTTCGTTTCTATTTCCACAGATTTAAGATTGTCTAATTTTAATCTAAAATTATAATACTGATATTCAAATATATAATTTTTTTAAACAAAATCTAAGTAAAACTAAAATTAAATTTTATGCTATAGTATCATTATCACTAACACTTAATTTCTAAACAGAATCAATAAAATATGAAATTCATTTTTATTATATTCAAAATACTTAAAAAATCTTTGTGTTATGTACCTTAAATCTATAAGCTCATTTTGAGCATTCTTGAGCATATTGTTTTCTTTATTAAGTTCTTCAATTTTCTGTTGCAAACTAATAATCTTATTTTCAAGCCCTTTATTGAGTTTTTTGACATGTTCAACAGACCGTGCTTCCATTCGCAACTTTCTAAATAATCGTTTTGCAAGAAATCTTCGAATTGCAGACTGACAAATAATAACATGATGCTTATTTTTTTTGTATTTATTACGAGCTAGCCATCCTCTCACATATCTTTGTATAACAGTTGCCTAAAATATTTAGATGTTGATTTTATATACAAATACATTCATATATACATCCGTATTTAAAAAAAAAAACATATGGATGTATAAATACATACATCCATATTTATATTTAATTTTATATTTAAAGTTACCTTAGCATTACGTTTAGCATGTATAAATCGTTTTCTAGCTAAAAGACCTCTTGCTCTACATTGAATTCCTAATATACAGTTTCTGGTACGCAAATAATGTATACGTTGAATCCATCCTCTAATATATTTCTGACAAGTTATAGCTGCTCTTGTTCTTCTTATCTCATTAGCAAGCCTAAAAGCATACGTTATACTGAATCAAACAATTTAAACATTTTTTTTTATAAATATTAAAGTGCATTAATTTTAAATTAAATAAGTTAATATATTTTAAGAGCTATAAAAAACAAAAAGAATAAGTTTAACTATCTATACTCTTATTAATACATAAATAGTTTCAACTTACTGTCTGGCAAGATAACCTCTTGCATATCGTTGCAAATTACTAATACAGTTCTTTAATCGTAGATACTTTTTCCTACAAATAAATGCACGTATTTGACTTTGAACAATAATACAGCATTTTTTTAATTTATCAGCACGTAATTTTTCTAAATAAGCCACTTGACCAGCACGAAAAAATATTTTTGTTTTTCCAAATTTATATTTATCTTCATCTTTAATAGATTTTTGTAAAATATTTTTGCATGTGTGTTGCATGTTGCTACGATTTATGTCTTTAAATCTGCAGAGAACTCTATAACGATAGAAAAAATCTGCATAGAACCAACGACTCGGAAAACCTGCTGCTGATATTCGAACAGTTTCCAATACTCCACAAGCACGAAGTTGTTGAACTGCACGTACTGGATTATATTCAAACGCTGTTTTTGTATCATTTGGTTTAATACATCGTACATAATGTGGTGTTGTTGCATTTAAAGTTGTCATAAGAGCATTTAAACTATCTCTAAATTGTGAACCGACAGTTTTTTTATGAGATTTCTGAGATAAAGACACAGGTTTAGCTGATACTTTTACTCTTGTATTTGGAACTGATAGTTTTCGCTCATCTTCTAAAGTGAATAATTTTCGAACTAATTTATTGTTAGAAGAACGTAAAACTGTGATTTGTTCTTCAATTACAGTATCTCGATTTTTTTCTAAGAAACCAACAGATTCATATTGTACATTGTCAGCAAAATGATGAATCATAAAAGCGTAAGTGCCAAAACGAGGTTTAACAAAATGATTATATTTTGCACATTTAGAATATAGTTTTTCTGCCCAAGATGAATCAGATCCTTTCGGCATCTTCAAAAAAATTTGTTGTATATATACATTTAATATCACCTAGTTTAATAAACTACTAACAATAATAGAAAAATCTTTAAATATATAATACACTTACTTTACACTCTTCATCTAAAAGATCCAGAATACCTAATTTGGCTTCAATTAAATCAATACATGGCTGATTATCATAAAAATCAATCATTTTCCATTCTATTTCTTCTTTAATATATTCTTCTTGTTCTAATTTAAATACATGCTGGTTAAATTGTTGCTGTAATTTTTCATTTGCATAATTTATACAGAATTGCTCAAAACTATTAATATCAAATGTTTCAAATCCATAAATATCTAAAACGCCTATAAATTTATTACTGGTTGCAGATGTTTCTAAAGATTTATTAACTATGTGCACAATCCAATTAAATAATTCTGCATAAATATGTTTTGCTAAAGCATCCCTTGAAACAATTGCCTGTTCAACAGTCATTGGCTTTAAAAATACTTCTCGCATTGAAACTATTTTCCTAGTACATAACCATTGTCTCATTTCATTTAGATTAATTTGTAGTAATTCAGCTAATATTTCAAGATGTTCATCATCTTCCTATAAAAACATGCGGATAAATAAATTTTTAATATTTTTTTTAATTTAACATTTCTTTCATCATATATATATATATAAATGATTAAATAAATTTATATTTAAAATCAAATAAAAAATTATAAACATATTTACATTTATACCACATCCTTCAGAGTTTTCTTCAGAGTGATCACCTGACATATCGATATCATTAAATTTTATATTTCCTAAATGTAAAACAGAAGCAAGAATTTTAAACATATCCATTTGTTCTCGTTGTGAAAATCCAAGAACTGTTAAGGAGTTCACAGTTTCTTCAAAAGTATTCAAATCACTTACTCCATCAATATGTGGATTTTTTCCTTGATTTAAGTAATTAAATTTATTCTGATGATCTAAAAAAAATATAAGCATTATCAACATTTTTATTTTAATTTAAAATAACTATTTACCTAGTTTAAGCTGCAATAACTTATTACGAGCTGCACATAACTGATAAAAAATATGATAATTTCGTTCTTCAGGTGCTTGAAACACTACACGTGATTTTTCCAATAAATATGTTCGCATTGAAGCACCGATTATGTGATAATGTTTATTGAAATGAATTTCTATATATTTTCCAAAACGAGAACTATTATCATTTCGAGTAGTTTTTGCATTACCGATTGCCTATTATGACACAATAAGAATGATTAAATAATCTTATATGTTGTAGATTTAATTAAAAAAATATCCATTTATTAAAAAAAACCTTTTATATAAAAAACATTTTAATTATAATTAAATTATAAATATTTTATAATAATCTTACTTCCATTATAGGCGAAGATGATAATACTTTTTTCTCAATATGAGTTTCAGCATCTCCTGTTCCTGTACCACTAACAGTTGCAAAATACCGCATTGCATATTTGGCACTGACAGTTTTTCCAGCACCAGATTCACCACTTACTATGACACTCTGATGTCTTTGTTCTCTTTCCAATCGTGTATAAGCTTCTTCTGCAACAGCAAATACATGCGGATCCAAATCACCCATTGCTTGGCCCCTGTAAGCCCGCATTGTGTCTGTGCCTAAAAATTATTGAGTTAAAATACAATTTTCCATGTTAATTTACTGATAAATTAATTTATTTACAACTAATCTTAAAATAATTTGTACATATTTATGGAAACAAAATCAATCATTTTTTGTTAATTATTATATGTATTTTAATAATTTTATTATATTATTTATTAATTGTCAAAAAAAAAACAACGCTAAGTTAATTCATAATTTGTAATTAAGATGAATGAATAATATAAAATATATTTAATTTCATTCTTTTTTTTATATAAATAGAATTAACTAAAAAAACGATTAATATTTTTCTTACTGAATATTCTATTTTAAAATGAATACAATTCAAAGTAGATACTCTAAACTCATTTTGTGGATAATAATTATCAACAGAGATTAAATTAAGATATATACAATCAAATTATATTGTTTAAAATAATTATCAGCATATATATTTATATGTTATAATTTTAATAAATAAAAAATATATATTTAAGATTTTCATATACATTAATTTTGATCTTAAATAAATAAACAAATCAAGATTATAATAATGTTTAATTTCAGTTATCAATATAATTAAATTCTTATAAAAAAAATCCATTAATAACATTGATATAATATTATATTTAAATATTTGTCGATACACTTTTTTAAAATGTTATTAGAGAAATTTTCATTTACATATTTCAATATAAAATATTTAATTCTAAATTTTAACTAAATATGTTAAAACTATGAATGTTTTGTCATTTGAATAATATTTTATGGGTATCTATTACCTAATTTATTTCTATATATTCATATGTGTAAAAATAATAATAATAAAAAGAAACATTATCATACTGTAAAATAAATAAGGAAGTATTTCCAATCAAATGCAATGCAAAATATAAATACACATATTTGAAAGTAATACTCATGGTTGACTTCATATGCTATTTTAAAAATGTTAACATTTTTTTAAAATGCACAATGTTTAATGAAATTCATTATAACATTATATGTAGTATGTTTATATGCATAAGTATATATATATATATATATATATATATATATATATATATATATATATATATATATAAATGTGCATTTTAGTATGTACATAAATTTACATACATAATGAGTTTTTGTAAAAATAAGTTTATGGAGATATAACTAAGAATAAAAACGTTTTGATTTCCAAAAGATTTAAAGTCTTTAATGAAAAAAATACTAAATTTAAGGATTAAGTAATTAAATAAAATAAGATTAAGAGAGAGCAAGATTAAGTATTAAATAAATTTTAATAATAGCTATAAAATAAACATAATTAAATCATATATTAAAATCTGAGAATACACTCACCATATATTGGTAAATCATCATAAGGATTAATTGCAACTAGAACAATTCCACAGTATGTATAAATAGCTTTCTGATGGCAAAACCTGACTTGCAAATTATATAAAACTGCGGGTTCATGTAAATAACTTAATGAAGTTAAATCATTTTCGCCAATTAGTATCGAAGGATTTCGTAAAGGGGGCAAATCAGCATCTGATTTAATATTTAAGGTCTTTGTTTCACTCGATTCTGTTACAATTTTAATTCTGCCTGATGATGGATTATAATCTTCTAGTAATTCTGCAGATTCCCACACTTTCTCTACATTGGGTATCCACACTTTGGCCCCCTAAAAATTAAAATTAATTTTAACTTTTAGTTAACATTAAATATGTAATATTATATAGAATTATTTACAAAAATAATTTAGAATATCAAGTACAATAGGAAATTCTAACTAATTGTATAATTTTTATTTGCCATTTTCTGAAAACAATGTGAATGTAATTATTTAAATTTTTTATGAGACAGGTATGTAAAATAATCAATTAAAAAAAGAAAGATAGTTTGCCAGCTGATTTATTATATGATTTATACGAACCCGTATAATATTGAATAGTAACATTATTTTTACAATACAAAATTACACAACATTACAACAGAGAATAACTAAACTTACCTTTGTGTATAATTCAAGAGTTGTCATTTTTATTTAGTATTTTTTCTTTCACGAAAACAGCTGTTTTGCGGCTGTCAGGATACTTACGAAAATTACAATTAAATATATATATTATTCTTAAACAAGACGTTTTTAAAGTTAGTCATACATATTAGATAATTGTTTCAATTGCTGTTATCAATGTATTTATCACACATTGTAGAGATATTGAACATAGTGAATACACAATACTATTACTTCACATAATGATGACTGCTGCTTTCCTTTCTAGAGCAAGAGTATGTAAATGTTGACAGACGCGTTAAAAACACTGACATGCGCAACAATAACGACATGACTGTCAAAATAACATTGCGAAAACTAGAACACATTTTATCGTTGAATTTTATACATTACATTTTTTTAGACAATAAAGAAAGTATGCGTCTTTTTGATTTTTTACGATATTTTTGAATATGTAATTTTATATATATATATATATATATTACAAGTAATCGTTTAATTTCACAATTTATTTATGAAAGAATATTTTCGATTCTTTAAATTACTATATAAAAATTACTTATTCATTCTAATTAAATATTAATTTAAATACAATCATTAAAACGGACGCTACTTAGATCTAATACTTTTATGATAAACAAGAATTAAATTATAATAAAAAGATATTTTGTATTAAACAAATGTTAATATGAATACATTTATAAAATTCTTTACTGTTTATATATAAGAATCGTTTTCTTGTAACGAGATTAAAATGTCATTAGACAAAAAATTCTCGTTATACGGAAAATTGAAGATTAATATTATTTTAGAAACGTTTCTTGATATTTTTAAATAAATAAACATATTAATCAATTTTAATTTATTTAATAATTTTCAATATATATATATATATATATATATATATATATATATATATATATATGATTTATAAAAAAAATACTTAATATATTATGTTCTTAAACAATGAACATAAATGTATTTAAAATATAAATAGGGATGCTGATATATATTTCGATGGCAATGTCATCATCATTAGTGCGTTAAAATTTAGACTACTCTTTTTTTCGTTAGTTTAATAGAAATTTGTCATATGCTAATCTTCGCTAGTTTTGAAATAGCTTACTATTCTGGTCATTATACCCTAAACTAGAATTTGTCCTAAAGACTAATTCTTAGTTAAAAATTGTTTGTATATTATTGTATTTATTTTATATTTGTTATCTTTATTAAATGTATATCCAATTAATAATAAACTTTTTATTTTCCATTATGTACATGTAATGTATATTTGTATATGTTGTATACATATATCCAGGCCCGCCCCAAGGGGATCGGCCGTCCATGTGCGAAAATATTTCGGCCGCCCCCATTCCCAAATTGCACTTTTTCCATGGCAAACTATTGAATAATATTTATTAACTTCAAGGGAAAGGATAATCGAAATTTTCAGAGAAATGTGTTAGAAATACAATGATAGTATGTGTTTGTACTCTAAAATAGTCTCTCAGTAATATGTAGTTAAACGCTATAATCAAGTAACACCGAACAGGTCAAAATATTACACAAGGGCTGATGTGGCTAGACAAATTTAAAGAATGTGTTGTTTCACATATCAACAAATTAAAGGTAACCGAGTGTTTTTCTTGGAATCGGCCGCTTGTATGCATTGCACATAAATTGTACATATGGAAGGGGCGGGTCTGGATATATCTATGCACGAACAAAATGACGGATGCTGGATGAAATAATGTATTAAATGCTTTTAGGCTTTAGACAGTTTATTTATAGTGATTTATTTTATAGACAGTCGTAGCTAAATAAGAATTTGAAAAAGAAATGAAATTTGAAAAAAAAGTAATTTTATGTGACAACGTACATCATCATCATCTCCACAATAAACTGGAGTACTACCGCTATCTTATGGAATACAAGATTCAATTTTGATAAATTATTATAAAGTATGTTAAAACTAAGTAATAATAATCTTCTTACATTGTAACAATTTCTAAATGTAACACAGTTTGTTTATATACTTTATAAACACGACGCCTTTTGCTTTTATTCAGCATTTTTTTCAATATTGCAAAAAAATTAAAAAGAAAACAATATTCTACGCAAACGTAATTGCGTATGTTTTAAAATAATTTACACAATTGTGAGACATTACTAATTAATTACACTACGCTGTTGGACATCATTGTAGCATTAATTTTTTATCTAAAATTTTTAAACAAATAAGGTGAACAATATAATTATTATTGAACACTTTTATGAAATCTTGTGATGTTGAGAATGAGTAATTAATTTGTATTGAAGTGAATTTGCCACAACGTCAAAATCAATAATAAACTGACATACTTTTAAATTAATGTAAGTTATAATATCAGTAAATTATAATATCAGTTATTGATAGAGATTGTAATGCATATGCTAGAGATAATTATATTTTTAATTAAAAAAATAACATAAAATAATATACACCTGGTGGTAAAAATTGTCTAAGTTTTAGTTTCCATTTTACGTGCGCTAGATGCGACTCTTGATACTTATTGCGGTAAAATAAAATGCATTGTTCGTAGAGATAAACATAAATAAATAAAACTCGATCATTCTGTTATCATGAGTGCGCCATTGTGATTAGAAATTAGTAATTTCTTTAAATCTTATTAAATACGTCCTCTTCCTTTGTTTTATTCAGTATATGGTACAAGTACTAGTAATAAAATAATTGTTATTATTTAAAAAAAACTATATATTTTTCATTTGTAATATCACATATTCATGAGACTGAAGAATTTAGACATTTATTTACTTGCTTAGTAACATTCACTATCATTTATTATTCTTCAATCTCCCCAACATCCCCCATAACCAACACGGACTATGCTATCCCCAAATTAGCAATACACAAACGAGACAAAACTAATACGAATAAGAAAACATTTGCTTTGGTTCAAATAGATCTTTATGCAATATTATTTATACGTCACAATGGTCGTTCTAGAAATGTGTAGTTATTTCAAGATAGCTATTTAAATTTTCGAAACAACAATCGTACCGTTTCTGACGATTTGTTAAACAATTTTTGATTTAGCATAAATAATTATTTAGATACACAACTTTTTTAGGATATAATGAAAACTATTAAAAAGGTACATTTCTCATTTTCTTTTGTCTTTCGAAAAAGTATATAGTTTGCTCTTAGAAACTGATTTTACCATTTTTTAATGTCATTTATAGGGTAATATATTTTTTCAATTTAATATAGATAATTATGTAAGTACAGCATTTTTATACGATTGCTAAAAATCTATTTGAAATAAAAAAATCTAGATCAGGTTATTTGAAACAACATAAAATTATTATCAGGAGCAGTTTTCTTCATTTCTTCAGCGATATCAGTGCGGTTTTAGTGATTTTTTCAAAATCGACTACATTTGAACATATGTGGGAATGGAATTTCTATGATTTTTGTAGATTACAAAAAACTATTTTGTAATTAAAAAAAAAACTGTTTTCGCTATTCAAAAGAATGTCAAATTTACTATTTAAAGCAGTTTTTTAAATTTCCAAAATAATAATCGTGCAACGTTTATATCCATTTCAAAATTAACATAGATAATTACAGGTGCGTTGTTTTTATGAGATTAAATGAAAACTATTGGAGATACAATTTTTCTCTTCAATATTTATTATTACAAGTAAGACTTATTATATATATATATATATAAATAATATTATAGGTCGTGTAAGTGTAACGCCTAAATTTGTGTTTTATTAAAAAGAAAGTATACACATGTTTCCCTATACACCACTCTATACACATGTTTGTTTTTATTAAAACATAAATCTAGACATTACATTTGGATGACCCTATATTTATTTGCTATAAATGTTATTACCTCAATGCTATTTATAATATCTTATAATGAGTAAGACAAAATAAGAAAATCTAATCAATAATATGCAAAGAAATAATAGTTTATAGTAACGTTCGCAGTGTCGGAATGCGTAAATATTAAACTACAATATGCTTAACTCGTTCGCTACCAGCGTCACACATGTGTGACGACTCGATTTTCTTACCTCAGCCCAGCGTCATAAATGTGTATCGGATTTGTGACGGATTGTGAAACGTCTGGGCTGTGGTGGCGGTTTTTCTCCTGAAGCACTGGTAGCGAACGAGTTAATCACTGCTATGTGAAGTACAATCGTACTACATCATATGTAAGAAGTGTCGCATCTAGGGGAAAGTAATAATAAACTAAAATATGGACAATTCACCACAAAACGCAAATAATATTCGTCATTTCATTTTAATCAAATTAGTTGATTTTTCTGCCACACATTACAATTAAATATTTTTTTCTATGGTCACATTTAGATTGAAGGAATTATCTATAAGGATCAAAATACCAATTTCGTAGTAATGGTAAATTTTACACTTTTTCGAATGGAATAAACTGGGATTCCGTATCTCTAATCGTTTTCTTGCGACATCGCGCCTTAAAATAAGTGCCTTTGAATTAACATTGCGGGAAACGACTAAACACCTCTTTCGCATACTATTTACTAGAGCACGGGAGCTGACAAAACACGCTTTTTACACATTAGCGGTATGGAGTGGAGAAGTGTAAACACGGGTATGTGGCGAAGTAAAAATTATGCATCTTCTATCTTATTATTTTGCGAGCATATTTGAAAAAATCGCCCGCTTTTCGGTGTGGATTGTCGAAAAACGCCCGCAAACAATGTGTTAATACATACATAAGTCAATGTTCAAAATTTCACCAGGCCTATTGCTAATAGAATCGATTCATTTCATTTTTCAAAGATCATCGATACGGACATGATTAATTTTTCAATTTAATCTATTACGACAATAATTCTTACTCAAGTGCTCTATTTTTGCAACACCGCAAATAAACTATTAGAAATAATTGATTTTATTTTATCTCGTTCAAAAGATGATAAAATTTACTATGAAAAATATTTTTTTCTTTAATATTAGCCACTCGTACTAGATGTGGATTTTTAAATATCGATGTGTGTTTTGACACAGGTAATTATACATTTACGAATACGTTGGTTTTGCAATTTTACATGCCAGCGATTAATGTTTCCTCAAAGAGTATAATACAGTTCTGACGAATTTTTGTCTTAACTACGGAAAAAATATTATAATTACGAAAAAAGTCGATTTTCAACAATTACATAAACTTGAAAAATTACATGCCCATAATTCAACTTAAAATACAAATGAAACGATATTCTACACACAACTGAATAATTTTATTAGATATCCAATGCACTTTTATGCATAGTGTTAATAATTAACAAATAACAATAATTAAGATAAACACTGCTAAATTATTTACTAGTGGTGTAATAAACAAATATATATATATAATATATATCTGCAACTGTGAAAAAAATTTCTGTAGTCGCAGTTTTTTTTAAAGGCGATGTGAAATTCTGCATTGCACTATTCAAAAAAAATTAAAATTTACTCTTAGAAATCATAAACTTGTAAAATTTCCATGCAAGTTTAGAAAAGTTATTTATAAATTTCGCAACCACGAATAAATATCTAATCTATGCACTGTAAATTTGTAAAATAAATTTTAATATAATTTTTTGCATTATTTTTTAATAAATCTGTAGAAATATCACTTCAATAATTAATATCATCGAATATGTTACGAAAATGTTAAAATAAATACAGCATATAGACTCATTAAAAAAAAAAAATAATTTGCATTATTTTGTGATTTATCGTTCATAATTTCTATGTATATAATTTTCGATATACTTGTGCATATTTTTCCAAAAAATGCTCAAATTCATGATAAATACCTAATGTAATATTTTGTTTCATGATGGAAGCGTATCAGTCCATTGTGTCTTTTGAATAATGTACATAAAACAAAATTATACGTCTGATAGATTTCATACAGTATTACAAAACTTGTGGGATCTCAAAAATGGCGTGTTATATTAGATTGAGTAATTCATTTATATTAAACATATAATAAATTTACGTTAATGTACTATCCTAGATATTTAAAAAAAAAACTGTATGAGAACTAGTTTAATAAAAATTTATAATTATTAAAATAAAATTAATATTTTAAAAATCTGTCATAACATATAATAAACAGCAAAATATATGAATCTTTTAGTGTATCATATGTAATATATAATACAAACACATATTTTTCATTTCCTGCGAATAGAAATATCGTTTTAATGTTCATTATTTTTAAAAAATATACAATAAATGGTTAAGAAAGCCATGGAATTGTAAACAGCTAATTTAAAAAAGCAATAATACTGAAAATATGTCATACTTTAAATTAATTTTGAAATCAAATGAAATTGATAGCAAAAGAAAATTATTAGAAGACGAAAAGAAGCATTCAGTAAAAATACATTTTGGATTGGAACCAAACCCGACTTTTTTTCAGAAATGGAATCATAAGTGGATAGATTTAAAAAAAAAATTAAAAAGATTTTTCTGCAGTTGCTTATATTCTTCAAAAGATACGTTATGTCGTCGTTTATACTACAATATCAAAACAGATGGGACTTTTGAAAATTATTTATTAAAAAGTATAACCGGTTTTATCGGTGGAATTTTTTTAACATACATATTTTTTATGTTTTTTGTAATTCAATTGAATTTTAAACTATCTACAGCGACAATAATGTGTTCTACCCTTGGGTCAATTTTAACTATTGGTTTAGCTTTTAGTCAAAAAGTAAGGTATTGTATTATATAAAAAAAATCAGATCGCAAAAAACTGTACACATTTAATAAATATGATTTAATATTTTTAGATGTGTAGTTTTTTTGGTACTACCACATTTTTTTTCATCCCGTGGACGTCAGGTATTAATGGCTTATGCGTTTATACTGGTATTGACCGGACCAGCAAAAAATATTTTAAATAATATGGGGGTTCTTTCTGAATCATTAGCATGTGGAGAAGTAAATTAAAATTATTTAAATACATTAAGTTTTCTTAATTTCAAAAGTAATGTTTATTATAAAATATATTAGGAACAATTAAAAGATGCTGTTAAACAAATATTGACTATGATTAAAAAACCTTTTTACGCGATTAAAGATGCAATTAAGTCAATTATAGAAACAATGAAGTATATCGTAAAACAGATAAAAAAGGTGTTTTTAACAATTAAACGAATAGTAGTGGCTATAGGTTAATAAAAATAAGTAAATAAATCTTTTTTTTAAATCTAAAATAATTGTAAATTTTTAGCAAACTTCTTCAAATCTGCTTTTCAATGGCTTGGGAGCATAATAAGTATTTGTAACAAAAAACTTGGAACACCATTTCAAAGATGTATGAGAGTAATGGATAATGCAATATTGGATTGCAATGCTAAATTAGGCCCAATGTTCAGTTGGTTGTGTTCTGCAACATATGTAGCTAAAGGTCTTTGTT
Organism: Neoneuromus ignobilis; assembly: GCA_029203775.1. NCBI lineage: Eukaryota > Metazoa > Arthropoda > Insecta > Megaloptera > Corydalidae > Neoneuromus > Neoneuromus ignobilis. The sequence continues at coordinate 10,019,958 of CP092092.1, forward strand.
ATCTCGTTAAGTGGATGGATTTAATATGCATGCTTTTAGACTTCATTAACGATTCTGTAGTTGGAGTTATTATGAGAAGTAAAATTTATATATCAATATTAAACATTTCTTCTATTGGAAATACGTATCAAACATGTTTATCCTCATATTGGAATTATCATGACTTATGGCAATAATATAGAGTCATCTAAACGTGACACCTAGATTTGCGTTTTATTAAAACGAAATATGTGTATAGGGTGGTGTAAGGAAACATGTGTATAGTTTATTTTTAATAAAACATGAATCTAGGCATCACATTTAGATGACTTATTACAAATCTGCATTAATAACAAAAGCTAGAATAAGCCCAAAATAAAATCGTTGAAAATCATAGATTATTCCTCTTATAAAAATGATTTATATAAGTACTTTTATTATCTGAATGAAACAAATATTTTTATTACTATTTATTTTAAAACTGTGGCAAATTCACTTTCATACCAATGAATTATCCACCCTCAACGCCACAAATTATAGTGTTCAATAATCTCTTATTGTTTACTTGCTTATAACAACAATAGGTTAATGCACATTTTGATAGAAATGTCATCCACCATCACAGCATGAAAAAAATACTCAACAATACTTCGATGACGGTAGCATCGATATCGAAATGCGCATTAGCCTTTTGTTGTTATAATAAACAAAGTAAACAATAAGTGATCATTGAAAACTATCTTGTGTATGTGTGTGGGTGGGTGACGAGTATTATTTGTGTGAAATATATGTTTTCAATTTACAAGCATTGATAAATTTTTTTAGAAATAAACACTTTCATGAGACAAATTCGAACAATATTTTATGTAAAAGTGAAGTTTTCCCATTCTTTCAACTTGGAAACATCACAATCTAAGTCCATGAGAGAAATAACACATGGAATAATTACAGAAATTGGGGAAAGAATTGAAAAATTATTGACTGTGTTCGATTTAATGAGTTCGCTCACAAGTTTGTTTTTCTTAATCATTTTTTTCAAGTATGTTTTTATATAAAATATTACTCAATTTTATATATTTGTATAGAGTATTATATTATAGATACAATTTTTTAACAAATGAAACCTTTGATAACCACTTTATTACAAAACATTTACGTGAAATAGATATGAACAGAGCAAAACTGTACAAAGAAACGATTTTTCCGCTAAATGAACGAGAAAAACAACAATATATTCAAGTTATTATATAAATATTTTCTAATTGAAAATAGTGGACTATTAATTGTAACTTTATGTTTCAGTTTTCTTCACTGAGATTATTAAAGGAAGAGAAAATATCACTTTCAAAATCTGCAATAATTCTTTCCATTGCCATTATTAAATTATGTACACATATGATGGCAGATTATTGTTTGTATTGGATGTTGGCAATGATTCGTCGTATTGGTGGATATCAAACTTCAATTGAAAGTAATCATTTTATTTCGAATATTTTAATAAAATATATTAATAAAGTTATGTAAAAAAATACATTTATTTTCTCAATAAACTTTTATATAAAAAATGTTACAATTAGAAATATACTAAAATTTAATTAAGTTCTAATATGATTTTTTAAAAAAATACTGTAACTGAATTTTAAAACTTTTAAGCACCAAATCAAGTTACTCTTCATGTTGAAGGAAGTGGATTTTTGGCTGATTTATATAAAAGTGTTATAAAAGGATTTCAACCACTCGGTATAAAAATTGATTTTGATACTGTACCATGTTTACCAGATCCTATTCCACCAGATTATGATAGATACTTTCAAATAGGTAATATTATCATAATAAATTTTAATTTCACCGAGAAATTATTTTTGATAAAATAGACTGTGAAATATAAGTTATGTATAAAATAATTTATTTAAATATTAAATATTTCAAGTTTCTTTTTTTTAGAAATATTTTTATAATAAAATAAGTGATGAATAAAAAAATAATTAATCATTTATTCCAAAAAGAGGATAAATAATACTTTAAAGCTTATATATATATTAATTTTGCGATGGAACTATTTTATATATAGAGAGAAATTTCGTTTCTGATTTTTTTTTGAAAATTACAGAAGTACAAATTTTATAGCATATTAAATTTATGATAAAGATAGATATAATTGAAAATCTATCTTCATATAGAAAATAGATAGATAGATTTTCAAGAGAATTTTCAGACAAAATAAATGTTAATTGTATTTGCATTAGATTTGAATGCACATCAGACCATCAATTTGTAATAAACATCATTTACACAGAAATTACCATAGCTTTCTAAACGTTTTATTTTTTATAACTTATTTATATAAACAGAAGCAAATTTGGGTATTAAGCGAATAATGGGCAGAGTCCCCTGGTGGTGGTGTGGTGTGTGTGTATAATTATAATATGCTCACAAATATAATTTATACCCAAAAAACAAAGAACAGAAAATAATTAAAAATACAATATATATTATAAAAAAAATATAAAAATTATAATTATATCGTGACTTTTATTTAAAAATTCAATTTTAACACTTAACAAATAATAAAATAATACACATCCTTAGATTATAAAATTATTTATCAAAACCAACTTCTGGTAAAGTTTGAATAATTATTTTCCTCTTTGTATCATACACGAAATTATTATCTTTAAATAACTTACTATCATAGAATGATTTTACATCATGAATATCAATTTGTTTTGCTCGGTCAATTAAGTCTTTTTCATTAACTTCCACGACAGAAATTTTGGAACCATGTAAACAACGTAAAAAGGTCATTTGATCTAAAGTAAGTTGACGCAAAATATAATACAATAGTTCACTATGATCTTTTTTATATGACAAATACTTTTGGAAAGTACTTCTCATTGTTTTCATAACACTATATTTTTGTGTTTCAACAAAGCTTTCAAGCATCATTCTGATAGCCATATTTACATCATTTTCTTGTACATATTCTCTTAAATGAATTCTAGCATGTGCTTCTGCCATACGAATCATACTTTCTATATGTCTCACTGTAATCGGTAAACTTCCCGTGGCTAATGATTCTTGACGTAACTGGCTATACATTTTTGCTACTTTATCTTGATCCATATTTTGTAATTTTGGGCGAACATTTTCACGAGCATATACAATATATTTTTTTAAGAGTTCTTGTGGAATAGAAATATCTTCTGTTTCCGCTTCGGTTATTTCCATCGTTTTAGGTTTATTAGGATGATGTCGTACGTGTGAACTAACAACAAAACGGGCTAAATTTTTATCCTTCATCGGATCGACTTCATCTTTTACAATACAAAGGACATCGAATCGAGATAAAATAGGTTCAGATAAGTTCACATTTTCAGAAAATGTCATACTGGCATCATAACGGCCTCCGATAGGATTTGCAGCTGCTATAACAGAACATCTAGCTTGTAAAGATGTTACAATGCCAGCTTTAGATATTGAAATAGATTGTTGTTCCATTGCTTCATGTATAGATGTTCTATCTTGGTCATTCATTTTATCAAACTCATCTATAAGACAAACTCCTTGATCTGCTAAAACAAGAGCACCAGCCTCTAGAGTCCATTCTTTTGAAGTAGGATTACGTCTTACATAAGCTGTTAAACCAACAGCACTCGCACCCTGACCAGTAGTGAACACAGCTCTAGGCGCTATTTTTTCAGTGAATTTTAAAAACTGAGATTTTGCTGTTCCTGGATCTCCACAAATAAGAACATTAATATCACCTCGAACTTTATGTTTCTGTCCTGGATTTTTGGATTCACCACCAAAAAGAGCTAGAGCAAGGCCTCGTTTAATATATTCATAACCATAAATCGAAGGAGCTATACTAGCAATAATACGATCAGCAATTCTATGATCTTTACTTAATTTTGTTATGGCTGAAACATCTTCATCTGTTAATGATTGAACAATCTGCTTACAGTCTTTCACAATAAGATGATTGGCAAGTAATACAGTAGAAAATACTGGAAATCCATTTTCTGTATTTAATGAACCATCATAATTATTTGTGTAAATTGCAGTGACATCTATTTCATCACCCGGTTTACACCTATCACACAAGTCAGCTAAAAGTATGCAATCTTTTGAGCGTGGTATTCGACCAGCTGGTATACGTCCAGGTGATTCTTGTACTGTTATTTTCTGATAATTTCTATATATCGTTTGTTCCATATTTATCATAAATGGACCCATACTCTGACATTCAGGACAACTACCAGGTTTTACTTCTGTACTTTGATTTTGTATAAAAGGACCAATCACATAACCACATTTGTTACAATCATATTTAACTACAGATAATTGTGGTAAAACTCCAGTTGTAGATGTAACAACTCCACTCGTTCTAACAAGTTGATTTAAATGAAGTTTTCGGAATGTTCGTATTTCTTCGATTAAAGGTAATTCAGAAATTCGTACATGAATTTCAGAAGTTACACGCTCATAGCTAGGAAATATCGTTAAAACAAACTCTTTTGCAACTTCATCAAATATCTGAAACATCTGAAAGGGTGCTTCTGGAAGAAAGTATGCTAGGACATTCTCATTATTTGCTAAAACTGTAAATTCTACAGTAAATGAAGATTGATTTGTTTCACACATATGTCTTATACGATCTTGAAACAAATATCTTCCTTTAGGATCTACAGTTTTTCGTAAAAAACTTTTAAAACGGTTAGCAATCTCTGTGCGAGGCCCTAACATAGATACCCATTCTCGTACACTGTAACCTTTTGTATCATCTAAGTTTTCTATGGATTCGATCATTTCTTCATCTCCAATCTCCCCTGCAGCTGCTTTTTCTGCCGCTTTCCGTTGCTTACGTTTAGGAGCTTCATCGTCGTCAGATTCATCATAGAATAACTCACGATCATCACGACGTATAATTCCTGAGTAATAAAAATAAAATTTACTAATAAAATTTCTATATAATAAAATAAATGTACTAATCAATTCAATTTTTTATTTTTATTCAATCTTAATTTGTCTTATATTATATACAGATTATTTTACCTGCTTCTCGGTCTCTTCTTCTCATCGTTTCCTCAGCTGCTAAACGATCTCTCTGTGATAACTCATAATCTTCATCATCAAGCAATTCTAGATCATATCTATCTAAAGCTGGCATTGGTCGATAATCATTTTCTAAATTATCACCAAATAATTCCTCTCCATCAGCTTCTTCTTCTGAATCAACTCCATCAATAGGATTTCCCAAAATATCACTTTCATCTTCAAATGGTTCAAATTCATGAGCTGGAGATGTTGCAGCTCCTTGCTCTGAATGTTCTGGTGAACTCATCTTGATATACTACGTAATCTTTTAAAAACAAAAATTGAATTATAAATACAAAAAAAATTATTGTATAATTTCAAAAATAATTTTAACATTGCATTAAGTAAAGATATAATTTTATTTAGTAACAAATTATATAAAATATTCAAAAATTAAAAACTATAATATTATAAACAGTAAATATATTAAAGATCATTAAATGTAGTTAATAAATCATTTACATAACTGAAATAACAATACAATTTCAATAACTGTATACACCATTCACATATATGCATATATGCATATATATATATATATATATATATATATATATATGTATATATATATATATATATATATATATATATATATATATATATATATATATGTATATATGTACATGCATGTACAATTGCAATACAATGTTTAATTATTACATCAATAATATAAATGAATTTTGTTGCAGAAAATTAATTTAAATAATATATATTGTATACTAAATGATAAAATTTATAATACAATTATTTAATTTGCAGATGTATTTATTTACATAGACGTATTAATTATATATATGTGATATAGTAAATTTGAATAGTTACTGAAAGTTAATATATTTAATAATTCTATTTACCTTCTATTACATAAACAAACAGATATTTTTAAGTAACAATACTTAATACTACGATAAAAAATACAATAAAAAAGCGCGCGAAAATAAAGTGTCTGAACTAGTTTACAGTGGTTACAACTTAAATTACAAAATTATTAAACTCATTATGAAATTGAAATTATTAATTTCCCTATGTTTTGTTATTTTAAATAAATGAATTAAACAATTATAATTGGATTTTTTTTAGTTTCTTTAATAATACTATGCTGGATTCTCGCAATATGCGAACCATATGGTTTACGCTTAAGACATTCTGTTATGTCGTATTATCATCCAGATCGAGCAAAACAGCGGGCAGTTTGGTTGTATAATCACATTTTAAGGCGAAGAATGAATTTTTTACAGTTTGCACGACGTAAACTTCGGCAAAAATTTAAAAAAACCTCCAAAGATTCCGAAAATGTTACATGGAGCGACTATTTAAAAGAGCATATAAAGTATGTTAATTTTCTAAAATCATAATAATTAATCGATAATTAAAACACATATAAAGACGTAAACATTTAATTTAAAATTTTTAGCAATAAATGTTTACGATATTTATTTGGAATAGAAACAAATAAAGCATGTATTGTTTGCGGAACAGTACAAACTGAAAAAAATAAAAGTAATTTCATTCAATGTATGAAACCCAATTGTGTGGGTTTTTATTGTCTTGGTTGCTATAAAGATTTAAATAATTTATGCACAATTTGCTTAGAGCCTGCAGATTACGGAGATTTTTCAGATTTTAGTGAAGAAATGTAAGTATTTTACTGGTAATAAATTTACAACATTTTTTTGTTAATAATTCAAAAATATATACAAGATAAAGACAAATCTTTTAATATAAAATGAGAAATCTTTTTTCTCTTTATATATATATATATATATATATATATATATATATATAAAAGTGTGTGTGTAAATAATATACATGGATGTTTTTAGAGATTCTTCAGATGAAAATGAAGAAAGCTCAAACATTTTTAATAACACATACAAAATGAAAAAATATTCGAAATATAATTTAAACAATGATAATAAAAAAAATCAGAACAATGATAGAAACGATTATTCTGATAAAAGTGATTATTCAGATTATTCTTATAGCTATCAAAGTGATAAAGATACATCATATCCTACAACAGTTTCTAGAATACCTTTTATTGATTTAGAAAAACAAAAAATACCAGATTATGCTTCATTGGAATCGTACAAGAAGGCACCTTCATTAAAAAATACTTCGTCGGAATACTCAAGTAGTGAAAAAAGTTATCAAATAGTTTTCGATGCGAAACGACGGAATGCGATGATGAAAAAAAGAAATAAAAAACATATAACAGATTCTTCAGAATTTTCGACGAGTGATGAAAATGAAGGTCGACAAAAAAAACCACTTCTCAAACGAAATCTAAGAATAAAGAAATGTTCGAAGATATATAAAGACGATGAAAAGACGAATATTTCGAAAATAATATCGAATGTTATAAATTATTTAAAGAAATATTTTGTTAAAAATAAAAGCTTATCTAAAAACAATAAACATATAAATATAACATCACGGCGAGTATGTCAATTAAATGAATTAACAAAAAGAAATAATAACAGTGGCGTATCCGATTCTACTAGGTTTAATTCATCAGACGTATCAACGAAGTATACTGATACTAAAGGAAGTTTAACATCTGGAAATGATTTACTGACAAATGATTCTCAATTTGATTCACACAGTGTATCAACTAATTGCATGAAAAAAATTCGTAATTTTAATAATAATGCACTTTTCAATAAAATTCATTATGAAGTTATCGATGAACAAAACGCTGGATTTGCAAATAAAACACATTCAAATAAACAGTTTTGCGCTTGTTTAAAATGCTTCAATGTCAAAGATAAATTTACAGAACCATTGAATTATATATCTCCAGACTCCGATATTGAATTAACGGACAGATCAAAATCAGACCGTTATTATGATAGTTCAAACAGTTCAAAATATTTAGAAAGATCAACAACAACTACAACAAAGCAATCCCCTCGATGTTCGATTCTTTCTAAATTTTCAAATAAGTGTTTAAAATTCAATACATCAAGTTCATGTTTGAGCGATTTAAATTTAAACAAATCCGATTTAAGTAGTTCATACAGAAAAAAATCTGTAAAGCAAGTTAAAACTGTACGTACAGATCCAAAAGATCATTATGATACAAATACAGATTATGATGTATTTAGTGAATTCAAATCATCAGATTTAAACGATAATTAAAATATATCAAACGATATAAAAGATAATAGTTTTGGTTCAAACAGAAGTCCGCAATTTATATTAAAATATAAAAGAAAAAGAAACAAAATTTATTACCTCAACAAAGACATAAATATAAAAGAGACAACATATTTTAAAAAATATATAAATGTAAAGTATATAATTTCTTATAAAATAAGTTAATATATAAAATAATATGTATCTATTAGAAATTATTCTTATAATATTTTCAAGAATAAACAATAATTTAGAATTATTATTGTTATTAATAAAATCGTATAATTTTATATCATTTTTATGATTAAAAGGAATTGTATTAAAAAAGTTTTCCACTTTCATATTTTATCTACAAATACAATTTAATCTTTTTAATTTAAAAGACGCAAAAATAAATAATTTTATAATAGAGATTTAGTTCTTAGAAATTATGATTATAGTTGTAGAACTATACGAAGAAAACCGTACATTGATTAGGAAAATAGAAAAAAAAACCGGTTATTATTTGCAAAAGAATATATTAATAAGGATAATGAGTTTGAGACAAAGTATAATTCTCTGATTAAAGCAAATTTAATATCTTACACTTGGACGGTAAAATTAAGGTATCAATTATCAATCTTACACATCGTTTAAAATCAGGTTCTTCAATTATCAATCAACAACAGTGACTTGAGGAGTTCTTTTTATTGCATCCTCCATTTTAGAATTGATGTTATTGCAACGTCCAGTGTAGAACTGCAGTTACCAAGTGTAATAAGTAACAAAGAAACCTCTAATTCTCATTATTAAGATATTTTATTTACTTCAAAAATTGATTGTCGCGTTTTTTATAGTTCTATTTACTTCCTAAAGCAGGGGTTCTCAACCCCGTGCCCGCGGGCGCCATGGCGCCCGCGGACCGATTTATATGCGCCCGCCACTATTCGACAGATTTTTTTTCACAAACACTAATTAAAAATATAAATTGAAGATTTATATAAATTGAATATTTATATTAATTGAAGAAATAAAAACACTTATAAACGATAAAAATGAAAATTATGTTGAACTAACTGAGTCTTGCTGGCTGGTGGATTTGGGTTTTCTTGCAGACACCATGGAAAAATTGAATTCTTTCAATTTGGAGTTGCAGGGAAAAGACAAAAATATAGCTGAAATGATAAGCTCTGTAAATTCATTTAAAGCGAAATTGGCTTTGTTGATATCACATCTGCAGATCAAGTCTCTTGTGCATTTCCCACATATGAAGAAAATGTTAGGTAACAATGAATTAAACGTGTCATTATTTATTGAGATCCTTCAAGTGCTTCAAAAACAGTTTGAAGAAAGATTTCTGCAGTTTACAAATATCGAGCCAATTGTCTCTTTCTGTATCAATCCTTTTACTTGCCAAATAAATGTAATGGAACTAGCCGCATGTATTGCAGATCTTGTTCAGGGGAAAGCAGAGAACTAGAGTTAGAAATTTTGGACCTTAAGAATGATATTTTGCTAAAATCCTTAATATCAGAGGACTTATGGAACATAGTCGACAAAGAAAGGTTCCCATTTTTGAAAAAAGCGGCATATAAAATCAAATCGTTTTTCGGGTCAACGTATTTATGCGAATCATTGTTTTCAAACATGAATTTAATAAAATCACGATATAGATCTCGACTCACCGATAAGCATCTTTATAATTGTTTGCTAACAGGATTATCGTCATACTCTCCTAATTACGAGGCACTGGCCAATGAAATGCAATGCCAAAGATCACACTGACAGATTGATATTTTTTTTAATGTTTTCTTTTATGTTTTTTTAAATGATTTCTTTGTATGTGTGTTTTTTGTTTATTTTGTATTACGTTTTGTATGTACGTTTCTTTGTGTGTATGTAATTTGCACAATAATTTTATTATTTTGAAATTATTTTTGTTTATTATTTTTTATTCTTGGTCAATTATAAATATCCTTAAAAATTAGCTGGTGCCCGCCGCCCTACCAATATTTTAGAATGCGCTCTAGGGTATAAAAAGGTTGGGAACCCCTGTCCTAAAGGAATTATTATTCAACAATCAACACGTGGACAATGTATGCTGTTCCCATGTGACTAGCCTTGAGAAAATTACATGTGTTTCATATAACTTATATATATATATATATATATATATATATATATATATATATATATATATATATTAATGAAACAAATATATTAACTCAAATTCAACTTATTCATGTTTACCATTAAGTTATTGTTTATATGTTTTACGAGTGCAATTCCGTGGTTATGTAATTTACAGATAGTAGCGAAACATTTCAACAGTGACTCAATGGTAAATATTAAAAATGAACTGAAACATATATATTTGAGTTTGGTTATATTTCTGTTTTTATGTACAATTAATTCTTTGTAAAACTTTTTAACAATAATTATTAAATGACTAAAATTTAATTGAATATAAATAAATATACATTGTAATATTTTCAATAAATAATTTAATATATAAATAGTTTATAATCAACTGTTTATATAGATTTTGAAATTCGTTACTATGAAGTAAACAACATGGCATGTATTATTTTAAAATGTCAAAATTGATGAACAAATTACATTGTATTTATTTTAATTTGTACAGAATAATGAAAGTATTCTGAACAAAAAATTCAAATATAATTAATTAAATTGCTAGATTTTTTGTGAATGAAATAATATTTTATCTATTTATTTTTCTTAAGAAAAAAAAACACGGATGAAAGTAAAATTAATTTTTATTTATATAAACATTTATTCATTTTTGAAAATTTTATTAGTAATTATTGTATTTCAGATGAATCATCGCGAAATAAATTTTTAAGTAAATTCATATGGGCCAAAACCAATCTATATGCCCGACCATATGTTCAGATAATAAAAAAGTCGATAAGAGAGTAAGTACTATTTCGACTGGTTCTTTCTCAAACAATCGTGGTTCATTATTTAGTCTCGAAAGTGATGATAATATAGACTCTCTAAAATATTCTGATTCAAATGTCGAAACGGACCGACTATCATTACTTTTTAAAAATAAACCTTCTTCAGGAAGTGATTTCAATATTTTAGGCACGGCAAATAATATTAAGAGAACATCAAGAGGAACGGCAATTGATGACGATTTTGAGGAAGAGAACGAAGAGATCGAACAAGATAATTCAGATATATCGAATACACCGCGTGCTACAAAAGGGTCTGTTTTAAGAAGTAGAAAGACTATAGCAATTTTTGAACCAGACATTAATGAAGATATAGTAACAGAAGAAGAAAAACCTTATCTTGCTAGTATCAATCAGTCGATAGTAAATAGAACTCGTAACAGTTTAACTGATTCTGAGAATAAATCTTTTTTGAAAAGTAATAAGAATTTATCTACTTTAATAGAAGAACCGACTGACGAAGACGATAATAATTCTAAAAGTATAAATTATAAATCAATTTTGGGTAAAAGTGAATATTCAAACGATGTAAGAAAAAGTAAAAAAACTATAACGTATAGTGAACCAGAACCGTTGAAAGACGATATTGTACTGGAACAAAATAGAAACTCTTATATAAAAAGTAATAAATCAATAATAGGTAACAGCAGTAATAATTTTGTCAATTCGAAATCTTTTATAAAAAGTAAAAAAAGCGTGCATGCTCTTGAAGAATTGCCAACTGTCGAAGAAGATTCTATATTGAATGAAAATGAAAATTTTCCCACTAAAAGTACTAAATCAATTTTAAATAGAAGCGAGAGTGCAGTTTTAAACAATCCGAGAACTAGTACAAGAACATTTTCTATTTTAAAAGAAAATCCACAAGAACAAAAACAATCCATTAGAAGTAGTAAATCAATAATAAATAACAGATCGAGTTTAGATAATAGAAGAACATACTCTTACATACCAAAAGCTGTAAGTTCGTTTAAAATGCCAAATAAACAAGTATCGAGTGTAATGAGACAAGATTACGATCGAAATATCTCACGATCTAAGTCATATTCACCAAAAGAACGTTGTAATTGTCGAGAGTGGACATCGAAACAAGGAAATAATTTTAAAGACGATTTCGAAGAAACCGAATTATCTGGATCAGATATCTATTTACAAGAATATTCTCCGTCTGATCAGCGAAAAACTTTTATACGGAGTAAATCTGGTCACAAATGTTCTATGATGATGCCAAGTACAAATGATGTTTACGAAGCTCCCAGTTGTGAGTCGTACAATACAGTTAATTGCGCGTTTCGTAATTCTAATATCGGGGACTGTGAACAAAAGTCGAAAACAGAACCTTCTTATAAATGCAGACATTGGTGTAAAAACCACTTTCAGGAGGACTGCTGCAGAGATCGTATTTCTCGATTAAATGTAAACGATCGAAGGTTTTCCTCTTTAAATCCAGATAATATTGAAAGATCGGATTTTATGAGTAGGAGACGTTCAAGTTGTCCGAGAAATGAAAAAAAATATTCACTAAGTCCAGGAAGGAATCAAGAGTTTACTTATTCTTGTTGTAATTGTAAAAATTCAGAACCATACGATTGTAGACACAAAACTATTTGTAGAAATAATCCACAACGATATCCTAAACGCAGTGAATTTATCTGCAAGCCAATTCATGAACGTGTTACATCAGAATTTCATTCAGATGCCGAAGATAATTATCGTAATAATGTGCAACGTTTCTCAAAACAAGGATATCCTCAAGCGGAAAACTGCAAATCGTTTAATAAAAACTATGAACTGCGTCGAATACATTCGATGAATCAACCAAATCCATACAAAGACGGATCCATGTGCCAAAAAAGAAGTCAACGAGATGCTTCTTCGTTCGCACATTCCAAATATTGTATCAACGATGGATATGATTCAGCCGCTTTGTCCAAATGTCAATATGAAACAGATTCTAGTTCAAATGAAGAAAACCTTGCGGAAGAGAATAAGAAATGTTCTTCTAAAAGAATTGCACCAAGTACTTACGAATTACCTTATCAAGAAACCGAACAGTATGAGTATTTAGTTGATGAATTAGAAACTACGTTAGCCGAACGAAATAAAGAGAGATTTAGAAAAACGTTGCAAGATTTCGAACAAATGAGTAAAAATTGTAAAGATAAAAATGCAAGCAGAATGTGGAATTCGCAACGTTCTACGATGATTCATCCATTGCCGGAAATTAAACAAACAGTCAGCCATCTGCAGTCAAAAGGAGACGCTGAACAACTGTTGGAAAATAATTCAAGTGATTCTGAAGAAGAATTCAATACTCAGAGAAATACTCAAGACAACTATAGCAAAATCAATATGGATGATAATAGATCTAGTAGACCTAATCAGAGATGTTGTAAATATTGTTCGAGAGAATTGTGCGAAAAGAGATTACGTTACGTCAAACACATACCTTCTGAAATTCCTCCTGAAGGAGATATAGTTTATGAAAAACGGCATACGACTGATATAATCGACGATATGCCACGAAAAGGAACATATCAAGCTAGTTTCGACGAAAAGAGAATAAGCAACTCGCCTTATAGCAAATCTGAGTTCTTTGACAGAAAAAAAACTCAAAGTATGAACAATAATTCGCGGTCTTTTTATAAACAGCCATCTCGGATATCTTCTTCTAAATGGGAAATTGGACCGGATATGGAATGGAAAAAAGTAGACGAAGTATCTAAAATTATACCAAACGATGGGAAAAAATGGTCACGATCAGAATCGAGACGTTTTACTGTTAATGATAATGAATATCCTACAAATAAACCTACCAGCATGTATATTAATCAAATACAAGATTACGCATCTAATGAAAATGTTGGTTTAGTTCCAAATGAATCGGCTTATAACGTGCCCAGTCGTCCACAACTCAATAAAGAACGCCGTTCGTCATATAGAGAGACTGTACCAAACAATCAATTAAACGAAAGTGTATTTTATGATGGAAATTTCAGAAAGAACAACAGCATGAATAAAGAGCGATCATCACATTACAACAATAACAATTCAAAATATCTAGTCAATTCGAATGACAATTTTAATGAAAATCAAAGAGGCACAGATAATATTTCGAGACAAGAAATAAATCCTCGTTCTAGGAGTCGAATGAAAACGGAAAGTCAAAAACCTTTAAATAATGACTGGTTTATTAATATGGACATTCCCAGAGAAGATAATAGAAAAGAATCATTTCATAAAAGATACTCAAAAGATTTAGATGGTGAATTCTAAATTTACTCTGCTCTGAATAACTTAAAAATGATTTCATGCATTTACGAACATAAATTATATTTTAAAATAAACACATAATATTTGTAAGATTATTTTACATTAAAAATATCGATTTCAATGATCGTTTATTTAATTAAAATCCTTGAGATAAATGAGTAAACGATGTATTAAATTTGCATGAAAAAATTTACTACCCTTCAGTCTCATTAGAGCCATCCTATTATATATATATATATATATATATATATATATATATATATATATATATATAATTACTTCAAAATTTATAAAATAACATTTGCAATTATGTATTAAATAAAAATATTATTTTATAGCTGTATATAATTCATGAAAAATTAAAATTATTCCTTAATAACTACATACTTATACAAGAAAATAAAAACAATCTTTTAAATATTATGTATTATATTTTTTATAAATTTATTTTTGAGTTTATGTAAATAAATATATTGATGTAATTTATTTACATCGATATGATTTTAAAAAAAAACTATTAAAATATTAATAAGAATTCATAATGTATTTCTATTCAAATACGACATATTTATTCAAATTAGTATATATTAACGTTATATGTGTAAAAATGTCTAAGCAAATATCATTTAGACAGTTTCATGTAAAATACAGTTAGAGAATAATAAAACTATAAAGTATTATTTTAAGGTAAGAAATAGTAAACATGAGTATTTTAAGATATATCTTGTGTCAGTTGTCCTTTAGTTTGTTTGAATAACAGTAAAAACAACTCACTCTGTATAACAAAATAGTTTAACTTTTGTGCAAAATAATAATTGCTCAATATAATAGTGAAAATGATTTTTTTTTTAATAACAGTTACATATTGAAAGAACACTTGTCTATTAATAGTCAAGTATTTGTTTCTTTTTTTAAAAAAATAAAACAAAGCAATTAACACTTGGAAAAATCTTTAAAATATAAATATTGTATATCAAATTAGAAATAAATTAATTATGAATAAAAATTATAATTATCTTTTAAATTAATGTTACATTTTTGAATCTATATATGGGCTTATTTGGAGCCTAATCTGACCACAAATCAAACAAAGAGAAATATTTATCTTGAAATGATTTCATGTGGATCAATTTTAAATAATTTTTAAATATTTTAAAAATTCATTGTATTCTATGTTGATATAATAGGTTGTATGTAGATAATAAAATATATTTTCAGGTAGATACATCTTACGTTTTACATATCAAGAGATTCATAAACGTTAGTTTGTATCTTAAGAACAGGTATGATAATTATCCTTTCCAGTTTATATTACTGAATACAGTCAATACAAAAGAGTTTTATATATATATCTAGGGAAATGTGATGTAATTTTAGAAACAAAATTTCTATTTAAAATATTGATAAAAGTTTAAGAATATTTTTTCAACAATGTGTAATTTTTCCAATAATAAATTTATTTTTGTTCAGTTACATATACAGTTTTAATACTTTTCAATCAATATTCTTTTAACTGGCAGTTACTAAATACAATAAAAAGATGATATTGTAAATTATATGATATTAAAATGTTATTTCTAAATTCTGAACAGTGAAAAATATTTTTATAAATACACACACACTGAAACATTGTTATGATATTACCATATTTTTAAATAATTTTAAAACTTAACATAGACTCATAATTTAAAATAAACAATTATAAAAACGGTTAAAACATTATTTTTTTATTGACATTTGAAATATCAGGAAAAAATATAAAAAGAACTGAACAAACATATTAATCATTTGTTTATTTAAATATTATCAACTTGTAGCAATTTTATACACATATTATTGAAATATGGGAAATCCATTCTATAAATTGGATTTCACATGAACGTAAATTTTCTATGATCTAATCGAATAAACCAATTCATTTATACACAATTTTTTGTATTTTCACTATCTAAAAAAATAAATGAGCACAAGATAAATTTGTACGTATGCACTTTTATTTATTTTTTATTTTATTTAACGAGCCAATAAAAATAACATTGATTCTTTTTCAATGTGAAGATAACCTTAGATTAATTCAGTTCGCAACAAAATTGTTACTTAAATTAAAACAAAAAGAAAAATTAAATTTATTTTAATTACATAACCATACTTTTTTATCTTTAGTATTTAAAATTATTTGTTGTCTATTAGTTTTAATATAATTTATAAAATTATATTTACATTTTTTACGTTAATTAATTAATATTTTTTACGTTAATATTTTTAAGATTGAAATTTGATATCCAACTGTAAATAATATAAGAAAAGTATATTTATCATTAATTATAATGAAATAATTTAGACAAAGAGTAATTATAAAAAGATTTCAATATCAAGTATGAAAACAAATATATCACATTTTCCATTTCATATTATTTTATTGAAAAATGCAATCAAAAAAAATATTTATAATAGTATAATGGATTTGTTTGCGAAACACATATGTTTTTAATTTTCCAAATATATAAAGAAAGATTTTTTTAAAATCAAATACTCTCAAGATTATTATATTTACTTCAGTAGATTAGATTATTGCATAATTGACATGAACATAAAATAATTTCTTGGAAATAAAACGGATAATAGATTTTATAAAAAGAAAATTGAGATAAAAACAATGATTAAAAACACGTTTTTTTGATATACTTTTTAAATTCCTATTAAATGAAATATTATTAATTAGTAGTTCTATGAAATTTCTTATAACTGAAAAATAAATTTGGTATATACATTTAAGTTATAAAAAATTAGTAATTATTATAAATTTTAATAATATATAATTTAAATGTGATTTATTAAGAATTTAATTATTATATGTAATTAAATATTTATTGGTTTTAGGTCTATTTAGTATTTTTATCTGCAAACTCAATGTAATTAGTTTTATAATATTTCATTAAAGGCTTGTTTTTGTAAAAATTGGCGAGGAATATGTAATATTACATTATTTTTTAACATAAATTAATACAATACAAAACATCAGAATAATAAAATAAACTACCGTTAAAATAAGTAAAATAAGATTATTTTACTATATGATATTATGTTTTAATTGATATTTCATCGATCATTTCGATTTCTTTGCATAAAATTGTATGAATATCTTACAATTAATTATAAATTAATTAATTTCATATAAAATTAACCATCTTTAAATATGAGTTAATGAACCGTATTTGTTATAACAAATATTAATAAAAAACTAATTTGCACAAAGACACGATTATTTTAAAAAAAACAATACCCATTGTAACATTTTGATTTATTCTGTTACTATTTGCATATGAATTCAAAGAATTTCCAGTGGTATGTTAAACATATAACACTTATTGTTACCTGTTCTTACGATTAATAATTATGTGAAATAGAATATACATAAATATAATTTATTGGAATACTTTTTTTTAAAAAAATGCATATATATATATATATATATATATATATATATGTGTGTGTGTGTGTGTGTGTGTGTGTGTGTGTGTATGTGTGTGTGTGTATGTGTGTGTGTGTATGTGTGTGTGTATGTGTGTGTGTGTATGTGTGTGTGTGTATGTGTGTGTGTGTGTGTGTATGTGTGTGTGTATGTGTGTGTGTTCTTAGTAATATACGACAAAATTATATATTAAGAAACGTAACTGGGTTTTTTTTTGTATGATAATAATAACATGTTTCGATATATGTAAACATTTCTTGCATATTAAAAAGTAAGTAAATACAGTAAGGTGTTTGAAAACACAAACAGGTAAATAACAATTTAACTGTTCATTTGTTGTTGATTATTATCTATATAATTTAGTCATAATACTTCAATCATATTCTAAAACTTAATGTATGTAATTTTTCTCAAATAAAATATGTATTAAATTTAATGTACAGGAAAGTAACTATAGTATACGTCCAAATACAGTTATTTGTTAAAATATCTTGCATCTTACATACTACATATAATTTTTAATTTATGCTTTTGGTATAATTCAGTTTGAGAAATGTAAATATGAATACCTTAAAAACAAAAATTTCGCATATTTTTACAATAACAGAATTAAGACATAATCTGCAATTATATTTTAACAAATAAATTAGAAAGTTAAAGTAAAATAATATCTATCTGTGTGAAATGTGTTTGTATGTGTGTATATCTCTATTTATATTTATATATATATATATATATATATATATATATATATATATATATATATATACACATACATATATGTGGATAAATAGATATATAGAGAAAGTAAAGATTTTAATTCCTAATCAAACTCCAATTTACAACCATTCATATAAAATATGAAATCGACAAATATTTTGAAAAATCGATTTTTTCTATATAAATAATAAAATAATATATTATAAATAGATGGGAATTTTAAACTTTTATAGATTTATTTATTTATTATATTTTAAACAAATGATCATATATATATATATATATATATATATATATATATATATATATATATATATATATATATATATATATATATAAGGATTGTAATGTTTATCAACGATTATAAATAACTTACTCTTCACTTAAGGGTTACTAAAAGATAAAATTTTTTCTGGAGTTTTTTATTTACATTGAACAGGAAAACTTTGTCCTTGATTGGTCACTAACTTCAAATGAGGTTGAACAACAATTGTATTGAAATATTCAATACCACCATCATCCTGTAAAAAATAAAATGATTTGGTACTTTAATTACTAAAAATGAATGAAAATCGAAATTATTAAAAATATTGAAGACAAAGGATCAAAGGGAATATAGTAAAAATGTACTAGAAATATATAGAAAACTCGATATTAAATTTGAAAAAAATTGAAGACACACTGTTTAGTACTGGATTTTTTAAATTTGAATTCATGTGTACACACACACACACACACACACACATATATATATATATGTGTGTGTGTGTGTGTGTGTACAATGTGTGCTTATCCTATTTTTTTTTAAAAAAAAACCGTTAATGTAGTTCAATTTTATATCTGAATCGCTGTAAACAATCTTAAGAAATTATTTTTCTCCATTTTACTTTATATAGAGTCATTCAAATGTGATGCATAGATTTGTGTTTTGTTAAAAAGAAACATGTGTATAGGGTAGTGTATAAGAAAACATATGTATAGTTTCTTTTTAATAAAACACAAATCTAGGCGTCACATTTGGATGACCATATAATTTAATTCGTCAATGAAAGTAAGCAGAAATTTAAGTCAGGAGAAATAAATTATTTCATTTAAAAATTGGATTGTAAACTTATGCTTTTGTATTCAGACATATTGAAATTGTAGTGCACAATTGTAATTTGAGTATTTGAAAATATAAAAAAACACTTTCACTGTCATAAATATAAATAAAGAGCAAGATTTTTAAAAGAAAGTTAATTAAAAATATACGTTTAATTTATTTCTATTAGTTTTCTTTTCAAACTAATTGATTATTTACGAATGATTTTCGATTTAGTCATTTGAAAAAGTCTGTACATAGTACTTAATAATAAATATTTTAGAAATTATATTTTCTTAGTGTGTGTATATATATAAATTGTCGCAATAAAGTGCTAATTATTTCAATAGCTAATTACATTTCTAAAAATTAATATTAAGATAAAAAAATATAAGGAAATTTTTCTCCAATCATTATACTATAAAAAATTAGTGCGTTATAAATTATAATGAGCTGGGATAAATACTTAAATCAATGTTTCTAAATAAAGATTTCACAAACTCTAAAATTTAACAAGTCTACAAAATTCTACAAAGAACTGAGAATTAAATAATAAAGGTTCTGAAATATTGTAAAAATTATCTACATTATTTAAAATAGATAGATAGTTTTTAGAAATGAAAAAATATTTTAACGGTTCATCCATTAGGAAAAGATTGAGAATCATTTTATTACATGACATTTTAAAAATTGAATAATACATAACAATAATAACGGTGTTGATTAATAATATTCGGTATTGTATTATGTCAAATAAAAGCGGTAATAAATAACGAATTTATACTTATAATTCATCAGTAAAATATTTTCTTTGTAAATTTAAATGTTGTAATAGTTGTCTTTATAATTCAAGAAAAAAATCTATAATATAATATACTATTGTAAAATAAAATTAATCATTTTTTTTCTATTATTAAAAAATACATATATATATATAAAAGTAATCAAGTTATGTAGTGACGACAATAATTCAAAATAAATACAAGAGACCGAATAACTAATATTTACTCAAAATCTTGTACAGTTCAAATCAATTTTCGAATGAATTTAGTTAAATAAAAGAAAACCGGATTGGCCAGTTGAAATGCGGAATAGTAGAATCCCTATTTTTGGTCTCTTCGCTGTATTATCAAATATTTAAACATTATTACTCATAGAAGTTGAAAGCGAAGTAAAATTCAAATAATATAAAATATTCATATAAAATTCAATTGAAATACTTGGAAGATACATTTTTTTTATTCTGTATATAAATATTATTATGCGTAATATTAAAAAAGTGAACTTTTAACATCAGTTTGTTTTCATATATTTTTTTTATCATTTGTAATCTCGTATTTGTAAAATCAAAAGCATCGCGTTTGCTAAACTTATTCGTTGACGAACAGCGCATATATAAAGATATATTTGAATCGAATTAATATTTTCTTGTGAGTTATATAGTGCATGTGGATACGTTTTGTGCGATTATTTTTCATTTTACGTGGATGTGATTTTTTATGTCAGTTGCATTGGAGAATAACAGGTACACTATTTTCTTATCAAAACAACGATTTATTTGAATATAATGAATTGTTTATTAATAATAACATTTTGTTATTAAACATGCAAGAAATTTTAAATCATTACTAAAGAAAGTATTAAATTACATCATTCTTATTTTTTTGAAAAAAAATATTATTCATTTAATTTTAATTAACAGAAATAATTATTTATAAAAATATTCATTTTTTAATTTTGTATTTATTAATATATATATATATATATATATATATATATATATATATATATATATATATATACATATATAATCTATATGTTTATAAGTCATCATACAAAAGATCAAAGTTTATAATTATAATTTGATTATTTTTCATGAAAATAATAATGTACATGTTAAATGTACACAAGTTCATGTATTTTTTTAAAAAAATACACACACATACACACACACATACATACATACATATATATATATATATATATATATATATATATATATATATATATATATATATATATATATATATAATTACCATTCTGTATGACAGCATTGCTCGAAATATGAAGATCATACTCTATTTCTCTTAATATAAAATACATAAAACTATCTGAATTTTTTTAGTCTATTATTAGAGATAATCATTTATACAATAAATAAGATACATTCATAATTTACATTATTTTAGAAACATGCAATATTTAGATTTTTTACGGTGTAATATAATTGTTTATATCAAATTAAAACTAAATATTACACGAAATTTTATTTCGTGAATCATTGTACTTTACAGTTGCGGTTAATATTTTAATGACAGTATTTTACATATTTCATAATAAACCACTGAGAATTTTTTTTATTTGTTTTATTACTAATTATGATTTTGTCACAATCATGATTAATTAATCATACATCTTAATCATGATTTTTGTATATTGCTGAATTCTATATACAAATTGTATTACATTTATCACAAAGGATGAAAACAATTAAGTAAATAATGATAGTTTGAAAAGTGTAATTTCTAATAAAAAAATATTCAGTTAGTTGTATAAAAATTGATCTATTTACGTTAAAATGTGTGAAATATCAAATAAAATTGAATAAATCCGTTAAATTAATATAAAAATAATAACGATTTAAAACCAATTCAAAAATATAATAATGATTTTATAATTAATAATTACACAACTAAAATGATTATTAACTTTATAATAAGTAAAATACTTTAGATAATACATAATAAAAAATACACGAAAATGTTTGTAAAAATATATAAAATGTGTTTATTTTTACTGATTAAACATGGATTATACAGTGTTGCAAAAATACGTAGAATAAGTATTTAAATTGATGTCAATATCATTAAAATTTAATAAAAAAATTAGTTTAAAGTACAACATGGCGAAGCGAGAAGGAATAAATTACTAGAAAATAGATAAAAATTGATGACAAGAGGTCAAGACAAATAAAAAAATGCTAAGAGAAATTTAAGTCTATTTTAGAAAATGATTTAGAAATGTATTGAAAACGAATGCATATCATCTGGAAGAAATTAAAATTTTCATCCAACAATAAATTACAAATTTATATATATATATATATATATATATATATATATATATATATATATATATATATATATATATCTTCATCATCATCATCAATCCATTTTTATTTACTGTTGAACAAAAACACTTCCTAAAACTTTCCAGTTCCAGTGATCCAATGACTTACTCTTCCATTCCAAATCAATAAATAAATGTTTGTACGTCTTTATTCTATATATCCATGGGAAGCTTTCTGAGCCTTTTGTAGTTATGGATTATTAACTATATATATATATATATATATATATATATATATATATATATATATATATATATATATATATATATATATATATATATATATTAAGTATATCCCTATATTTTTTTTTTTTTTTTGTACATAGCCGCGAAATTCAAAAGACCAGAAGGCGGAAGGGAGATATTTGCCAACCTAATATATAAATATTTTTATTAATTCTACATGAAAATCTACACATTGTATTAATTAAATAACTATCAAAATATTTTTATATTCGTGAATTTGACCTTGTATAATAAATAATTCAAAATCGTTTATTTTTCGTTTTATATATTCTGTAACGTAAAATAGTTAGAAGGTGTGGTCAAATTTTTGAATATGACGTACATCTATACAAATATACATGAACACATGTATATTCCTACGTATGAATGTGTGTGTGTGTATATGTGTATATATATATATATATATATATATATGCATGTGTTTGCGTGTATGAATTAATTTTTATTATAAAATCTATTCAGGTACTTCCTTATTCTAGCATTGAAGTTCTTACAATATAATTCATTACTTTTGCTAAAAGACTTTAGCAACATTTTAACTTTTCAATCACATATCCATTAAATAATTGATTAAATGTATGCACGCACGTATGTATATATATGTATATATATATATATATATATATATATATATATATATATATATATAGATATATATAGTGTATCTGTATATGTATTATTACAAAACAAAAATAATTACAAAAATAGATATTAATAAAAATCCTTGTATTCGTAGTTACTTACATCTAAACGTATCTATTATTAATATTAATTTATCAGTTTCATTATTTATCCCCCCGTTAAGTTATTTTTTTTGTCAATATAAATATATATCATTTTGCTATTTGATAGTTTGAGAATTTTATAGATGACATGTATCGAAATTGATTATAAAAAAAAACTTTAACAGTAGTTTAAAGAATATAATTGAAAAACTAATAAAGTATTTCATCTGTAAAATAACTTGTTTTTGTTAAAACAATTATAAAATATTTCTCTAATGAATCTGTTGATCTCGATGCATGTAAACAAAAGATAAATGTTAATAAAATAAAAAAGCTTTTAATTAAATACAAGGATAAATGAGAAAATAACCTCGCAGAAAAAATGTAAATATATGTAAACTGTTACACTTTAAATAATATTTATATATAGGTTATATCAATTTGTTAAGTAGTGATCATTCAACACAAGTTTCGGTTATCTATTAACTGACCTCTAGTTTTTGTTTCATCTATATTCATTCATTAACTAAATCTTTACATATCAAATATGAATGTATAAACATTAACATATGTAAAAAGATGTACAATTATGCAATAAATTAACATTGAACATTTTAATTGCATATCGTGTAATATACGTATCTTAATCAATATTAAATGACATTGTAAACTTTTCAATTAAATCAATATTTTTTTAAAATACATAATTTTGAGTAACAATTTTTCATGAATTCATTGCTTGTAATAAATTCAAAATGATGTCTAGTTTTTTAACATCTTTTCAGATATTTATATTAGGTTGTCAAATATCTCCCTTCCGCCTTTTTGTCTTTTGAATTTCGCGGCTATGTACACAAAAAAAGCGGAAGGGAGATACTTGACAACATAATATTTCTAAAAATCTTTTTTATTCTGTAAAATAAATTTATTTGAATTCGCTTTTATGTAACTATAATTAATAAACTTTCTTCATTAATACAATCTTAATAAATTTATAGATCAATATACTGATATATTTTATTTTCAATTTACAACATATTCATAGCAATAATTCAAAGCATTTAATTAAAATAGAATATAAGGAAAAAAAGTATTTTTTTTTGTCAATTATCTTGAATAATTTCCCAAGTTCATTACCATTTTATGGTACTCTTTAA
The DNA here is from genome assembly GCA_029203775.1 of Neoneuromus ignobilis. Taxonomy (NCBI): domain Eukaryota; kingdom Metazoa; phylum Arthropoda; class Insecta; order Megaloptera; family Corydalidae; genus Neoneuromus; species Neoneuromus ignobilis. The sequence continues at coordinate 10,044,932 of CP092092.1, forward strand.
ACGCGATTCATGTAAATTTGTAACATTTAAATGTTTTATAACTGATAGTCATTGATTTTATAGTGCATAACAATGACAGATATGTTTTGCAATTATCTGAATCATACTTCTAAATGTCATTTTATTTTGTAAAAGGAAATTACTAGTTATTATAGAAATCACAGTTATCTCAAAAAATTGCAATCACCAGGAAAAAATATACATTAAAGACAAATCAATTACAATGAACTGAGTAAAATCAATACATTTCTATAATGATAAATAAAAAAGTATGGGAATATAAAACAGCAAAATAATTTAATAAATTAAACATTTACTTAGAATATACATTTGATCATTGAATAGTAATTTTTGACAAATTTGTATCAATTTAATAAATTAATTAATAATTCAAATATTTCATTTCATTGATTTTTAAGTTTATAAATAAGGTAACAAATATATTTAGATAAATATTTGTTTAACATTCATCCATTTTTTGTCTACTTTCACCGTAAAAATATCAATAATTTGAGTCTTAATTGTCACAGTTTTATCATTAATCTATTTCTATTACACTTGAAAGAAATGTCTTCTAGGTCAACCTAAACGCTTCTATTCTTTACCACTTCTTTTGACATTTTTTTGCAGTTTGCCAGTTGTCTTTTAAATTACTATTGACCTTGATACATCCATAATAAGTATAAACAACATTTTTTTCCATTTGAAGGTTCCTACGTGATCTATTGATTGTTATATATAAAATTCTTGTTTTCCTATTGTTTTATATCAAACAATTATATACTTTATTTTCTTAATTTACTATTGCTTAATAAAATTAGACACTGTTTTATGATACACATTTAAAAATAAATTTCGAAACAATAGTTACATTTTGATATTGTTTGAACATTAGAAATATCTTTATTAAATATTGTTTTTTTTTCGAATAAAAAAATTAACGTTTTTAAATAAAATAAATAAACAGACATAACAATTATTTTATACAATTAAATATTTCTTTTACAGTGCTATTTAAAAAGCGTAATAAAATTTCATAAATTAAAAGTGTAAAAATTGTTTTCAATTGTACGAATATGCATAATACATACATACATATATATATATATATATATATATATATATATATATATATATATATATATATATGCATTTATGTATGTACAATGTATGAAATACAAGTAGTAATATAAATATAATAGTATATAATTTCTAAAGAACGATAAATAAGAAATTATTACATCCAAATTTTATTTATTAGACTCATATAAAATATTAGGTTGGCAAATATCTCCCTTCCGCCTTCTGGTCTTTTGAATTTCGCGGCTATGTACAAAAAAAATAAAAAATAAAAAAAAAAGCGGAAGGGAGATACTTGCCAACCTAATATATGATAAATTAAGAAAAAAAATCGTAAATAATGAAATAACTAATACTAAATTATAAAGACAATTAAATTTAGGTAAAATTATATTTCAACAGCTATGTGTTACATGATTAGAAATATAAATATTTATTGAAACACTTTATAAATAATACCAGGGTACTCCGCCCCCTGCTTGCTACGCTCACCGGCCATGGAGGGGGGGGTATACACCCCACTCGCTTTTATCGGGGAGTTCTGCTCTATGTTAGCTTCGTTCGCTTCCCCCGTGATATTTGCAATTGTGAATGATATTTATTTGCAATCGTTAAAGTTCGGAGGTAATCGTTCACGATCGAAGTAAATTAATGACATTAATTTTGTGATAGAACTATTTCATACAAAGAGAGAGATAAAAAATAACTTCAATTCGCTATTTAATCAGTAAGTTTAAGTATTTGTCAGAAAACTATCTTTTTCGATTGTTCACTCGTTTATTTATACATATTTTATTGTTCTGATTCATTGAATTGGTTTATAAACAACATATATTAAATGACATCATAAAAAAATCACACAGATTTTAGTATATTAATATTAGTTTTTCAAATAAAATTTACATATATTAATATATATACACACACCACACACACCTTCACATAAACGCACGCTCATAAATATATATATATATATATATATATATATATATATATATATATATATATATATATATATATATATGTACATACGTATACTTTTATAAAAAGAAAAATTCAATTTGTTACACTTAATTTTTTGTACAATATACGCTCAAGGTAAAAATTGTAAATAGTATCAATAATCGTGTAAACTTATCATCGTTTGTTAAAGTGATCTATAAATTAATAAAAAATATAAAATGATATTTCAAAAATAATTTAACATTTTTTTACAGATAATTTAATTGTAAAACAAATAGTAAATAATTGATAAAATTTTGAAATTACTGAACGATATCTTAAACAATATTCATTGCATATAAGAAAATCGAAAAGATTTACTGCAAGTGTTTTTCTTTCAAATTCCATTCAATAAACTGATCGACATGGATATATTAAAAATAGATGACGCCGTTGTTAAAATGAATAACAATGTTAAAGAGAATAATATTGAAATAATGAAATCGATCGACAATCTGCCGATTATTGCGACAATGAACGATTTAATTCGTGAACTGCACAAAGTGTTCGAAAGTGATTCGGTCAATGTTGATTTTGTTCGATATTTGATGAAGTCATACAAATCAAATCCTGCAGATTGGAAAAAATATGCAAAGTTCGATAGATTCAGGTAAGTTTAATTATAATATAAAAAAAATATAATTAGTGATTTTTAAATGTTAACACTTATTACTTAATTAAAAAATATGATTAAAGTAATTCAAAATTATCATTTATTTAAAATAGAAAACTAATAAAAAAATTAAAAAATAAAATATGGATTGAACTTAGAACTTTTCACTGCCGGAAATGTATTTGGTATAGATCAGAGTTTTATTTTTATGTTCATTGACGCACATAAGTCATCACTATATGGGTAACATAAGCAATTTATTGATATAATTCAATGAAGTCGTTAAATTAAAAAAATATAGATTTAATTGATAATAATTATAATATTCATTATATTTGTTCATTATATAATATTCATTGTATTTATTCATTATATTTATTTTCAATTAAATATATATTTTTTAATTTAACGACTTTATTGAATTATATCAATAAATTGCTTGTTACTCATATGGCGATGACTTATGTGCGTCAGTGTATGTATTCAATGATAATATTTCTGTGCAAAATGGACAACTTGGTATTTAAACAAATATTTGCGAAGGATACGAACATTCTTTTAAAGATAATTTGCGTTTTTTTCAACAATTATCTTATAATTGTTTAATAATCTTGTTTATATTAAAAAGATTGTATTATATTCGAAAAACATTGATTTAATAATTATCAGCCAGTAATTTTAATGTTTTCCGAAAAATATATCTCCTCATCAATCTTCCAGTAAACAAATTAATTGAAAAATAAATGATAAGCGTACAAAACTAGATTAAATAAGTGCGTGCAAAAATATAAATATTATTTTTGTCAAATATTTAATTTACAAAAATGATATGAAGATTTATTTACTTAGATTAAATGTGTTACAATTTACTAAAATATTTTATCAAGCGATAATAAATTATAAACCAATTTAATATTTGTAAAAATACTGAATTGGTTTACATTATAAAATAAAATTGCTTTCTTTTACATCTTGTATTTTTGTTATATACTATCTACTGTATCGTATCGATATTAATCAATGAAATATACATAGAAATTTTACTAATTTATCTGTTGTAAAGAATTATCATTTATTGTTCAGAAATATTTGAATTATTTACTGTACTAGAAATATCTAGAAAATTATATTTATCAGTTAAATTTTCATTTTTAAGAGTTAACTGAACAAAATTCATAATTTTTCAATCATTTAAATATAATTATTTAAACGTCATTTGTTCAAAATATAACATTGAAATTTATATTTTTATTATATTTAGTTTAAATATTATTTAATGAATTTAACGCAAGGTTAAATGTCATGAGATCTTGACAACAATCACAATAGTTTATATGTATGTTTATAACAAACATGCTTAATCGTGACGCAAAAATATATTTACGTAAATTTATATCAACATATTGTTTAATAAATTTAAAAATAATTATTCTTAGTTTTTATGATAACATTAAATATATGATGTTATCTTTAGAATTATATATATATATATATATATATATATATATATATATATATATATATATATATATATATATATGTACGTATAAATCTTCATACGTATTTTAGGTACACAAGAAATTTAGTCGACGAAGGAAATGGAAAATTTAATTTAATGATTTTATGTTGGGGAGAAGGGCATGGATCTGCTATACATGATCATGCAAATGCCCATTGTTTTATGAAAATGCTTCACGGAGAACTTGAAGAGGTAATAACGAGTTAATCAAATAACATATGTAAAAAATCGTATTAAATAAATATGCGAAATTATATTTTAAAATATTTTTTAATAATTCATATATATATATATATATATATATATATATTATAATATAAAACGCACATTACATTTAGGTAAGATTTGCATGGCCCTCGAAAATCAAATGTCAAAAGACAGAACTGGCGCATATTGGAGAAGATTTAAATACAGCAGAAGAAGCCGGTGAAGAGTTAAACGAAATATCACGAAGCAGATTAGAAACGAATGGAGTTTGTTACATAAACGGTAAGTAAATAATTGAACCTTCAACAGATTTTTTAAAATTATTTACAACAAAGATTAATAATCAGTTACTCATGAATACATATAGAATTATATATAATAAAAATAAAGCAACATGTAAAAATATTTTAATAACCTATTTTTACAACACTGTTCATTCTTTTTTTAATTTTTCCTAAAATATTGTTTTACAAAAAAAGATTAGAAAATAGTAGCTCTTTTATTTATAACATTTATATCAGAACAGATATGGAATTTTTAACTATTTATATTTTTTATGAGTAGTATTCATTGTGTAATTAATTAAAAATTTTGTAATTAATGTACAAATATTTCACCTTTTTCTTATATATGTACAAAATAAATGTGGCTTAATTTAATAAAACATAGTATTATTTCATTGAAATTGCTTTGTAGAGTTATTTTTAATGAAAAGTTATTTAATATGATAATCAATTACCTTCTGTATGTTTATTATTACTATATTGTAAAACATACGATAAAAATTGTGCGAAATGTGTAATTAGAACAAAAAAGAAAGTCACTCTTATTTATATGTTTGCATATAAGGTATTATAAGTATAAATGTCTGAACTTAAATATATATTTAAATCATAAATAGAAATAATAAAGAGAAAATTAATATAATTAACAATTTATATCATTTTATAAATTGCTTATTAAGGACCAAAGAAAAGTTACTTGTTATTTTAATTATATTAAAAAACAGCATATTAGATTAAAAATATTACATATTTTAATGTGATATTTAAAATCACAAAACATATTTGACAAATATAGAATAAAATTTGATATACATTTTAGAAATTATATATTTATTTTTCAAATATAAATATATATATATATATATATATATATATATATATATATATATATATATATATATATATATGATTATATTACAGATTCACTGGGATTACACAGAGTAGAAAACCCATCACATACAGAAACTGCTGTCAGTTTGCATTTATATTGTCCACCATTTAATAGTTGCCAAGTTTTTAATCAACGTACAGGTCAATGTTCGCGATGTACTGTCACATTTTGGTCAAAATTTGGACAAAAACGGCAAAGAGTTAGTATTTGTTATTTATATCATAAAAGTATCTTTAAAGATTTAAAATTTCTCATTAAAACATTTTATATAAAAAACATTCTAGTGTAAGAAAATATTTGAATGTACGTTAATTTCACGATTATAAAAATAATTTCTATTTATTATAGGAAATTCAAGATGCTCGTGCACCAGAAGATAATTAAAACCATAAATCAGTGCAGAAAGAACAAAAATCGTCCAATGTCAATTGACAATAGATAGTTTCTTGAAATGTACATTTTAAAATAATTTAAGATTCAATATTACATCACAAATGATAAAAATACTTGCTTTTATTTATGTAATTTTAATGTTTATCAGTATAAATTTGTAATAATATTATTTCTATAACAAATGTACGTTTATTATTAAAATAACATTTTATCCTGGTTATAAAAAAAATCTTATCAATAAGTAATTAAAATATTTTCTTTAACAAAATATAATATCATATTTTTTATAAACATACGAGTGTTTTTTTTTTATTAACACATGTCGTTTGGCACGTAAAGTAATTTTAAGTTTGATGAAATTAATTTATATTCTGAAATATTTTTCTCATATATATATATATATATATATATATGTATATGTATATATATATATATATATATATATATATATATATATATATATGTATATGTATATAGAAAGAAAGAAAGGAATATTTTTGCAAAACAAAATAGAACTCATACTATTTTTTTAGAATTATAAACAATTTAGAATGAATTAAATTATATTTTTAGTATAAATAATTTTATTTTTTGTTTCAACATGTTAAAAAAACAATTCAATACTTTCATTAAATTATTAAAAATAGTAAATAAATCAAACAGTGAACAAAAATAAAAAAGATAAAATTATAGAGATTAAAAAGAAACTTGTTTTTACTAGTTTTGATGATCTTTAGAATGGGTCACTCGTTTATAATGTCCTATTAACATTTGTCTATGGACAATTAAAAAAAAAAGATACATCAATACAAAATATATGTTTCTTTTCATATCTATCAAAATATGCTTTAATACTGTAAAAAAATAAACATAAATTAACAACATACTGATAATATATGTGGAAAAATACGACATAATTAATATAAGCATTAATTAACTACAATAAAAACAATCTTTATATTTTTTACATAAAACATTTGTGAAAATATTCAACTATTATGAGAAATTAAGGCTTCAAACATACGAGTTAAAAGTTCAAACATTACGTATATCAAGTTATTAGTAAGTTATGAAACAACTCTGATGTATTATTATTAATATTTTACGTTTTTAAATTCATATCAAATAGAACATGAACAAATTTTATATATATATATATATATATATATATATATATATATATATATATATATATATATATATATATAACCTACAATAAGACATAAAAGAAATGTAGTTTACACATTTTTTTTTAGAATATCGTTCTACTTAATCTTGCATATAAATAAGTCATTTATCAACGTGAATGGATTGTTAATAGATAGTAATTATATATTCGATGCTAAAAAACTCATTATGGACTCTATATATTAAGTCAAAGTTTAAAATGGCATTTTTATTATTTCAATATTTTAATGCTTTACTAAAACAGTGTTAAAAAGTATACCTTAAATACATTTTTTTCTTAAAATACTAATAATAAATGAACAATAAAAATAACATTTTTCACTTACTTTCTGAACATTAAAAATACGAACGATCTGAAAAAATTATTCTACAAAAAAAAAATCGTAAATATACACAATATCAAAGAAAACATGCCACTACCAATCGATCAAATGTTAAAAATTATATGGATACGAAATTGCGTACATTTAGGGTTTTATAAATACCTAAAAATTGTTATGTAATGATTTAAAAAATATTTGGTAAATACAGTTGGCCCAAACATTTATTTGCTTATTATCATTTATTATTCTTTACTATCATTCAGTCTCATTTGGGCCATCTATATAATATTCAGAGTATATAAATTAATGTTTGTTTAATCTCACTTAAAATATTTTTTTATTAAAAAAAATACTTATTATAAAGTTGAACATAAATGTTCAATTATTTTTTAAATGTAATTTTAAAAATTATATTATAAGTGATATATATTAAGAAAAAGACAATATTTCTTTCACAATTACAATATGATATTTTACAAATAGATTAATAGTTTAGTACTTTTACATAATTTAAAATTTCTACACTTTTATTTATATTAATTTACAAATATTAAGATTTAATATTTATTTAATAATTTAATTAAATATTAATTACATAACTTCATATATATATATATATATATATATATATATATATATATATATATATATATATATATATATATATATATAAATGGATGTTTATGCTAATTTTGGAATTATGTTGAATTTAAAATTTGTGATTAATAAAAAGAAACAAAGAAACTAATTAAATATACTTTGAAAATATATATATTGTACATATAAATAAATTTATCTAGATAAAAACTTTAATCTTTTTTAATACAATTGTTTATATTAAAATGACATCAATTTTTCTACAAGTATTTTTCAATTTTCCAGAAACCATTTGTATAGAAATTTTATATATAGTGTCAAAACACCTATTATTACAAGCAGCAATATTTTTTTTAAATATAGCAACATCTTTAATGTTTATTGATGAATCTAGACAAGTTACATTAAATACAAAACTAATACCTGAAATTATTCAAACTCAAGCTTCCTGATGACAATCGTTTATATACATTAATTATATATGTATGTCACTTGCAGTTTATATTTTAAATAAATACACAAAAGAAATGAAAAGTACATTTTTTATATTTATATTAAAAAGGTAACAATAATTTTTTTCCACTGCAAATTTTCTTGTACCAATAAACCTAAATTATTTTATAAGTAATATAAACATTCAAACTTTTCATTATTACATTAACATGTAAATTTTATTTTAAAATTGCAAATGTATCCTTGATTTTTTTACAATTGGTCTTGGGTGGATTTTTGAACAAATATTAGAAATAGTAATTTTTTAATTATTAATTTTGTATTTAATATTACTTTTGTTGTAAACATATATTTTATGATTGTGTTTTATTTATCCTAGCTATGTCTATATTTTAAAAATTAAAAAAAATATTACTATATATTCACATTGGTTTCACCAAACAATAGCAGCAAAATATATAATATATACACAATTATACACTTAGTCTCTATAATATTTGCAACTGTATTATTTTATAATAAAATATATATGTATAAAAAAAACTTTCATTTTAAATACATTATAGCTATATTTATACAATTTGATTTATTTTATGATAAAACATAAAAAAATAAAAAATGACCAAATAGCACTCAAAAACATATGTAAAAGAAACAACACTAATTATGTTCTACATGATATAAAATAATTTTTTCTACTTTAATGAACAATATACTTAAAAATAAAATGTAAATAATATAATTCATGTAATGTAAAGTAATATATTCTTTATGATAATAAAAAAAATGTGTAGCTTGAACATGCAGTCTCATGTATAATAAGGATAAGGTGACAGAATTTCTGTACTATTAAGAAGCTGGCGTGTAATGTTTTTTGAAGGTTGTGATAAAAACAATGGAGCTCTCTGCTAAAATTTTAAATCTCTTATTGCCTGTGGTAAGTCGGGTAATTTCATGTCTTTAATTTGTTGAGGAATGTTCATGTTTTTAACAGCTGAAACAGCTCTTGCTGGAGCTGCTGTTATTCCAGCCTAAAATCATTTAAGTTTATAACAGCCACCATTTCAATAATTATCGAAATAATAAGTGAAGCACACACTAAAATATGTTTACAGTACATGTTTACATGTATAAAGAAATTATTGCAAATTATATTAATATTTTTTTATTAATTTTGTATAATTACTGTTACTTGCAAAAATTGGTAAATTTAAATAATAAAAAAATACAATACCTCTTGTTTTTCAAGTTTATTTTGATCTTCAATTCTTGTTAATATTTCTACCATATTTGTTTCTAATACCATTCCTCCCATAACTAGTTCATTTAAAATAAAATGTACTTTATCAACATGAAAGATAAGGTCTAATTCACAAACATTTTCAAAACATTTATCAAGCGTTTCAACAAATACTTGGATTAAATCCAAGATACCTAGCTCACTTTCTGATGAATCAACACAAAATACAAAATAAAGTGTAGCATAATGTCGATAAATTAACTTATAATCAGAGCCTCCAATTAAACTAAAATAAAAAGCTATTAGTATTATTTTGGTTAATGTTACATTAGGGCTTAAAACGTTAATTTTTTACCTTCCACCCTCAAGAAAATTGCACACATTGTCGTCACGTTTAGAAACTAATTGAAACGTTTCTTTGATTATTTGTTGTTGCATATCTTCTGTCTAAAAATATTTAAATTGAACAAAAAAATGAACACGTAAGGTTACGTTACACCGACATGATTTTAATACTTACAAAATATTGATAAAATTTAGATAATCGTGGTTTACCATGATTGTTAAAAACTAATATTGCCTTTATCATTGTTGTAATTAAATACAGTTTAGTATTTACATTAAATTAAAATCATATTTTGCAATGACAGCAGGAGTTAATATGTTACCAACTTAAATAGTGACGATTATTAAAAAGAGAGTAACAAAATAAATAGTGATAGCTATGTTTTATTTTTTTCAAAATCAACTATTTTATACGAATAAAAAGTTTCATTTCAAAAATAATATCGTTAAATTATTATATAAATACATCTAACAAATATATTTTTTAATTTAGGACTATAATTCACAATTACCATACATGCTAAAATTAGTATTTTGATTCATTTTCATTATGACATATTTAAATTTTAAAATTTTATTTTTAACGTTTTCAAATTATTTTTAATTTGAATTGTAATTTTAAAATTACAATAATATTGTTAAAAAATGTATTTATATAGATAAAACAATATTTGGCATAATTATTAACATATAACAAAAACAAAACAAATGACTTGTTCATTTTAATTGTTATTTAATACGTTATAGAAATGTTTTTAACGCAGTTTCTTCAAATATCTAAATGTCAACGTCGCCTACCTCCACCGTATACAATACCTGATTATAAAATATATCGTGTTGAAAATATTCCTACTCTAGTAAATTTACAAAGTGCATTAGCAGCAAGAGGTCTTAAAGATCCGTGGATTAGAAATGAAGTATGGAGATATGACCAACAATTTGGTTCGCATGGCACACGTTTCCGGGCATTTTTTCTACGTGGATTTAAAACTGGAATCGTGGCTTTTCTTATGACTTTATGGCTGGAAAATATTATGTTAAAACCAAATGTTAAAGAACATCACAATTGAATTAATAACTGATTATAGTTTACAATAATGTTAGATGTATAAATATGTAAAAAGTAATTGATTAAAACATTTGACACAAAATATGTTTATAACAAATATTGTAAACATTTAAATATATAACATTCATTATCATGAAGTTGATTTATTTTAAGTTAAAGTATATATAAAGGGTTACAATTAAAAAAGCATTAATAATTATATATACATTCATATATTATATTTAGAGATCACATAAAAACAAATACTTGAAAATCAAAATTAAATGTTTATTTTCATTTTCAAAAGAATTCAATATTTTTATAATTTTCAAAATATCTTGAATGCCTTTACGAATATGTATATGTATACATGCATATATGGTGTATGTAAGAATGTGTGTAAATATATATTTATATATATATATATATATATATATATATATATATATATATATATATATAGGATCATCTAAATGTGATGCCTAGATTCGTGTTTCATTAAAAAGAAACTATACGCGTTTCTTTTCAATAAAACACAATCATCTAGGCGTAACATTTGGATGACTTATATGTGTATGTATGTGTATATACACACAACTATATAAACATTATAATTTTAGATATTAAAAATTGATAAAAAATGTTTGTACATCAAATCATTATTAAAAAATAAAAATATATAATTATGAAAAATGCATCTACTAAAATGTATAACTATTTAACAGGTCTAATTATCAGATTATTAAATGTATACAAATGTATGTGTGTATATATTTATATGAATAGATTAACTATAGCAAACATAAATAAAACAAGCACATTTAATAAATACATTTTTTTATTTGCATTTTACGAATAATAAATATACTATGTATTTATTAATATTTATTTTATTTGAAAATACATACTTTTAATGAAAGTCAGTGAAAGAAATTTGATTAGTTTAAATACTATTTTAAAGTATATCTGTATGTATATTAGTGTGTATGTGTGAATTGATATATATATATATATATATATATATATATATATATATATATATATATATATATATATATATAATTTAATTTATGAATGTGTAATGTATGTATTTACGCTAGCATGTGAATATATAAAAACATAAATAATATTCTTTTAAACATTATAAATAATATTATTTACTGAAGAATAATATTTCCTGATTCATCTAAAATAAGCTGTTTTTCAGTTTGTCCATCATCATCAATTTGCACAAAATAATGCAAACTTTCACTATCATCACTCTGTTTTATTAATACAGTCATTTCATTATCCTCCTGAGAATTTTGTAAACTTCCAATATTATATATATACTGATTATTTTCATCGAAAGAGTATGTTTCACCATTATTGGTAGTCATAATAAGTATTTGATTTTCACTGTTTCCAGAAATAATTTCATTTATATTTTCACAAAATTCTACTGTATCAGAATTATTTACTTTTCCATTCATTTCTATTCCAGAAAAATCATTATTATTTTCATTAATAAAACTAGATGTGTTTTCTTTATACATTAAATCATTTTTGCTGTTTAAGGATAAATTCATTTGTTTTATATTTGGTTCTTGTATTTCGTTTACATACAAACTATTTGTCTGTAATTTTCTTTTTTTCATGTCAGTATTGGTATCAATTTGGTTGAAAATAAAGTTATTATATTGAGCAACATAACTATTATGGCTTTTTTTGGATATATCACTGTTTGTATTATCCACTTTTGGTGCTATTAAAACATTCCCATACTCATCCAAAGTTCTTTTTTTTATTACTTTATCAGACTGATTAGGCATGGAAATTTTTTCAAGTTCATCATCTAATAATAAAACAAATCCATCATTGTGTGTAAGATTAACATGTTTCTGGTAATCTATTTTATGTTGAAACTTCTTTGGACATTTTTTACAACTATATAATTTTAGGTTTTCATGTGACATTTTATGAATTTTTAAAGCATATAAACGTCGAAATGTAAGGCCACAAATAGTGCATAAAAATGGACGCTCATCTGTATGAATCCTATAAATATTATTAATTTAAATTATATAATACTTTTAAATATATTTATTCTATAACACAACTTTTCTAAAAAAAGTATAATAAAAATACATACTTCATATGCATTTTATGCATGTTTCTTGTACGAAAATTTTTTGAACACAGTTCACACTGAAATGGTTTTTCATTTTTATGTTGTTGTCGCAAATGAGCATCATATTTTTTTATACTTTTAAATTCTTCATTACAAAATTTACAAGAAATAGCTGAATTTTTTTCGACTCTAAAAATTATATTTATTACATATATAAATATATACATATATGTAAGAAAAATAAATTGTAACATATTGTTACTCAATTTAATTATTTACTCTAGTATAAGATATTAATTGAAAACATAATTTTTAATATACTAACATGTTATTAACATTCATTTTAATTGTTTCTCTGCATGGTAGATGATTATTTAAACTCTCTTTTCGATTATAAATTTTACCACATCCATCACATTGGTGACCACTTTCACCTACAAAAAATTTTTTAAACAGAAATAACTTATGTAAGTATAAAGAAATATATCCATTTGCACACCTTCTGATACTTTCAACATTAAGGGATGTTCTTTTGATACATGATTATTGTATGCATCATCATCATCAAATTTTATCTCACATAATTTGCAACTATAATTATCCTCAACTGAGCTTTGTGTTTTTGTGCTATTACTAATATTGTGTGCTTTTTTACGATGATAAGCAATAGCCCATGAAGTAGAGAATCGTTCAGGACATAACTGACATTTATACATATAAATGTTGTCTGAATGTTTTAATCGACGATGAACATCTATACGAATGATATAAAAATATAAACTTAGTACATACAAAATGAATATTCTCTTGTACTACATAATCCCATTTACATTTTAAAATGCATAAATTCATACTTACTTAAATAAGTATACAATAAGTATTCTTTTTGACAATAATTACAAACAAAGTATTTTACAACTGGATATACATCTTTTTCTGCTTTATCACCTTTGAAATAACCATGTGTAGTTTTGTGTGTTGTGCACCTGACAAAAATGAATCACGTTAAAGTTGTAAAAAAAAATTATTTTTTCCAATATTATTTAATTACCTAGTATATGTGCTGAACCGTGCAGAACAAATATGGCAAGTATATGGATTATCTTCATTATGAATTGGTATGTGATTTTTTAGACCAGTTTTTTCTGAAAAACATCTTTCACAAAATTCACAACGAAATACTACTGATATCATTTTAATAATACATTTCTTTCCAACATTTTCTTCAAGATGATAAGTATTTTCATGGATTTCAGCAGAATTTTCATCAGAAAATGCTTCATGACATATCTTACAAACACAAACTGGTCTAGGTTCTGATGAATCACTTTCATGTCTTAATAGATGTGCTTTTAAACGACTTAACCTATTTAAATATTTACCACATATATGACACTGGAAAGGTTTTACTGACATATGTGTAACTGAATGTTCATTTAATGTTTGCTTGTCAAAAAAAGTTTTACCACATGTATCACATTTGTGATTTCTAATATTTTTGTGAACTTTTTCATGCATCTTCATACTTTTTAAAGTGGGGAATATTTTTTCACATTGTAAACATTTTAATTTTTTTTCTTTTGGACCGTGTATGTTTTTAACATGATCGAAATATTCTCCTTCGTCACGTGAAAATGTGTTACAAATTATACAGTATAATGGAATTAAACCATTACTATGAAATGGTTTGTGAAAGTTTAAACGAATTTTTGTTGGAAATATAATGTTGCAAAATTTGCACTGTAGATCTTCTGAATTGGATGCATTTAAATCACAAGAATGCCTTTCTAATGAGTTTTGAACTGAAAATTTTTTTTTACATTGTTTACATGAATAAAATTTTGATTGCACACCAGTATAATGTATACCAATTATATGTTGCCTTAATCTAATTAAAGAATTATTAACTGTGTTACAAAGACTACAAGGATATTCAGAATTAATTTTATCGGAATGATTACTGGAACAATGTTCTATTGTATATAATGCATTTTTCAGTTTACAACTGCATAATCGACACGATACCACATTTTCTTCACAATATACAATTTCATCGATAACTTTCTCATCTTGAAAACAAATAGCTGCATTTTCAGACATTTTTTGAGAAATAATGCTATAAACACTATTTCCATAATTTTGATCATCTATGTCTGTAGATGAATTTTTTTTTGATGTTTTACTACAGTGATCTTTATCATTTAATTCTTCATGTATATTTTTAAAATTTTGTAGTAAGTCTTCATCATAATCTAGATATTCAATATCTGTAATTAATTCATTAAACTTTTCTAATTTGTCTGATTTTTTATTAACACCATTACTGTTATGTTTTTCAGAAGGTAACATACAAATATTTTTCTTGTTTGTATTATTTATTAAGATATCTTTCTTCAGTAATGTAAAACAAGATATATCTTTATTACAGTTATTATTCCTAAAAATATACATATATGTATTCAAATACAAGAATATCTTTGATAGTTTCAAATTTAATAAAATAGTTTATTAAATACATTTTTTTAATAAAAATAAGTATTCAAATTTCATTAAATGAATATAACTATATAATAAATAATAAAATAGTAAATTACCTTTTTATACTTACATATTTATTTTTTCTGTCAATATTTTATTTGCTTTTAAAACACTATTTGTAAAAATATATAAATCATCAACTTTATTATAACAAGTTTCACAAATCCACTGTGGTAATGCATCCAATTTAGTAACTTTAATTGGAAGACAAGTATTAATTTTCCATTCCAAATCCAGACTTTTATAACGGTCATCATAAATATACATAATATTTTCAGAATGAAAATCATCTGCACAAAGTCTACAAGTTGAAGTTCTATCAGATATTTTTTCATAATCATTTATATATTTTTCACGTTCTATAGTTTCTTTTGTTGTATCATTAACACTTAATGAATTATTAGACATTACGTCTAAACAGTTTGTAGTTTTTTTACTTTCTATAAAATTATCAATATTTGCATCAATTTCAATTAAACCATCCTCTTGATTTAATTTAATTTTATTACTTTTAAGATCATCTAAATTTTTCAGATGAATTCGTCCATATATTTTTGACTCTTCAACAAAAGATTTATCTATATCTATTGTACAGAAATACAAATGATTTTCTGTTACTTCATTTTCTGAACATTTTTCAAAGCTAATTGTTTTTTCTGTTTTTTCATTTCCTAAATCATTATTCCACTCTAAATTTGGTTTACTCGAAATTTTTTTATGGCTATTAACATTTTCATTTAATAAATTGGAATCTTTCATAAATTCTGAATCGTTTAATTTATTTTCATGTGAAGAATCAACATTAATTCCTACGTTATCTATTGCATTTACATTAACTGAATTTAAATAGGCATTATTTTCATTGTTAAATTGTTCATAACATGAAGTAACTTTATCCAACTCTTTCTGTACTAGTTGTTCAAGATCTATATAATCTTCTTTAGTGATGTTATCATTAATATTATCTCTATTTATATCAAATTCTTTTATAGACTGCGGCATTTTACATTAATAATAATCACTTTATGTATCAGAAAACAAACACATAACCTCTTATTTTGAACTATAAAATATTAGTAAAATAATTTTTACTAGAAACTATATAAAAAGAAAATTATAACATTTCGTTACAGTATTAAAATGTTTTTTTATATTGAAATCATTTAGATGAAACGTTACTTTTAATATAGTAAATAATTTATCTAGTAAACATTTATTAAAATGACAGTTTTATACAGACTTTGTACCAACAAAAATTGATTGGCAACATATTTTCCTAGTAAAAATAATTTATATTCAATTTAGTTTCATTACTAAATGTTTTTCAAAAATTTTATGTATTAACATATATTTATAATTTTATAGTGTTGATTTTTCTATATATATATTTTCTGTAATAAAATTATATCTACATAATTGTTATTTTCATTAGGATAAATAAAACATCAAATACAAAACTAATTATATTTTTTGAATTTTTATTTTATAGAATACAGTATAGCTTATAACTTAACTACAAATAGTACATTGTAATCATTAAGCAATACTGCTTGCATTAGAAGCAATTCTGGGCCATAAATCTGCACATTCCTTAGCTACAGGTCCTGTTATAGCTGATCCTTTCATTTCACCTTTGTTATTTACAATAACACCAGCATTATCTTCAAAGTAGATAAAGACACCATCCTTCCTTCTGAAGGGTTTTCTCTGCCTGATTACAACTGCAGGCATGACCTTTTTCCGAAGTTCTGGTTTACCTTTTTTCACTGTTGCTACAATCATATCACCAGAACCAGCAGCAGGCAATCTATTTAGACGACCTTTTACTCCTTGTACAGCAATGACATACAAGTTTTTAGCACCTACATAATAAGAAAATTAATTGATAATTATTTTTTTAAAAAAATAAAGTGTTTAATAATCATTTAACGTTCACTTTGTTGTTTATAACAATGAGCTAATGTGCATCTCAAGGGTGATTAAATTATCATTAGAGTTTTTTTGTTATAAAATCCTAGATTTTATAATGAGGAAGCTAAAATCATATATTTTAAACAAAAAGGCTTTGATGTTGATGGTGTTACTATTGAAATGTATATTAGCCCATTATTGTTATAAACAACAAAATGAACAACAAGTGATTATTGAACACTTTATAACATACGTGGTATTGGGGATGATAAATTATTTACGTTAAAGTGAATATGCCAGTTTCACAACAAACAATAATTTGTTAATGTCTTATTGCAAAAAATATGTAATGCTTAATTATGCACTAATTTAAAGTAATATTGAACACGATGAATTATTAAAATCTAATTTATTATAAGATGCTTTCATTAAACGATGTCAAATTGTGCATCTTTATGTTAACAAAACATAGGTTACCTGTATTGTCTGCACAATTGATAACTGCACCCACTGGTAAACCCAATGAAATTCTGAATTTCGCTCCTGCGGAGCCACCACGTCCTGAAATACAAATATAATTTTGAATACTTACTCATTATTTTTTACAAAACTTACACATGTTCACAAAGTTGTCAAATATATTTTATTCAATTAATGATATGATAACACTTTAATAAAAGTTAAAATTAAAATAATATTTCATTGATGACTTATTTTTATACAAAGTAATTTCATTATTTCACAGATTCAACAAATATTTTTAGATTAATTGTCCTACCTCTCTTCGACATGTTGGATATTTAATAAAGAGGAAGCTAGCAAATTTTTTCTTGTTACAATACAAAATAGATGGCAGCTCTGTACAGTTGATAGAAAGATTGTAAATAATAAAATTGGTACTTTATTCAAATTTTTAATATTAAAATTTATGTATACACCCACAAAAAAAATTTATTTATACATTTTAAAATTAATCTAATTTTAATAATTTAAATATCATGATATAAAATTATAAAAATCTAAATATTCTAAAATGCAAGGAAATTAACAAGTATATAAGCCTTATTGAATCAAGTTTATTGAAATTGTCAATAATTCTATAAATATTTTAAAATTATTAGAAATTTTCAATTTAATTCAATTTAATTTCTGTTAAATTTAATTATGATGGGGCCAATTTTGACAGAATCGATTGCTTTAGAATTAGGAGGTAAATATAATTTGAATTTTGGAAAATAAATATAGGTTATAGAAAAATTAAAAATGAAAATAATTTTTAGCACAAGAACCTTGGCCAAATGATGTGAAACTTTATCAGCCATATGATATGGAGCAGATTCTATTGCCTGATAGTGCTAATTGTTTGGCAGTACAAGCATTTTTAAAAATGTGTAACTTAGATTTTATCATAGAACCTCGAGCAAATGCAGAATTTATGTCACCGTCAGGAAAAGTTCCATTTATAAAATGTGGAGCATATGTTATATCTGAACTTGAACCTATTGTACAATTTGTTGGTAATAAAGGAATAAGTTTGACAGAACAACTTGATGCGACAAAAAAAACAGATATGAGAGCTTACATGTCACTCATAAATAATGTTTTAGGAAATGCGGAGGTATTTTTAACATTAATTATACACGTTTCTTATATGCCATGAAAAAAGTGAAAAATATTTTAATAAAATAATATGTACAAAAGAGTTATACTTACAGTTTATTGTTATTATAGTTATATATATGCTGGTGCGATAAAGAAACTTATAATACTGTAACTAAACCTAGATATGGATCTGTTTTTCCTTGGCCATTAAATCACGTTCAAACATATTCAAAATGTTCAACAGTTGTAAATAGATTGAAAGCTTTAGGCTGGTATAATAAAACTATTGAAAATGTATATGAAGATGTTGAAAATTGTTGTCATTCATTGTCTGAACGTCTTGAAGAAAAAGATTATTTTTTTGGATCACAGTAAGTTGCATTGAAATAATTAGATTGTTAATTTTTTGGAGTTAAATATTTATTAGAAACAACATATTCAATTGTAGACCATGTGAATTAGATGCATTATTATATGGACATATAAGTGCTCTGCTTGATACTAATTTGACTAAAAATAGTATGTTATTTAAAATAATCAATTCATTTCCAATACTCACAGATTATACATATAATATTCAGCAATACCTTAAAAATCCTAAATCCATAATAAGTTCCTCATTCCTTTCAATTAATGAAGATTTTGTCATGGAAAATATCAGTAAGTTATATATTTTGAATTTAAAAATTATTATTATTCATATTTTCGAATAAATATATTCAAAATTTATTACCATAACTTGTTTGTATAAAATTTTATTATTTTGAAATGTAAATTAATCTATTTTTAATTTTATGATAAAATAATATTGTGTGTGTATGTAAATATATATATATCTGAATGTTTATTCAGAGTCTGTAAATATTGATCAAGAAAAATTTGAAATAAATAAACAAGTACCAAATCAAGCTGGAGATGTAATAGAAATATTTGATTGGATTACAATTTAATTATATGAAAAAAAATTATGAATACTACAATAAAAAATGTCTGAAATTAAGTACTTATGAGGAAATATTTGTTATTTTACATCTTACAATTGTAATTAGCACATGGACAATTTCTTTACCATTCATCCATTCCAAATTTGTCAGTATAAATTCCTAAGTCAAATAAATATTAGCATTTTTATGTCTGTATCATCTCTAAAATATTTAAATTTTATAAAATATTTTTCTTGTTCAGACCTACTGAACTGGATGCTCTTGCTTTTGGACACCTGTTTACTGTAATTACAACACCACTTCCAAATAGTCAATTTGCGCCAATAGTTCGATTGTTTCCTTCTTTGATTCATTTAGTTAAACGTATTGAGAAAAAGTATTTTCAACGTCCATAAAATGGCATTAAGAAAATAAATACTTGATAAATGAGTAGTTGTAAATTATTGTAAAATAAATTAATGTTTATAGTAAAAATATGCTAAATAAATATCTTGTATTATAACATGTTGTATTTTTATTTTTTATTATCATTGAAAATAAATCTAAATAAAAAAAATGTGTATGGAAAACTGAAATAAGCAATGAAAACATTTAAAACCATTTATATTTAATATAAATAAAACTATTGTGAAAAATTAAGCACCATTATATTTTCTTAATATTAATAAAATAATTAATTTGACATTATCACTAGTATTTCATCATTTGATTTATGTAGATAATAAATTTTGATTCAAGCTTTCAGTTCATATCTAAATGGAATTATTAATTGAGAATAAAAAATATTTCAAAGTGATTATATAACAAATATGTCAGCATTTGAGTTTTTTTATTCTCAAGCTGTTCTTCAGGATAATTTTTTAAATATAGTTAAAAATTATCATGATTGACAAAGGACCAGATTTGCATTATAATATCAAATAAACCAAATTCCTCAATTATTTACAAAAACATTAATGCAAAATTGATCCAATGTCAACAGTTGTTTACATTCCCAATAATTGAAAACTTAACATTCATTTATTACAAGAATTATTATTCTTGTTTTCATCAAAATGATTTATAACCCACCACCAATTTAGAACCCACTGTTAAGAACTATTAAGTATTTTCATTCACAAAGTTTTATCTTTCTGTAAAAGATATTGCTAAGATAAATCATTCAGAAAAATTAAGATTAAAAACTCATTTGCAGGTTTTGATAATTACTGAGAAAAAAATATTTGTAATAACATATACTCTTTCTGAAAATAAAAATTGACTAAGTATAAAATAGAATAAATTAGAATACTTAATATGAAAGAATTGTAAAAAGAATATTTAGTCAAATTAGAACTAAATTTGGCACTTAAATAGAATTTTCCAATCGGTTCATTTTCACAATTCCTCAAATGGTTTTTCGATTTTTTTTATCGTTTCAAATGTTATTTACTTAACTACTATGGCTATAAGCAGTGTTAGTATATGGACCGCTATAAATCGAGCTGCCTGGTACAGATGACGTTTTCTTTGATCTTCGGCGGGCAAGAAGAATGATAATGGCAAGAACAACACACAACATTAAGATTAAACCAGCTATACAAATTCCAATGGCGAAATTTTTCTGTGATATACAAATGCTGTCTTCAGGATACTGAAATTAAACAGAACGCGCATTTAACATTTAATTTTATGATATAAATTTATAAAAATATTTTTTTCTCTGCATTCATTTCATTATAGATCTTACCTTTTCGCTATAGACATCATCATAAGATTCTGATTTTCCGAGATCATTTCCTTCATTTACATATAATCCGCTAAAAACTTCTATTGTTGCTGGTATTCCATCACTATTTCCATCTTTAGCTTGACGTCGTCCTCTGTTCTTTCCACAGTTAGGCGGCTAAAAAATATTCGTGTATTTAACGAAAAAATGATAAAAACAGTTTAATAATAATTAATGAAATCTCTAATTCTCGAACGAATAGAAATATACAATTTAGGCATTAATTATAATTCAAAGTTATATGAAAAAATATTCATTGATTATGTACAACTAAAAGAATACGATTTCTTTTATTCTTATTATCCATAAATAAAATATTTATACCGTTATATTATCGCAGCTATTATCAGTCTTAAGACACAGTTTGACGTTACATTGGTAATAAACACTCTGCGTATATGGAAATTTATGTGCCTGAAATTTAACTTCTGCTTTTCTTTTATCATTAGAATACATAAACATTCCCATAATTTCACCATCAGTTGGGCATCCATCGTTATTAATAAGACGTTGTTCACCTGTAAAAATTATAAAAACAGAAAAATACATTAATCATAAAGTATTTGTACGTTTGAATTAAATTCTTTACCCCATCCAAATCCATCGCGCACAAAACAATCAGCAATTCTTATTCCGAACATATCTTGTTTTTCAAGTGTAATAACTAGAGTTAGAGGATCTCCGATTTTCACATTTGCCGCCACTTCGTTCATATCTGAATCTCCATTATATATTCTCATTATTGCACCTGGTAATTCAGCAACTGAAGATAATGGTTTCGGTGCTAATAGTCTAAAATAAAATTATTGGCAAAAATCAGAAATTAAAAGGTTTATAATCAAATAATTATTGAATTGAATAACGAATTAAATATTAATAACACTGTAAAATATTCTAAACCAAATATGCAATAATTCATTATTGTTTATTTACATAAATAATGAAATCTATTCATTATCTTATTTTCAGAGTGTACGCACAGAAAATTTTTCTCCAATAATTATTTACTGGACAAATCGATAAACTAAATATGAAGATATGAGAAAAAAATATTCATCCCCAATAAGTAATTTAACTTAGACAACGAATCTTTTAAATGGAATCAGTGATATATAATTTCCGCAAAATAATTTTATGTAGAATATTTTCAATATTCCTCACAGCATCTTTAGTTTTGTTTAATATATATAAGGATTGCAATGTTTATCAACGATTACAAATAACTTACTCTTCACTTAAGGGTTTACTAAAAGATATAATTTTTTCTGGAGTTTTTTGTTTACATTGAACAGGAAAACTTCGTCCTTGATTGGTCACTAACTTCAAATGAGGTTGAACAACAATTGTATTGAAATATTCAATACCACCATCATCCTGTAAAAAATAAAATAAAATGATTTCGCACTTTAAAAACTAAAAATTCACTTAAAGATTCACTTTCTTTTCAATAAATTTTTTATTTTATTTTTTTTATTCTAAACAGTACAGCTATTATTGCGATGATGATTAAAATATGTATGAAAAATTCTAAAATAAATTACACATTTGACATATTGCTTTGGATAAAATTAAATAATTAAAAAATAAAGTAAAAAAGCTTTGTTTTGTAACAATTCTTTGCAGATATATATTTTTTTAAGCATTCCTTATTGTATGATTTTTTATGCGAATTTTAGAGCAATTTCACTTTGTAGTTTTGGTTTTATGTGGTTTTTGAAAATTACGGAACGTATCCCTAATTTTTCAATGTAAGTTAAGTCTTTTTGTGTGCGATTTTTTTTAATGCGGTTTTCTGCGGTACGTATCTACCGCATAAAAATAGACTCAGATGCACTTTTTAAATTTGAATTCATGTGTACATATATATATATATATATATATATATATATATGTGTGTGTGTGTGTGTGTATGTGTGTGTGTGTGTGTGTGTGTGTGCAGATGTATGTAGGATGTTTTATTTTTAGTCTCAATATATCAAATTAGAAAACTAACCAAAAGACAAATCGTGTTTTATTTGAAAGTATTTAATATTTTATTTATTACTTTGATGATATTACACTTTCAATAGATATTACGTCCCACTATCTTTTTATATGGAAGTCAATAAACATATTTTGTAAATTTATATTTTTGGAAATTCATTGAGTTGAAAGTGAAAATTTAATAAATATATAGTGTCGCAAAAAGGAAATCTTATGTAATTTTCAATTTGACAAATTTTATTTTACGTAATAATATACATTATAAAAATGAATATAAATTTAATATTTTAAATGCTCATCAGACATTTTTAAAAACACAAACATGTTTATATATCATCATTTGTGGTCAATAACATTTATGTTATTATGTCTGATTGAACAATCTTAACCACATCAGTGCGAGCTTAATATTGCGATTTTGTTGTCACTGTATGCTATGATAATATCATAGGAATGGACTTATTCCACTTTCAAAAGAAATATTTGTGCGAAGCATTATATAATATCAGTTAACTCCTGGGTAAAAGCCTCATTGAATATTACAATTTACTGGAATTAGATCATATCATATTGATTAGGCAGATTGGCGAGGAATATATATCTATATATATATATATATATATATATATATATATATATATATATATATATATATATATATATATATATATATATATATATATATATATATATATATATATATATATATATATATATATATATATATATATATATATATATATATATATATATATATATATATATATATATATATATATATATATATATATATATATATATATATATATATATATATATATATATATGTATATGTATATATGTATGCATATATGTATGTATGTATTTATGTATGTGTAAGCAATGAAAGAATCTTGGGAAAACATTAAAGATCTAATGAAATTCCATGAGGTTTTTGCTCAGCAAAGAGCTTTAAGATTTTATGATGAAGATAAATATATATATATATATATATATATATATATATATATATATATGTGTGTGTGTGTGTGTGTGCAGTTTTTAAAAAAAATCGAATGTAAACAATTCTATTAATTTTTTTCATGTAATTCAAATATATTACTATCTTATTTTTCAGTTAACATTTTTATGTATAAAAAATTTCGAAATCGATTTTCTAAAATTTCATTTTATTAAAATATCGATTTTACATTTTTTTTCTTATATTACTTTGATGACCCGTATTTATTGTAATTGATTTTTTTAAAATATATTTCTTATTCTGTGTATTCCTATATAAAATTTTAGAATATACATTTATTTAATCTTTGAATTATAATATAATTATTTTGTTTTATATTTTATTTATAAAATTAGTAAGCATACAATTATTTACAGGATATGAAATCATCGAGACTTTTTATAGTAACGTTTTAATTTTAAACATTATATCATTTTCCTTTCTTGATTATAAAAAGGAAAACGTTTTATTTTTTCTTCGTAATTTTATAAGTGTAGATTCGAAGATAACTTTTACATTCGTGATATATTTTTAATATTTCGGGTGAATTACAAAAAAAACTGAGTAATTTCAAGAAATTATTATTTTGAAAGTAATTTTCATAGGTATATACAACTTATATCATTTTAAAAAATGACTTAAATATTCTTTTCTGATTTATTAGAAAAATAATTAGTGTCGCGGAGAGGAAGTTACACACTTTTCATTTTTTTAAATAAAACATTAATGATTTTTAAATTTATTAGGAATAATATTTATGCATTTCCATTAATTGGTATTTTTTTTAAAAATTAATCGATTTTTTACAATCCTGGTATATTTTTTACCAACAGTATACAACAATATGAATATTCATAAAACACGTAACATTTTTAAAAAAATTAATTCTATGTAATGATTTAATTACCGGTGATAGAAAGTTTTCAATATTATCAATTTAAAGTTATAAGTTTATTGACTAATAATGCATCTGTGTACGTGAAATTTTACTTTCTGAAAATCGTTAATACATAAGAAAGTTATTTTTTTGATGATTCTCAATTGATTTCACTTACAACTTTGTCCATATAATATAAGTACTAATTATAATACACGTACATGAGATTATTGAATAGAAAATTTTAGAGAAATTTAATGTTTTATAGTTAAAATTTATTGTGATAATAAATAAATCGGGTTAACAGTATTCTTCTCAAAAGGATAATTCAACAACTGAAAAATTCATTTTCAATGTTTTTTTTTTAATTCCTGTTTGTACAAATTAGTATTTTATATAAACAACAATTGTTTACGTAGCATACAGATGTTTTTAAAAGACTTTTTTACAATTTCACAAATTAGAAATTGTACATTCGTATATACAATTGTAATGTTAAATAAATGAACTGAATTCAATATAATTTTATATCATTCGTATAAGTGGACTATATGTATAGGAAGATAACAAAAGTATTCTTGAAAACAATACCCATTTATTTCCCATTGTAATTTTACTTTCAACAATCATATATATATATATATATATATATATATATATATATATATATATATATATATATATATATATATAAATGAAAGGAGATATATGTATACAGAATATATTCGTACCACGTATTTCTCTTTTTGCCATTTACTTCTTCTGAAGTGCTTTGTATCTACCTACGAAACTGAAGGTCAACTGCAAATAACATATATGTAAAGGTTGCTGGACATAAAACAGTTCTACAAATTGACGTGACGCAATTTGTTCGTATATTCTCAATCCAATCCTCAAATAATTATACTGTATTTAAGAGCAGTCTGTTCAAAATAAATCAGACGTGTGGGATTTCTTAACGAAGTGCAGCGAGCCGTTGGCATTTGTAGTCGATTTATTTTTATGATTGTATCCTGTTATGTATTCATATGATTTCTGATTTAATTTTTGTTCACATGTTTTATTCGATTTATCTGTTTGTAAAGAACTTTTGGATATGTGAAATGTATTTATAAATAAAAAAAATTCAAATAACACGATGTAATGTTGATGAGTACAATTACAAGAATTATATCAATTGTTTTTATAAAATAAACTTTCTCTTGTAGTTTGAATTTCTTTCGTTCATAATTACTTATGATTTTTATAAATGACGAAAAAGAATAAAGATTTTCAGAATAACATTGTATTTAAAATCTGTAATCATTATACAAACTGTTTAATATTTGTATATTATTTATTTTTGTATAATGACATTTTTATAAACAATTTACACTTTTTGTACTAAGCAATATTTTCTTTTCTTTTAGATTAACATTCAACACCGAACTTCTTTCAAACAGTTTACATTTTCTCTACTAATATGCGTCAATTTAAATCATAGAAATAATATTACAATCTAATTGAATGGTAAGTAAATGTATGAGTTCAATGAATAATCAATTTAATAACGACCGATTTTTCTATATTTTTCTCTTGCTAATAATCGAAGGTCATTCACGGACGTTGTAACAACGTGCTAAAAATGTTTTGTTTGCTTCATAATATCGCAACTACAGTCAAGATTCACAAATATGGTAAGCCTGTATGAGTGGGTATATGAAATAAAAAATAGCAGTACATTGTGTGGGATATGCGCTGTCGCCTGATCGGCCGTTTAAGTCTCCACGATGTAGGTTGAGTCAGCACGCCTGCGAATGTCTTTTCGCCGAATAGTATTATTTAAATGTCATTTAATCATATATATATATATATATATATATATATATATATATATATATATATATATGATAAGTAAAAAATTGAAATAAAACTGACAATAGACAAAGAGTTAATAATAATGTTTATTTAAGATAACATGCATAATAAGTAGTATAGAATTATTCATTGATAATTTTACAAATTAAATAAAAAAATGATGAAATTTATTTGAAGCAAATGCTTCAATATTTAAATCGAATCGTTATTCGTGCTTTGAAAAAAATTCTCTATACTAATAATGTTAATAATTTTTTTTTCAATAGTTACTGTTTTTTTCTAAATTTTATAATTAAGATAACAAAATATTTTGTTTATAAGAAAAAAATATTGAATTTATTTATACAATTATGATTGTCCAATACTACTCATCAATGAATATAAGATGAACAAAAATAAAAAAAAATCATATTTTCATACCATCGACGATAAACTTGTCTATTCGTTAATATATTTTATTCTTTGGCTATATTTCTCTAATATTTAAAATATGTTTATTGAGTATTGTCATATTATGCAATTATATGTGACATGTTTCTTAACTGTTAATGTTACGACAACATGCCTGATGAAGATGTGTGGAGAAAACTAATTTTAAACCTACGTGTTTTACACGTTGAATAGTAATATAGAAATAGTTTTGTATTAGAAGTTTCAATACTCTGTACATTCCGTTGGATATCGGTAGACGTCGAATTGTTACTAAAAATAAGATTGAATATCGATTTCCTTTATCAATATAAAATTGAAAACTATTAATCAGATAAATCACGAGTATTCCAATCCATTTATTTTTTAAATAAATAAAACAACACAAGAATGTATTTCATATTTATATATTGGTTGAATATGAAATACCTCCATTTTCAAATAAAAAAAGTCGATTAAAAATGAACAATTACAATTCAAACCAATTAAATGAAAAAATAATAAACGTTTCAAAAGATGCTTGTTCTATTATTAAATATTTCTTGAAGTATCTTACTGGGTAAAAGTTATAAAAAAGTTGTGTAATTTCGATACGATCTAGCAAAAATCACATACATTGGCACAGTTTTAGTTATTGATTAATTGTTGTTCCGTATTTGCTCTGAAATTATAAAGTAGTTTGATTTGATTGTACTGACCTCGAGATTTATGGTTTCTATTTTTATAAACATTACATGTACTAGGTAATTATTTAATATATTAAATATAAAGGTAATCTTTTTTTCTTAAACATGATCGGTATTTTTAGTTTTCATTTATTTAAAGATCAAATATAGGGTGATCCAAATGGCAATGAACAATTTAGATAAATATTTATTTGCTTATTATCCTTTAGTCTCATTTTAGCCACGCTATATAAGCAAAGAAATGAAAGTATAAAGATAGTAAATTGTAAGAAGTGTAATTATTATACTTCTTTTATAAATGAAATTAGCAATTTATTTTTCAATCAGCAATTAATAAAATTAACAATGATAAGTTAGTTTATAAATCTAAAGTAGAACTATTTTTATCTCAACAAAATTCCATTTGTGAAATATTGTATATAGAGATGAAATTAATCTCAATAGATTGCACTTAAATTATGTAAAAAAATAATAATATTGAACTCGTTTGAAAAACCTGATGAAAAAATGTGGAATAACCTGAACGAATTGCATAATAATGAAAGTTGAAGATGATCTATATCTTACACAAAAGTTACTCGATTTGATTTAGTATTCTTGTTTATTTATTATCTACTTGATTAATGAACATTATGAGTTTAAATATTGCAACTTATCATCGAAAGTAAAATGTCAAAGTATTACGATACGTTGTGATCTTACATTACTGCGTACATATGTGAAATTGGAACAAAGTCGTGAATCATTATGAAGTATTATTTCTTAACGAAACGAATGTACCATCAAGTCCATCTGTCGATTAAGTAATTCTCAACAGATTTGTTTTGCAAACAGAAATATCTCATGCTGCATGTTTAATAATAATAATAATATGAATAGTTAAGATGTTGTCAACAAAACAATTAGAATTACGATTATTTTTTCATATAAAATGAAAAAAATCATTCAGTATGTATGTGTATATGTATGTATTTGTTTGTTTGTTTTTTTTGTTTCTTAACCTAATAATATATCATTTTATTACAAAATAAAACGATCTTTTCTATTTCATAACTATAATGGACAAATCAATAAATTTATTCAAAAAAATAATATTTGATGAAAGAAAATAAATATATAAATATAATTTTAAATCCTAAATTATAACTATAGGGTAGCTCAAATGACACTAAGTGGTTTAGATATACATTTAACTACTTACTATCCTTTATTATTCTTTATTATCTTTCAGTCTCTTTTGAGTCTTCCTATAGAACTATTGCTCTTTACATTGCATAAATATAATATTTGAAATAAAAAAATAATTATATATCTATAATATATTTTACAATACAATATTTTTTTCATTGTAAGCGCTAAATTGAAAGAGGTGACATATTTATTTCTTTATTATTTACTGTCAGTATATGGATCACCCATAAGTAATACAGTATTTTTATACCAAAATTATAGAAAAAAATCCTATTCAACTGAAATCTCATGAAATACTGTCTGAATATCTTCATGTATTGTTTTATTTAGTAGCTCATTAATGAGTGATTTGTTGTTAGCTCACTCAGGTACCAATTTCCTGGAGCTACTAAAGAAATCAAACTCATTAATATGCTACTAAAGTAAAATCCTAATTTAACGATGGAAAAATTAGTCAAGCAGCTTCAATCATCCATCGGCATCTTAAAAAGACTAGTAAAGTTTCTAAGCTGAGCCAGTGGGATCCTTACTTATTTTCGAAACTTAATCTGAAGTAACAAATTGACATCCACAGTTATCATTTCTGTGTATTGAAAAAGCAGTTATTCATGAATCTAATTGTTATTGGTGACAAAAAATGGATTATTTATAATAGTAGACATTAAAGATAATAAGTTAATCGAAACGACACACCATATCTAGAACCAAAGGGAGAATTCTATCCAAGGAAATTATACTGTCAGTTTGGTGGAATATGGATGGAATTATCAGTTATGAATTGCTACCAGACAATCGATACATCATGAAAGCGTTGTATTGTGAACAATTAGACCGGTTAAAGCAATCTATTGACGAAAAAAGGTCAACATTAGCTAACAGAAAAAGTATAATTTTTTATTTTGACAACACCTAGCCTCACACGGTATAAGAAACACTCCAAAAATTGAAAGAGTTTGAATGAAAAATTATGACATTCCGCCGTATTTTTCCAACTTGACTTCATCAGATTGCCATCGATTCCGAAGTCTCCAAAACTACATACATACTACTACATACATTAGTAGTAAACAGTTCAATACGAAGACTGATATCTGAAGAGTGTTCATTGTGTTCTTTAACACGAAGCCAAAAGAGTTTTATCGTTAGGGTATTAAAAATTTAAGTTTGAGATAGGAGGAAGTTGTAAATAATAACGGAAAAAATATTTTATATTAAAATTAAAATGTCAATTTTTTTTATTTCAAAACTTTCTCTAAAAAATGCATTATTTATGGAATGACCTAATACAAATTCAGTAGAGTGAATAAACATTTTATCAGAGATTAAAAAATTGATAAATGTTAGTTTAAAATATTTAATAAATAAATATAATGTATATTTAAATACTAAAATATTAAATGAAACATTACACCTACACATATTTATAAATAATTGTTTAACCTTTCAACAAATGTAACCAAAAGACACTAATGATTTTCAGTTCGCTGAACTAGAGTTTGCAAAAGTATTAAATGTACGTGGGATTTGTTTTAAACATCTTCGATATAAATTTTTGTCTTTTTTTATTATTTACATGAGAGAAATCAGTATTGAGAAATCGTTACCCTTGATCAAAGTCATAAATTCAATTAACTAGTAACTGTTAAAACGCCTTCGTTCATCTTAAAATAGAAAAAAAGAGTAATTCGTTTTCTTCAGTCAGTTCGATAATATAACCTAAACGAATACAGTTATTGCCCGAGGTACAGGTTCTTTAACTAATGTCTGTTCTATTGTCTACAACATTGGTTATTCAGTTTATAAGGAAATAGCCCATAACAGTAATTTTAAAGTATTTTTAAAATAATAAGAACTTATACGATCGTGTATTATAGTAACGCTTTTATAATTATCCATACAGATGCCTCATTTAAGCAGCAAGAACATTAATTGTTACGACATGCACTGAATCTAATAATAATTAACAATATATTATTGAATGACTTAATAGTTTTAGTTTAGACTAACGGTAATATTAATTAGCAATTCGTTGATATACTTCTGATGTGTGTTCATGTGTATATCCTAAATATAAAAGAAAATTAACAACAATTAATCATATATGGTCATCCAAATGTGACGCCTAGATTTGTATTTTATTAAGGGGGTATTCTAGTCTAAAATTTCGAAAAAATCGATTTATTTTTTTACATATTTTCAAAGTTTAAACCTTTAAGAATATGTCTTTAAGAGGATTTTTCGAAATTCGAATTATTTTCGGAGTTATAGCTATTTTTGTGACGCGCCAACCAATCCGGTCTGACCGGAATGAATCAACTTTAAATGCGTTTTTCTCGAAACTACTTTTTTCGACACGGTTGACGTGATATCTCAAGTTATAATGAAGCGATTTGCTTGAAATTTGGTACAGAGCTTCTCAATATAACAGTGATTGCCCCCGCCTAGGATATTTTGAAAATTTTGTTTTTTACTATTTTTAAAAAATTCCGAAAGTTTTAAAAAATAGGGCAAAAAATGACTGTTTTTTCACACTGCCACCATTTTGCGAATTTTTTTTTAAATTTCCCTAGGCTAGGATACTACTACAATCTTCTTTTTCAATAATTTTTAAAAAAAATTGTTTCACATGATCGGAAGGGTTGGAACCACGTCAACCAGGAGACACCTTTTTTTTCGAGCCCCCACTTTGCCAGTCTGTACCTTTTTCAATTTTGATTTTTTTTAATAATACTTTTTTATACTCTTAAAATGTCAATAAATAACTGATAAAAAATGGATAGTAAAAATGTTTGTTGTTTTTTTATAGCACCCGAAAAAACACCTAAAATTCGTGCGTCTAGACTAGAATACCCCCTTAAGAAACATGTGTATAGAGAAAGATGTGTATAGTTTCTTTTTAATAAAACACACATCTAGGCGTCACATTTGGATGACTCTATATAATACTAGATGTTCGAAAATTCATATCTGATTTTTGCAATAGATGTTACTAGTCGATTTTTATAGCAGAAGCGTCATTTGCATCCATATAATTGTTGTTTGACAGATGACACTTCTGCCTTCATTCAGATAAAAAAATTTGAGCGATTTGGTTGAATTTTATAGATTTTATAACAAGTTGAAGATGGAAGATCAAACTGTGCATTTTTGCCATATTTTACTTTTCTTATTTCATTAAAGGGAAGAACGCACGATAAGTTGGTGATAAGTTGGGTAAAGCTTACGGTGACCATGTCCTACAAGAATGTCAGTTCCAACGAATGTTCGCGAAATTCCGTGCTGGTCATTTTGATGTTAACGACACTCTTCGTTTAGGAAAACCAATCAAGGTTGATGACGACAAAATAAAGACATTGATCGGGTCAAACCCGCGTTATACGAGTTTGCAGAAACATTAAATATTCATCATTCTAGCGTTCACGACTATTTGAAGAAGCTGGGGTGCATAATTAAGACATTTGGGTTCGTCATGAATTCAAAGAAGATCATTTAACTGCATGTATAAACATCTGCGATATGCTCATTAAACGTGAAGAAAGCGATCTATTTTTGAAGTATATGATAACTGGTGACGACAAATGGATCATATACAACAATGTGGAATGCAAACGGCTTTGGTCCAGGCCCGATGAGTCAGCTCAAATAACATCAAAAGCAGGTATTCATCAAAGGAAAATCATGCTCTCAGTTTGGTGAGATTATAAAGAGTGTCGTGTATTTCGAGCTCTTATCAAAGAATGGAACAATCAATTTTGATGTGTATTGTCACCAATTTGGCAAGTTGAACGAACCCATCATCCAAAAGCGTCCAGAACTCGTTAATTGAAAAAGAGTTGTGTTCCAACATGACAACGCGAGATCATACACAAGTTTGGTCCCCGTTAAAAACTATTGGAGGTTGAATGGAATATGTTGCCGTACCCACCGTACTCGCCCGATCATGAGCCGTTAGACTTCCACATATTTCGCTCTTTGCAAAACTTCTTGCGTGCTAAATCGTTCAATTTCAATGAGGCTATAAAATAGCACCTTGCCCAGTTTTTCGCTGATAAAGACAGGTTTATGTATGAATATGGAATTATGAAGCTCGCCAAAAGATGGCAAAAGGTCATCGAACAAAATGGCAAATATATTACTGATTAAACTTAATACTTTATATAAATAAATGACATTTGAAAAACATAGTTAAAATGCGTCATGACTTTTCCGACCATTCAATAATAATCGTTCAAGTCAGCAAATCAAGACTGTAAAAGTTTTTCTTTGATTCGTTTTATATTCATTTTTTTATAGCACAACCCAAATGAGACTGAAGGGTTTAGATATGCAGTTACTTTCTTACTACCACTTACTATTTATCAGTATCATCTGAGTCACTCTATTACCGTTTATGGATCCTATACACTCTCACAGTACTCAATAAATGATCTCATTAGACGTATGTTTTTTTTTTAAAAAAATGATATTACAACCTTTTTATAATATTAAGATTTTACTGATTGCAATGTTGTTCTAACGATGATTGTAATCACATTAATGACAAATAAATGCGTTTATTGATAAGAATGAAACATATTGATGGATAAAAGATAGCTCTACGAGATGATAATTTATTTAATCGTTTAAAATTGCACGTACCGTGTCAGTGCTCATAGTATTACACGAATGCAGTGATAAGGAGTAGACAAACGGTTCTTGTTGCAGCACGTACTCCGTCATGCAAGACGAGTTGCGGCTCAGGCCGCGTGGGTACACCAGCCCGCTGAAGAAGCCGGCACCGTTACCAGTATTGTCGATCGCGTTCGTGTCGTCGTGACTCGCTTGAATCGCTTTTCCGATGTGCACGAGCATACGTCCATTGGAGCATTCGACATGCACGTCGTCGGGTGTCGCCGTCGCCGTCGTTGTAACCGCAACACCTATTTAAGAATTGTTAAATAAAAGTAATATGGAAACATATTAATACTTATTTTAAACGGTTATTACTCGATTGAGAATTCAAATAAATATTCCAAATATTTGTTTTTAATTCGAAAATTATTTCTGTCGACCGTTACGTTATTTACAAGAAATTTGTGCCAGAATCGGATATTCTACACTTATTAGTATTAATTGGCATAAGTAAAATTTCTAATTGATATATGGTGCAATTGAATTCTTCGAATAACACTTATGTAAGATTTACTAACAAGCGAAATTATTTCTATTCAATATTCTTCGATGAAGACATTTAAAAATAAATAGAGGAAACAATTCAGTAAATATTAAAATATCGTTTTATTGAAATTGACGTTTTCTAATTTATATATATATATATATATATATATATATATATATATATATATATATATATAATAGATTAACATGTTCACGGACGTGAATGCTATAGCATTCATTTTCATTGTGATGCAGAATGACATGAATGCTATAGCATTCAAATTTTAAAGCCAATTATTATTCATTTAATTTTATATAATTTTAATTTTTTAATTAATTGTATATAACTATTAAATTGTAATATTCTGACTACTCTTACAAAATGTGTCTAATCGAATTTCGGATGTCACAATTAATTTAAAAAAAGTCGCCTGCCTATTTTAGCAGGTCACTGAAATTTTTACTGTCCGCGAACGTGTTAATAATTACAAAAATAACTGAATTACACTTTTACATATATGCAATTATTATTATTATTATTTAATAGTCATTTAATACGTCGAATATCAGATTTTTAACAATGTACTAGATAGGAAGTTGTATACTAAAAATTGTCCATAAAAGTAAAAATTACAAGGAAAAAATATATATCAATAAAGGGTCATCCAATTTGTGTTTTATTAAAAAGAAACATGTGTATAAGATGGTGTATAGGTAAACATATTTATGATAAAAAAATAACAGATAAAAAAGACATAGACTGCCAAAAGAGCATGAGAATTTACAAAAATAAATCGCGTGTAATAAACTCGGACAATAGTTCATTAACCTTGAGCTTTTTTAGCTTTTTGCATTACCAATAATAATATTTTATAAAAACGCAATTAGAATATACGCATGACACTAACTATAAAAAAATTAACATAGAATTATAATAAAAATCACAAAACTAACTCATGCAAATATTCAATTCATCAAACAGATCTCACAAATCGTTAAATTTTTTAAACACTGTTGACAAAAAAATACTAATAATAATCAATACCAATAAGTCATTTTAGTTTATTCAAAGGGATACAAATCTAAGACAACACCTATCTATTTAAATATGACAAACTTTTTAGATACAGGTAAGTAAATAGATATAGATACGCATTATATATACGGATCATATGACGAAACAAAAAAGAAAGAGTCAACCCCCAGTTAGAGATGGATTGAAAAAAGATAAAAAAATAAAAATTAGTGTATATAAATAAATAATAACAAAAAGGCTCTAACGATGATGGCATCGCCATCAAAATGCGCACCAGCAGATATTGTTATAAACAAAAAGGGAATAATAAGTGATTATTAAACACTTCATAACGATTGTGGTGTTAAGGATAAAAATTCATGTGTATAGTTTCTTTTTAATAAAACACAAATCTAGGTGCGTATTTAGATGACCCTAAATAAAAATTGAAAAATAATTAGTGAATATAGAAGATTTTGATAATGATGGGATCGCCATCGAAATGGTCATTAACACATTGTTTTATAGGCAAAAAAATGAACAAAAAGTGATTATTGAATACTTTATAAAATATCGTGGTGTTAGGAGTGATAATTCATTTGTGTTAAAATGAATTTGCTACAACTTCAAAACAGTATCATTCGTTTTATTAAATTATATAGAATGATAGCTATTATATACTACAAATATTGTATATCATTATATTTTTTATTATGTGACATATGTAATTAAATACGATTTCTAATGACATTTTTTTAACCACAGATTTCATCAATACACCTAAATAATGCAAGAATATTTCAATACAATTCCAAACAAATGTGTTTTTTCACGAATATACTGTACATCAGTCATTAGTGTTAAATGTTAAGTAAATTAAATCCTAGATGATTGCAAAGCGTGTAGCAATTCCGCCGATACTAATTATTTAAACAACTTTCTGTAATAATCTACTGCGTGATGACCTGATTCGGAAATCGAGAAAATTGAATTTAACAACAAGAACATACAGTTATTTGTAGATGTGTGCGTAACGTTTTTTATGCCGTTACTATAATTAAAACTTGAGAAAATACTCTAAATTAAGGATAATCAGTTTTGTACATATATTTGTGAAATATTCATATAATTGATTTTAAATCATATGAACAGTTTTATGCACTTATACTATTAAATTGCTTGTTGACAATTTAAGTAAGTTGTGTTGCGTGTCATTTAAAATTACAAATATATTGAGTAAAAATGTTACTTAAAAATAACAACAAGCAGTAATTATTTCGAAATATTTTATGCAAAACGATTTGTGTGTTTTTTTTTTAAAAAAAACCTTTTATCTTATTGCATTGTAATTATTAATTTAATAAAAGAAGTTTTTAAAATAAACATGAAATATGATTCTACATATTGAAATTAGATTCGTTATTTTACAATATCATTCATTAGAATATCAAGTCAAGAATTACTTGAAATTAATAGTACGGAAATATTCTTTTTCAGCTGTATTAAAAAATTTATATGAATTTATTTATACGAAATGAAAATCAAGAGATTTTACGTCATTGCAACAGTGATATTGACCAAACCATAAAAATAATAAATACCATCTGCTGTTTATTTCTAACATAAATTGATCACACTTAATTTTTATATGTATGTAAGTAATAATAAAAATATTTTTTTCAGGAAATGTGGTGCCATGAATGGTGATTCCAAAATTTATTTTAGGTAATAATAAATTCTATTAAGATTCTACGTGTTATATATTTTTTTATTATTTTCACATAAAGATAGTATACTTTAATAATTTCCTTCGTAGTTATTTTTAAATAATGTATTTTATAATAGCGATACGAAAATATAATAGATATCATGGAAATGTTTATATCGTAAAAGATATTTAAATACGTTATAAATCTGATTAAACGGATAAAAAAACATCCAAAACAGTTATATGTTTTAGTTTACAGAGAAATAATTTAGAAATATTGTTCATGCCTTATTTAACAACAAGTTTTCCAAATTGAAAACGCTATGTCGTAAACTGCGTATGTTCATTTTCGGTTTCAACCAAATATAGAAACTATTCTGATTGATTACAACTACTCTTTTATCCATTGTCTTTCGATGGTATTGGATAATACATCAGGTGCAGGAAGTACGACATTTGTATTATTGTAGTGTTAAAGGCAATAACGGATGGTGCCCTATTGTATATAGTCACGATACTATAAAGAAAGATGCAGGCGTTTGTTCCTCTTGGGTCAGTCACCTGACGCGGTCAGTCACGTATTGACCCGTTGATTTGAACCCGTGGTCTTTTATTAACGCACATAGTAATTTCACTACGATTGTCGGTATATATTGTGGGGAACTTGTTACGTGCGGTTTCCTAGACTGATTTATTATTCGAATGTAATAAAAGTGAAATAAAACTTTATTACAGATCTATAGGATACAAATAAATTACTGATGATTAAATATGAATTCATATAAAAACGTATATTTTAAAAAATATTTGTTCATACGATTTTATCTCTACTAATAATAATAAAAGGTCATCGTATATAAAATTTGTTAAATTTCAATTCTTTTTCCTGTTTGTAGCCATGAAAAACTTTCTTAAAAATATATACAATCAAACAATAAATGTAAATATAATAATTAATATTATTGTAACATAAATACTGAGATTAATGCATCCTTGTAATCTTTCATGAGTCACTGAATTGTTTATTTTAAGGCTATTTTTTTAATTATCATTTATATTAAGGGGCACGATTAGTGTGACACATTCGAAAAATCGATTTTTTGCATTTTTCGATAGTCTATACCTTCAAAAATAACATACTAAAATTTCAAGTGAGGATCTCAAATAGTTTTTCAGCTACAGCCTTCTAAAGATCGACATATATCGATTTATAACAATGAAATCAATACTTTTATCTTTAAACGCGTTTTTCTCAAAACTACATTTTTAAAATTTGCTGCAGTTCTAACTCGATAACAAATCATCCGATCGATTTGATTTTTGTTTTAGCATATTTAGTATTTGTTTCTCCATAAAATGATCTTCCAGTTTTTCGATTGGATAAAAAATGTAATTTTGCCATGCCAAAAACCATCAGATTTTTGAGTGAAATTTTAAACTTTTTTTCAATACTCTGCCATTTCGTTGAATTTCAATTTTTTCACAATACTGGGTCATTATATAGGCAAAACCTTCTAGTTTAACGAACTTTTTTTTGGGAGACTCGGGAGATGACGAATAACTTGCTGAAAATCGAATATTTTCATTCAAAAAAATTACTATGTATACATTATTTATGTACAAATATATTTTCAAAATTTTAAAACATTCGATGCAATACTTTTCTTTAAAAAAATTCCCGAAAATCACCTTTTTTTAGGCGGTCACACTAGTCGTGCTCCTTAATTTATATAAACATTTTATAGAAAATGAAAAATTCTTTTTAAAAATCAAATAGTAAATAACAATTAAAATTTAATGAAAATCATATTTTTTTAAAAAAAGAAAAACTTACTAGTTGAAATAGAAGGTAATGCTGTAATAGATGTGGCCAATATCTGTAATAAAAATAAAAATGAGTTAAGAATACTACTATTTTATAATTCAATACTATATTTAACATCTGTAAAAATATAAATCTTTGCAATAAAGTATCACTCGTATGAAAGTTTTTTTTATATTGCACAATAATGTATATATTTTACAGATCAAAAAGAAACAAAATAAAATGAATACTTTTTAAGATATTAAAAAAAAAAAACTAAAAACTGAATTCTCTACATTTCATTTAGAATAATATAAATATGTGCATTTCTGTCTCACTAACTGCAATTATTCTAATAAAAACAGAAACGGAACATCCGTTACGCAATTAATATACAGTATTGTTGTAATAATACAAAAATGCTGTTCCAATTATACCTTCAAGGTTAGTTAAATCCTATATGTGATGAATAAATTGTATCTGGTTTGCAGTTTATGTGTACGACCTTTAGATACGGTAATTAAATTAATACATAAAAATTATTTTAGAGATAGAATATATATACATACACACACATACACATACATACATACATACATACATACATACATATATATATATATATATATATATATATATATATATATATATAAATCATATAATTTATTGAACATTTTCGAATTTAAAATTATAATTTTTTTAAAAATGTTATTTTAAATACGAGAAAAAACTATTTACAACAGAAATGGAAAGTCAACATTTCTAAATATGTGTAAATAAAAATGAAAATCTTATTTGGAATACAACATTTTTTAATAACTTCAGATTATTTACTTTTAATTGCACATTTTATATACCTAAACAAACAAAATTACTTTTATAAAGATACTTTTGAATAGTTATATTAATACTCTAAATAAATATACTCGAATGAAAGTACTTTTGTTCAATATTTATATTTCTATACGATTCTTCTATGTCTCAGAAACAGATAATACTCACCAGTAGTGCAAAAAGAGGTGAATAGCTTGTTTGATAACTGTAGTAACATCTGGATTTGACGGCCATTATTAATCTGCAAGAGAAAATAATAATAATAATAAAGAAATAGAAAGTAAAAAACATAATGGCGTGCAGATGGAATAATTTGCATTCAATACACATTCAGCTAGTGTAACTAATTTGTAGTTAGATTTAACTTGCACGCGCTATGACAATTAAAACTGGGTCAAAGGTTTATTTGAATCAAATTTTCAATAGAATCTGAAAATGGCTATTGTATTTTATGCTAGTGTTACATTATTTTACACTTTTTCTTTTTAATGTTACTTTTTTCCACTGCACGGATTTAAAATTTAATTAAAAAGTAATTGAAATTATGAATACATATTATGTATATATATATATATATATATATATATATATATATATATATATATACATGTGTGTGTGAGTTTGAAATTGGAAACAATCTATAATAAATTACTCACAGTTATCTTAAAAAAAATAGTGGAAGAAAAATCAAATTTTTAAATTACTTGTTAAATATGGATTGACAAAAGAAAAATATTATCATAATTAATCTTTTTTATAATGTGTTGTTTTATCTTGTTTTATTATTTGCGAATTTAATGTTAATTATCAGAGGTGTGTATGTGCGTGTATATGTTTTATACAGCAATGAAATTATACAGAAAGAAAAAAATAAATACGTAATTATAAATGTATACGAGTCGAGGCAACCAGTCATTGTTTATTCTTTATGTACAATTATTGAATAATTAACAAAGTTATTAATATTAAAAATATAACTGTTTATAAAAAACGAAATATTAAAAAAGCTGGACAAGATGGAAAAAGTGAAAACAATTCGATAAGATTGACATCAAAGTCAAAGTTTATATAATTAAGATTTTAATTGTGTAATAAATTTATAAAATTGAACAGAAACGAAAAATGAAAATATGGAAATTGACTAATAGAAAGTAATTAGTATTTCAAGCATTTAGAAATAATATTTAGTGGTTTTAGAAAATGAAGCATCTAGTAAAAATAATTGTTTATCAAAGAACAAAGGTTTGTAAATTTTGATGTCATTTATATATAGATACATAATCATATATATTAGGTTGGCAAGTATCTCCCTTCCGCTTTTTTTTTTTTTTTGTACATAGCTGCGAAATTCAAAAGACCAAAAGGCGGAAGGGAGATATTTGCCAACCTAATATATATATGTATAAAATGACTAAAAGAAATGTATATAATTTTAGAAAATAATACGGAAAGAAAGTATTTTTTTAGAAAAAAATATAAAAAGTATATTAGATTTTAAGTATAGACAGTACAGGAAAGCGAGTGAAAATTGAAAAGCATGTAAATATAGTTGTTTGAATACAGTGAAAGGTATAGATAAAGAAAAATAATTTCAGAATAATTTCAGTAAAAGAAACAAATCATTTTGAAATAAAAAATTAATGAATATTAAAGAATTAGAAAAATGGACATAATATATTTAATAAAATTTGATTCTTGAACTATTTAAATGAAATATAATTTTATTATAAACTATGATCTTATGTACTTTTCTAATAAATATTGAATTCGAAGAAAAAACATAAGTCTATGTTAAACAAATGATATTTAAAATATAAATAAGTTCGAAAGAATTCCAACGTCAGTTTAATATAAACGATGATGTGTTTTTTACTCATTGTTTGCCTCTAGCAATGAAAGCGAATAGAATTTTATATTCATAAAAAAAAAATAAAATTGCGATTTCGTTCCATCGTATTGTTCAATGAATAATTGTCGTAATGAGGTCATTCATGTATCTATAAACAGCATAAAAATATTGGCATATTAAAAGTCAATAGTATAGCTGCATATTTATGTTCGTTTGCTATTTGCGTTGATTAATATTGACTATAATTCTATACGTTAATCAAATATTTATGTAGCATAAATACTCACATCAATATGTTGTTATACAAACATTCATTATATTTTACATGATATAATATGCATATAAATGCATGTACATATTTTTAAATGGAAACAATTTTTAGATTTGCGATTCGCAAAGTTTTATATATTTTCAAATATTTTTTTAACGGATTATGAGGTTATGTTAAAAATACACGAGATGCAATAATAATTTATTACATAATTTTTGTTAACGAGGTATTCTAGTCTAGAATTTCGAAAAAATCGATTTTTTTGTATATTTTCAAAGTTTAGACCTTTAAGAATATGTCCTTAAGAGAATTTTTCGAAATTCGAATTATTTTCGGAGTTATAGCTATTTTTGTGACGCGCCAACCAATCCGGTCTGGCCGGAACGAATCAACTTTAAACGCGTTTTTCTCGAAACTACTTTTTTCGACACGGCTGACGTGAAATCTCAAGTTCTAATGGACCGATTTACTTGAAATTTGGTACAGAGCTTCTCAATATAACAGTGATTGCTCTCGCCTAGAATTTTTTGAAAATTTTGTTTTTTACTATTTTTAAAAAATTCTGAAAGTTGAAAAAATAGGACAAAAAATGACTGTTTTTTCACACCGCCGCCATTTTGCGACAAACTTTTTTTTAAATTTCTCTAGGCGGAGATACTACTACAACCTTATTTTTCAATAACTTCAAAAAAATTTTTGTTTCAGATGACCGAAAGAGTTGGAACCATGTCAACTAGGAGACACCTTTTTTTTCGAGCCCCCACTTTGCCAGCCTGTACCTTTTTCAATTTTGAATTTTTTGTTTTTAATAATACTTTTTTATACTCTTAAAATGTCACTAAATAACTGATAAAAATAGATAATAAAAATATTTGTTGTTTTCTTTATAGCGACCGAAAAAACACCTAAAATTCGTGCGTCTAGACTAGAATACCCCATTAATACATATTTCAATGATATTCTTATCATTTTCAACAAACTTATAATCTAAGATTTTATAATGCTGTTTTGAAAATGATAGATCATGATCAAAATACGTACTAGTGATATAAAACAAATATTATTAATCTGTTCAGTCTACAAAATATCCCAGAAAAAAATCAAAGCGCAGAAAAATTATTTGAGAGAATTAATAAACATAAACAACAAAATGGAACTCTATGGCTTCACTCGATATATTATATTAATAATGCATTAATATATAAATAATTTATACTCGCTAATAAACAAGTTAATTAAGTAATTAATGTAAATAACGATAATGTTATTATTGATTAAGTGTAGAATATATTGCATTAATAAAAGAGAAAAAGATATAAGTTAGTTTTTGATCAATGTATTATATTTATTTTCACTTAGGCAATAAAATATATCAGAATAAGTGAAAATTCGATACAATAAACAAAGTGTTCAAATTTGAGGTTAGGAAGTAATTTATCGATAAAATACAGTTTTTGAAAGAAAAAATTCGTTTATTGATATTAATGTAAAGTAGAAACATGGTAATTATGAATGTAATACAATTTCAGTCAAATAACCCCCTGTACCATGTCGGCAAACGTTCACTCTTTTGTAAAAATTTTAAACCACGGTTTGCAATAAATGAGGTTGTATTTCAGCTATAACTGCACGAATTTCGTACTTTAGTTCTTGAATCGCTACTGGTTTGTTGGCATAAACTTTATCTTTCAAATAAACTCAGACGAAGAAGTCTAACGG
Organism: Neoneuromus ignobilis; assembly: GCA_029203775.1. Lineage (NCBI taxonomy): Eukaryota > Metazoa > Arthropoda > Insecta > Megaloptera > Corydalidae > Neoneuromus > Neoneuromus ignobilis. The sequence goes on from CP092092.1 coordinate 10,089,369, forward strand.
TGATAAATTACAAAGTCTAGGCGGCCAATTAACATCACTATTATGAAAAATTACACGCCCATTGAATTTGGTTGTGAGTAAATTGATTACCGCACTAGTTGTATGGCTTGCGGTACCATCCTGTTGAAACCACATGTCACTGATATCAATATCTTTAAGTTGCGGCCATAAAAAATCTGTTATCATGCTTTTGGTAACGCATCGAAAAACTGTAACACGAACACCTTGCTCATTTTCAAAGAAGTATGGATGAATGATGCCTCCAGCCCATAAACCAGACCAAACAGTGACTTTTGAGGATGTAATTGTTGTTTAACAATAGCTTTTGGATTTTCACTTCCACATATGGAACAATTTTGTTTGGTTCCATAACCATTTAATTGAAAATGTGATTCATTATTAAAGATGATTTTGTTAAAAAAATCAGCATTTTCTGCTTTTTTTTGGTCCCAATTAAGAAACGTACGATGAAAAAATTTTCCATTACTAAATTTTTTCAAGTTTTTAATGAACAAACGTTAAATAATGACAGTTCAATATTTGACATTTCATCAATAATAGTCAACTTACTTCCTAACCTCAAATTTGGACACCTTATACAGAAGCACAGAAAAATTCGATGTTAGGGAAATTTACGTCAAGATAAGAAGAAAAATAAGTAAATAAGAAAAAAATACAGTTACAGACGAAGCATTGTTGTGATTCTTATTTATTTATAAAAAATATAACAATTTTATAGATACTTGAGATAAAATTTATTTTAATATTATATATATATATATATATATATATATATATATATATAAATCCAAGAAAAGACCCTTGGACAGAGAGGAGAGATACATAATAAAAATCGTTAAAATGGACTAGAAGTATTGGATCGATTGAAGTGGAAAGTTTAGAGAAAGGATTTCATCAAGTAGTGGATAGAAAGAGGCTGATGGTGATAATATTGTGTGCTTCAAATATAAATTAAAAAATGTTCGTGTAAAAATATATTCACTTCCTCGATAAAGTGATGTTACAAGTAATATTTATCCACTTATATTCAACTATTAATAATGGTACAGTACTTTCCAATAAAGTCATTAGTATTGTATAGATTATAAGCTATCTTATTTGAAACTCTCACCTTATTTTAATTGAAATTAATAGAAATGTACAATGTATTAGAAGTATTATCATCTGATGGGTGTTATTATAGTTTCATTTGTGCGAGAAAGAAATATATTTTCTAACAAGTGATAATTACTTTTTTATTTTATCTTAAACATACACACAAGTAAATACATACATACACAAATTAAATATACATATATATATATATATATATATATATATATATATATATATATATATGTATAAAGTAAACTATCGTTTTAGAATTTTAAAATAATAGGATTTGTATTAAAAACAATCTCTTAAAATAATATTAATGTAATCACGTTATTGAAATGTCATTGATGACGTATATATTATTAATATTATATATATATATATATATATATATATATATATATATATATATATATATATAAATGGATACGATATTTTAAAGAACCATAGAAACACATTAGATTATACAATTCATTATTATTAATATGAATTAAATGAACAAAAGTATTATCATTATCTGTAACAAATCAACTATTAAAATCACTGTAACATACTTTCGCCAGTCACTTTGTCACTTTATACTTTATAATATCAAACTTTTACTTTTACCTTGAACACCTTGTTAAAGTTTTTTTTTACTATTAATAAACACACACACGCATAAATTCAAAATAAGATTGGTTTCGACGTCATTTCAAAAAGACTCTTTCATAAAAAAGTGCACACCCTTCACACGACAATTAAAAATATTCTCGACAAAATTTCTTGAAATTTTGTTTATTTTTTTATACTTATTTAAAATACCAGTATATATTGTATTTATTGATCCATGAATGGTAACATTACTTACAATGATTCATAGGCTATCAAAGTATCATCTTTTTAATATTTTGGTAGTGACCTTCAAGGTTTACGAATTCGAGTAATTTCTATTTTTAAAATCACTGAAAACGTTATATTAGCATAATTATTATTTTTACTTATATTTATAGAAGTACGTATGCGTGCCGTGCGTCATTCGAACAAATTACAGCTAGACATAACGTTAAATCGTTGTTTTCTGGTTTTCTAGGTAATTGCTCTTATCTTATTAGAACACTTAAATCTTTTTTATAAGTAATGCAAGTAGATAGATTTGTATTAGTTTTTTATAATATTGCTAATATCTTTTTTTTAATTTATCTCAATGAAAAAAATAATTTATATATATGTATATATTAGGTTGGCAAGTATCTCCCTTCCGCTTTTTTTTTTTTTTTTTTTTTGTACATAGCTGCGAAATTCAAAAGACCAGAAGTCGGAAGGGAGATATTTGCCAACCTAATATATATAACATCACATCATTAAGCCCATATCAGTCCACTACTGGACGAAAGCCTCAATGAATGCTACCATTCATTGGTATTTGGTCATAATCACCACGCTGACCAGGCGGATTGGTGAAGATTTTTTCATTCGGGGTTTACTCCCTTCTCGACAGTGATTTTTTTACAAGATGAGGTTGTCGGCCTTCATGCTCAACCCTCGAAAAATGAGGGACTCTCCGACTGGGAATCGAACGCAATCTCCCGCATGACACGCGGCGTCAAACCACTGTGCTACTCAGTCGGTATATATATATATATATATATATATATATATATATAGAGAGAGAGAGAGAGAGAGAGAGAGAGTGTTAAGCGTGATAGAACTTTAAATTGAATCCCTATCGAAAGTTTTATCAAACCTAAGAAAACATCTTATCATACCTTTATATATATATATATATATATATATATATATATATATATATACATGTATATATATATATATATATATATATATATATATATATATATATATATATATATATATATATATAGTGATTTTTTAGGTTAGATGGAACTTTTGGTAGGGATTCAATTTAAAGTTCTATCACACTTAAAAACACCTTATATATAGGGTGTTACTAATTTATTATTTTTTTTTAAAACATAAAACTGATTATTAATTAAAATAAATTTAATTTCCTAAAAACATCACTTATATGCAAATAGTTTCCAAAATCATAAATAATTTCACAAGATGATTAAACGTTAGAAATATTTATTAAAATCTTGAACATTTCAAATGTTATTTATTAATAAACATTAAAATACTTTCTTTTTTATAAACTAAATCATTATGTGAGAAAAAATTGTACAAATAACCATTACTAGTAAATATATTTCTCTAAGATGAAATAGATATGTCTGTTGTTACAAACGAGTTTTTTTCTTGGAAAAAATGACTAGTGTTATAATACAATCTACAATAGTATTAGAAATTCTTATTAAATAAAAATCTAAATTTAAAATCGGTTAATTTTGACAAGTTTCATTTATGAAGAACTAAATCATTATTTTATATCATTTATTAAAAAAATTAAAACAAATATCCGTTATCTAGAAATTTATTTTTTATATATAGGTATTTTTTAAAGAGTGATAGAACTTTAAATTGAATTCCTATAAAAACTTCTTTCCAACCTAAAAAACACTTTATATATATTTATATATTTATATATATATATATATATATATATATATATATATATATATATATATATATATATATATATATATATATATATATATATATATATATATATATATATATATATATATATATATATATATATATATATATATATATATATATATGCCATATGTATATATATATATATATATATATATATATATACATGTGTGTGTATGTATATATAAAGGTATGATAAAGAGTATTTTTTTAAAATTAGAGAGAACTTTCGATAGGAATTTAATTTAAATTTCTATCACGCTTAAAAAACACCTATATTTTACAAGTTTCGCCAACGCATACATACATGTATATATTTATTATTATATAATATATGCACATTTGAATACTAATTTAATTTATTCAGAAAATTTAAAATGATGGTTATATCATATTATTTTTAAAGCTAATAGAATATATGGCACTGAAATATATATATATATATATATATATATATATATCTATATATATATATTTATATATATATATATATATATATATATTAGGTTGGCAAGTATCTCCCTTCCGCTTTTTTTTTTTTTTTTTGTACATAGCTGCAAAATTCAAAAGACCAGAAGGCGGAAGGGAGATATTTGCCAACCTAATATATATATATATATATATATATATATATATATATATATATATATAAATATATTTATATACATACATAATTATATCAACAATGTGAAAGTAAATAAAGCAGAATAAGTAAATATTTCGACATTTAAAAATAAAGGGTAGCATTATACCTTTTAACCACAAAATGATAAAGAAAACCGCATTATTTATTTTTGAATACTTATTATGTTCTTTATTTTTTTAACGAAAGTCTTGTTAGTAAATGTTAGGTAAGTTCACACGCACGAAAATCTGTTGTAAACCGTACATACAATACACGAACGTCATAAACGCACGTTTTCAACAAAAGTAAAAGTCAACCAGTCGTTACTATAATAGGCAGCTGTACCTGTTACTATACGAAACGATTCTAGATTGCTGTCGCGTTACGATTATCAATAAGTGTTATGATTGTTGAAGAATAACATATGGAAACGATATGATTTTAAAACGAGCACTTTATTAATAGTAACATTGTTTAAAAAGAAAATATGAGGCAATGTGCTACATTAATTTCATACTTATACAATATAATATATTAAATAAAATATTATATATATATATATATATATATATATATACACGAGGGTCGTTTGATAAGTATGGTAAATTTATTTAGTGTTTAATTTAATTAAATTTTTCAATTTAATTTTTCTTACTTTTTTACCATACTTATTAAACGACTCTTGTGTATATATATATATATTTCGAAAAAAATACAAACAAAATATTTAATAAATAGTTATTTCAATTGTATTCTAAGACAAAGCTATCATATTTTCAATTATTAGGTTGTACCATATGAAATATTCTAATTTGAATGATGAAATGAAAACACAATATTGTAAAGAAAAAAATACTTTATTTAATCGAAATATACACCATTCACATTAAAGGTTTTTTTTGCCAACCTGATACTAAACTATAGATCTCTCTTTTATAAAACGCTACGTCTTTAGAAAAAATAAAATTTGTAAATGCGTCAACTATGACCTCTTGATTTATAAATTCTTTATTCCGAAGAAAGTGATCTGATGTTTGAAAAAAAGAAAATCAGTTGGTGACAAGTCGAATGAATATGGAGGATGCTGTAAACATCATAACCCAGCTCTGTTCATTTTCGTATAGTGAGAGACATATGGTCGGGCGTTGTCATGAAGCAATATTGATCCATCTCAATTGATTAGTCTAGATTGTTGCTATCTTAATTTTTCATACACTACTTCAATTTCTTGACAGTAAATTCCAACAGTAATGGATTGTCATTGCAAAAAAACAAAAAACAAAAGGTATTATTCCTTTTGCAGACCATCCTACAGCCACCATAAATTTACATGGTTGTAACGATGACTGCGAGAAATGCCTCAGTGCCTCATTGTAGTTTAACTACTGTCCAGTTCGTATCCTGTAATAGTAAAGTATCGATACGATTCGAAAATGGGCTATTATTGTTCCAAATAACCAGTAATAAATAAATTTCCAAATGCCTCTGTTTCTGACCTTCTGTTAATTCATTTGGCATCAATTTGTTCAATTTTTTACTTTTCCTATTGCAGTTAAATGACAGGAAACTGTCATGGGTGAAACTCATAAGTGTACAGTAAATTTTCGTATTATAGTCTCAGGATTATCTTCGATAATTTCTTTAAATTTATCATTATTTCGTGCGGTTATGAGTCTTCTAGTATTAATAAATGCTGAATTGATGTTTCTCTCTACTTCGGCAATACTTTGCTTCAATTTAAATTCGTACAAAAAAAGAGTTCGCTCTTGCTCCATAGACAACACATTTTCGAGGGTTAACAAAGAAACCACTTATTGAAATACCAAATACCAAATTCTAACAGCACTAGCGTGTGAAGTAGTCGTTTTGATAGTAAACAATGGTAAAACTGGAATAAAACTGTAAAAAATCATTTCGTGTTTGTACAAAAATGAATAGTCAGAAACCGGACATCTCGTGTGGTACAAATTGATATATATTATACAATACAACATCTCGAAAAAAATGTAAACAAAATAATAAATAGTTATTTCAATTGCACTTTAAGAAAAAGCTATCATATATCCAATTACAATCATTATACATCTAATGATTTCAACGAGTGTATATGCAAGAAACATATTATGCATAAGTTAGATGCGAAGGTTTTTATTATTTACAATAAAAAATATTAATGAAATTAAATATACATATATTAATTATATATATATATATATATATATATATGACATTATAAAAAAGGTATTTTTTGAAACATGTTCGAAATATTTATATAACGTATTGTACATAAAACTAACATAACAGAGAATTTCCGGTTTTAAAACAATAAGACGGCTTACAAACTGTACAGATATACATAAAATATTTTAAGTCATCTAGTCGTTTTTCCACGTAAGTAAATTCCTAACGTATTGTTCATATATATATATATATATATATATATATATATATATATATATATATATATATATATATATATATATATTGAAGAATATTGAAATCTGTGCACATTATTTGCTCTGTATTTCTGAACACAGGCCGTAAATGAGTAAATGACATATTGTATTAAAATATAAGTTTACAATATATAAATATAGAGCGTGGAAAATTACTACAATAGCTTAATTACTCAAGATAATTTATTAAAATCTTAATGATAATAAATTTAGACGAAAGGGTACTAATACAATTTTAAATGCATTCAGTAAATACATAAATGACAATTAAATGAGTTGATATTGTTTTAAAACACTTTTAATATAATGTGTCAATGTAAAAATCAAACAAATGTTATTAAGTACCGAAAAATAGTTTTTGAATTATTAAAAAAAAGATATGTATATAAAAGTGTTTTAATAGTATTTAAAATTATTTTTGATACAAAAATATGTACGCATATATATATATATATATATATATATATATATATATATATATATATAATATATATATAACTGTATAGATAGTATAGTTGAAAAATGAAACATGCAAGTTGATGTGGGTTCACGCATATGATAATATTTGATATGGATTTATAAATTCTACAGGACATTGAACTTCGGTTACAATGTACGACACTGAGTTCTCAAGAAAAGATTTAAGTCGTTTTTGGTACTTCATTTCTGAACAGAGTCGATTCGCCGTACAAAAAAAGAAACCATCTTTTACCATACAAAGATACATTGCTTATTAAGTTTCTTCTAACTCTTCTATGACATCATGCCGTGAAGATGAAAAGAAGATAGAGATACCGTTTATTTTCATGTCAACAAAAACTTGTTCGAGTCTTAGACAAAAGAAAAACAACATGCATATAAGCCAGCTCCACACACACACACACACACACACACACACACACACACACACACACACATATATATATATATATATATATATATATATATATATATATATATATATATATATAATCGAACGTGTACTTTTGCCGTGGTCAGCCTACGGCAAACCGGATCACATTAAGTCGAATTTCGCATGAATACGACTTTGTGACTCACGACAGAGTCAACAACTCTGCCGTCTAAAATACCTTTTCAATATGTAAATTCTGTAGCGGCGCATTGGTGCTCACACAGGATATTGGAATGGATATAATATAATATATTCAGCCTATAATAGTTTCACAATTTAATGACAATTTTACTTGAATTGCATATGTTGAAAAAATGTCGTTTTGTTGCGATTATTTTTTATGGAGATAAGGAAAGGAAAGTGCTTGCAATATATATATATATATATATATATATATATATATATATACATATATATATAGATATATATATATGTGTAGGATAGGAAACATGTGTATGTTTCTTTTGATTTTACCTAGATATATGTTTTATTATAAAAGAAACATGTGTAGGATATATGTATAGGAAACATATGAATAGTTTCTTTGGTGTTTTATTTTAATAAAACACAAATTCGAAAATCTCCCGCATGACATTTGATATACTACCCATATATATATATATATATATATATATATATATATATATATATATATATATGTATATGTATTTTAATAAATACAGAAATAATTTATACGATTTTTCTTCTACACAATGTTATCATATTTTTTATTTAATACACATTCAACCACGACCATATGTGATCCTTGTTAAAATATTTGCTATCCTCGAAACAAAGAATAAAAAATTTGAGGCACAAATTTACGGAACATTGCAGACAAAGAAAATAACCGGTTACCAGCAGAACTTTTAATTGGACAGGAGGTTAAAAAACAGAAAAAGAGATGATATATATACACACACACACAAATACATACATACATACATACTTATATATACATATATGTATATACGAGGGTCGTTTGATAAATATGGTAAAAAAATAAGAAAAACTAAATTGAAAAATTTAATTAAATTAAACAATAAATAAATTTATCATACTTATCAAACGACCCTCGTATATGCATGTGTCTGTGAGTAGAAGAATAACTATGTGTATCTATATTAAAGTAAGAATAATTAAAAATTACTATTAAATATTATAAAGTCTAAACATAAAAAATATATTGTTATACGAAATAAAAAAAATAATATACAAATATTGTTCACTATAATACTATATATGGTATATATATATATATATATATATATATATATATATATATATATATATATATATATATAAATTGAAGTGCACACTCATCATCACTCACTCAAAAAATATGCGTTTTATTTAAAAATTAAGTTGTGCACATCTGACGGAACACCCTATATATATATATATATATAGGGTGTTCCGTCAGATATATATATATATATATATGTATGTGTGTGTGTGTGTGTGTGTGTGTATTTATATATGTATGTATGTGCAAATCAATATTTTTGAAAATAGTATTTTTTAAAAATTATAATAATCGAATTGATGTTACATAATTTTTTTATTAATAATAAATGTTGGATTATTATTGACTATTATTATTGTTATATGACATCGGGTAATTAAAAATGTAGTCAAACTAGTTACTCAAATATATTCGTTTCTAATAAGCATCATCTTCATATTTGATGTTGATTTTGGAAAAAAACGAACGTGTTGATTCGCATCGAATATAAAATGCAAATTGATGCGGTCGAGTTTAACTGTAAATGTTACTTGTTTCGTGATTTAATATCAAAACTGAATTAATTGAGAATATGATTTTTGAATATATGTAAGACACAGATTTATACTTGTAAGAATTGTTCTTTATTTAACCATGCATTGATATCTCCAGTGTAGAAATTAAAAAAATGAGTATTAATATTGTACACGCATATATATATATATATATATATATATATATATATATATATATATATATATAATAACAGAGTGAAATATTCATACTGATATCACAGCCTTATACGAAGAATTGAATACGGCCTCGAAGTTGATTCTTTTATATATATCTACATTCAACAGTTAGATATGTATTTAGGACAGGGTTATGTAAAGAGATTCACGTAAAAAGATCATATTGTGATTTACGAATGAACAATTTCATTAATTTCAAGAATTTTCCCTATAACATTCCTTTCCTTCACGCCTATCTTAAATATGAATCAAAATTTAAAATGTATCCATATTTTTTTGTTGTTTTTAATATTAAATGATTTCATCATAGCCTTCATTTAAATTTATATTACAATACAAAGCAAAATTTCAATGAGATTTAAATATTATAAATATAAATATATATATATATATATATATATATATATATATATATATATATGCTTGGAAAATTAATGCATATTTATATATAAATACTATTCTTACTAACAGTATGTTAGTTAGTATGGTATTTAAAAAATGAGTTCATTGCAAGATAATTGTTTTAGGTATACATACATAAATACATATATATATATATATATATATATATATATATATATATATATATATATATATATACATATGTGTGTGTGTGTATTAACATGTTTGTAAGTTCAAAAATAAACGAAAAATATATTTCTTAGGAATAATACAGAGAAATATGACCAAATATTTAAAATTAATAATCTCTAGGAAAGAATTTCGTTTTAAAATAAATAATAATAATAATCATCAAGAATTTAAAAATGAAAGAAAAAATGTGCAACAAATTTACAATGGAAATGTTTGTTTGACGTCAAAGTAACATAAAAAAGCAGGCAAAACCCAAAAACTAAGCGTAATAAAATACCAGAAAATATAATAATAATAAATGGAAAACACAGAAATGAAATAATTATGCTTGAAAAAGTGATAAAACGCATTCATCCAACATTCAATTATGGAACAGTTATTCTGATGCTGATAACATGTATATGTATGTAAAGAGAATATTCTTCAGACATGATTTTAATCAAGTTTAAAAATTAAAATTAATTTAAAAAATTATATTAATTAAAACCTCTTAAATATAAACTTCAATATGAACTTTTAAAATTGTAGATTTTTTTTACATATACGAGTATCTCTAATGATTATTTCATAAATTACAATGTGTGATGTGTGTGTATGTATGTGTGTGTGTATGTATGTGTGTGTGTGTATGTATGTGTGTGTGTATGTGTGTGTGTGTATGTATATATATATATATATATAAATTTCAATCATGTCATTTTTTAATAAAATTAATTAAAAACTTTTGTTCTTTACAAGACAACTATTTCTATTTTAATGGTGTTGATTAAAACCTTTGATAATTGACATCAATATTCATAATAATTTAATTAAATACTTATGAATTTTTAAAATACTACATTAGAAAACATATGTCGATTCTGAGTATTTTATATAAGTTTATGTACTTTATTTACATAGTTTTGATAAATTCTCAATTTATATTTGTCTAACTTAATTAAAGAAGTTAGAATAGCATCATAATATTTATTTTTAAATTTAATGAATATAATTTAAATTATAAATTTGTATATTTTTAGAAATGAATATAATTTGTATGACATTAAAATTAATTGAATAAAAATAATCATAACGTATATAAAGAGAAAATTATTAAACACTTAAGACAAGGGTTGAAAAATAATAGAGCTTATAAAAAATACATCGTACTAACAAATTATGAAAATATAATACAATAAATATATTTATGATGTTGAAAAAATTACTACAATTCATTAATATTGTAATTTGTCAATTATTTAAAGTATCTTAAATCAACAATAGACAATATTTATATATTGTGTATTGATTATAATTTAGCAATAGTTTTTTTTCTCCTGAAGTACAAATGTTTTTTATTAATATATTGTGTATATATATATATATATATATATATATATATATGAATATTTACTGAGCTGAATTTTAAAAGTGAACTCTTATATATGAATCAAAGTAGATTAAGTTGAAATACAAAAAAGACATTAAATTTCGAACGTAAACAAGAAATCAACTCAAAAACAAGCTTACCAGAAAACAAGTAAAAAGTCGAAACTGGTTGTAGCGAATTACAGGAAAACATCTCTAACGAATACAAAAATAGCAGTAAAAACTCTGCATTTTTATTATATATATAAGAAAAGTACTGTGTTTTTCATTTCGTTGCTCATATGTAATCAGTAACGAGGTATTTGACCAACGTAAAATTATCTCAGACGATGTAATAAACGAACAATAGAGAAACGTTATATTTAAAAAAAATTGGTGTAGGTATAATTGTATTTAAGTTTATTATTTTGCACTTTTCGGTTGTAAATTGTATAGAATTATTACTGTACAGATTTAAAAGCAAATTATTTATAAACGTCATGCATATCGAATAAATACTTAAAGCTAGGCATAAGTACAAATGTAAATAAAAATTATGCATTAATATTATATATATATATATATATATATATATATATATATATATATATATATATATTGTGAATATAAGTACAATGGTTCGATGTTAATATACCTTTTGACATTTAGTAACAAAAAATATTGACTTAAGAAAATATACTAATATTTAACATAACATTTTTCAAATTATGAATTTAAATTTCTGTGGTCGCAAAAACTTAAAATAAGTATCGAAGTTGGTAAAGATATTTATATATATATATATATATATATATATATATATATATATATATATATTATGGAAGAGAATATTTTGTAATAAAAACTCAAATAACAAAAATTATCGACTAAGTTAAAATTATATAACCCGAACAATAAATAGTTAGAGTAAAGATATTATATAATGTATTAAAACATATTGAACTAATCAAATTGGAAACAAATACAAATTCTTATCTGTCAATGGATTATTAGAAATTGAAAAAACTTAATACATACACACAAATACATACATACATATATATATATATATATATATATATATATATATATATATATATATATATATATATATATATATACATAAATATATATATATATATATATATATATATATATAGAGAGAGAGAGAGAGAGAGAGAGAGAGAGAGAGAGAGAGACTTAAAACTAGACTTAGTAACAATTTTAATAAACGGTAAATAACGAAAGGAAATTATCAAAAATATATTAATATATATTTTAATTAAGGATGAATATTTCTATTAATTTCATTGCTTTATATATTTTTAAATATACATGATAGTGAGTAAATCTAAGATATAAAAAAACTAAATCATTTTCTAGTAAAATATGTAAGTAAAGTGTAGTAAAATATGTACAACATAATTAATATATATATATACATACATGGTAAAAAGATAATTAAGAATCGAACATTAAATCATTTCTTATTACATATTGATTGTAAATAATACAGTGGCTATATTTGCATATTTAATACATTTTTCCAATATTTGTATATTTTAATTTAATGAAATTTAAATATATATTCTTGGTAATATAAACAAATCCATGTTATAAAATTTCTGAAATAAAAATGAAAGAATAACCTTGTAACATATCTACTTACTCTTGTTTATAGAAATTATCCAATTATACGAAATCGAAAAACACTTAATGATTAATAATTAATTTATAAATAAATTATATATTAACCAAATACTGTTCCAAGCATTATATGCGTTGAAAATGCGTTAAATTAAAAGACAACAAAATATTAAACGATACAGGTATATGTAGTTATCACATGCATTCAAATATTTTCACTTTTACTGAGAACGAGTCGATATGTCGGTTGCATGGAATGTTCGTTTCGTTTTCAATAAATTACAACAAAAAAATATACGCCGTTGTGCCGTCGTTTTCAATAAACAATACTAATTATTATTGCACTATGTTAGCTGATCAAATACACGTCTCGTTTACGAATATGGCCACATCTTGACTACGAAAAATATTCGGTATTTGATCGCGGTTTCACTTACGCTTGCTACCTTCACGCAAGTCTCATTCGAACTGAAACAGAGTTGACTGTGCAAGGACGTCGTTGAGCCACGTGATCGCAAGTTTGACTTAACTCTACGAGGAAAGCGTAAATGCGAACGTTAAACGAAGAACGAACTCTTACACTTTAATATATATCAACGTTTTTACTCTGTTGCACTTTTTGTATACCAGTTTTGAACTGTGTGGGTGTGCGTTACCTGTGTAAAGGTGTTAGAGCTGTATTATTTCACTGTTGCATATTTCTTATTTTTCGTACAGATGTTATTAAACGGGAAATTTTAATAAATATTTGACAATTTGTTGTATACCGAAATTTAATTTTATTTACGAGCTTCTTTCTTACATCTTTATCTAATTTTGAATTAAAAAAATCCAAGTTTTAATATTTCAATCAATTCAAAATGAACGATTTATAATTATGAATTAAATAAATAATAAATCGACAATATTAAGAAATAAAATTACATTTTATTCATATGAAATACTTAAATCTAAATAAAATGTTAAGATGAGATAAAAACATTATAAAATGTATCATGTATGAATATAATGTTTTTAAATATTAATTTCTTGTTATCTGTAGAGAAATTTTATTTGAATTAAATATTCAATACTTACAAAATGATATTAATATAGATTTTAATATAAAAATTAAATACTATAACTTTTTTTTTTTAAAAAAAAACAAAAAACGAAAATCAGAAATTTTATATTTTAAAATTATATGAAAATTTTTCAAAAAGATATGAATTTGAAAGAATTATGTCGTTTTTGCAAGTAATTGGTTGTTTGTTGAAAAATATTCAAATTTTTAGTGAATATTCGAAATAATTTTCAAAGATTGAGATGAAAATTAGTAAAAATTAAATCTTGTTTTTTTTAAAAAATAATTATAAGTTTTAGCAGGATTTTTAGTGACTGCAACTTTTGATTTCGAAAATATTCACCTTATTATATTGATATTAATTACATTTTTTTACTAATTGTTATTAAAAAATACAGTCATTATTTATTTATAAGAATGTATAAAATTAATAATGGTCTATTTCAAACATTTACACAGTAAACAAACGAATTTTATTAAAAATTATATATATATATATATATATATATATATATATATATATATATATATATATATATATATATATATATACACACACATTATTTTTTTAAAGAACCCTATAATTATGGTATAATGAACATGGGATGTAAAGAAAATTAAAGTTATATTATTAATGTAGTGTAAAAATTACTTAAAAAAAACAATATGGGAACAGCATTACGACCTTGCTGTAATACTGAAGATTCACTCTTTGTTCGTGCATATTCCGAGAAAACAACTAAAAAAACAGAGATAATTATTAACGTGTTTAAATGTTAAGATGACTCGCGAAATGTAGCTAAATATCTTGTGTTTTAATACAGAAGGTCATTGCTTGCTGAATAAAACGTTACTTCGTTTCTTATAATTAAAAAGTAATAAAAAAAAGAATAAATAGAATTTTTATATTTCAATAAATTTTAAGAAAATATAGTAATATATTAAAATATTGATGAACTTATAAGAATTTTCATAAAAATTTCGTGTACATATATAAATATGTAAAAATGATCTACGAGGTCAGACAATTAGTAATGCGACAAAATTCAAAAACCGAGTATATTTAAAAATTAAGGTACATCGCAGCGATCCCCTTCAAAGTAGTCCCCTCCCGCATCTATACACTTATTCCAGCGAGTTTTCCAGTTTTCGTAACAATTCTGGAACACTTCTTGTGGGACCTCTCCGAGTACCCTCGTCACAGATTCTTGGATATCTTCAACGGAGTCAAAATGTTGACCTTTGACGAATTTTTTCATATGGGGGAATAGGAAAAAGTCGCAGGGTGACATGTCCGGTGAATAGAGCGGTTGTGGTAACGTTGCGATGCCTTTAGACGCCAAAAACTGAGAGACACTGAACGCACTGTGATAGAGAGCATTGTCGTGATGCAGAACCCAAGTCTTCGCGATCTCTGGACGCACTCTGAGCACCCTTTTTCGTAAAAGCACATTGCGGTAGAATACTTGATTTAATCCATACTCTTTGTGAACCACCCCTTTGCTGTCGAAGAAGCAAATCAACATGGTTTTCACTTTGGACTTGCTCATTCTCGCCTTCTTTGGCCTTGGTGCTCCAGGGGACAGCCACTGTTGGCTTTGTCGTTTAGTTTCAGGGTCATATTGAAAGAACCAACTTTCATCACCAGTAATAACTCGATCGAGAAGAGTAGGATCACTTTCAACCTGCTCGAGACAATCTTGAGCGATGTTCATTCAATTTCTCTGTTCCATTTTCGTGACATGCACTACTCGCGCGTTGTTACAAAATACTAAACAGCTGGCGAAGAAATGATCGTACGAGGGTGGTCAAGGTCTCAATCGAGATAGTAGGAATCTGCTATTACGGTGGCGAAGTTACAGGTTCGCAGTGTTACCACAGGCCGAGAAAAAAAATCGGTCGCATTACTTAATTGTCTGACCTCGTAAATTTAATTTATCTACTGATATAATCTCGAAAAGGACGATATTTTGATTTATGTGTATTTTTTTAAAAAATAAATATAAAAAGAGGTGATATATATATATATATATATATATATATATATATATATATATATATATATATATATATATATATATATATATATATATATATATATATATATATATACAACTTTGTTCTTATATACGGAAAGAATGACATTGAATGGAAAATAAAGGAAACGTGATAGCGTAGGTAAAAACTATACGGTCTATGATCTCATCCTACACATGTATTCTGATTACAATATTAATCTTAAGGCCGTATGATGTAACGGAATCATCAACAAAATATAATTATTAACAAAATGTAATTAATTTCATATTACTTTTTGTTAATCAAAATATGTTCAAAATAAATTTTATCACAAATTTATGTGAATATCAATTAAATAAACGATCCAAAACACGTACAGATAAATTATGCTTCGTAAGAAAAATATAGATGAAATCTTTGAATATATTGTAATCAATGAATTTACGTTCTTGATAATTTTACACATTTTATGAGGACTAATTTTATCGAATTGATTAGTATTTATATATATATATATATATATATATATATATATATATATATATATATATATATATATATATATAATGAACGTCAAGGTCGTAAGAATTTTAAAACAATAACTTTCTAAAATGGGAATAATTATACTCATCGTTGATGATGCTACTATTAATTTACCCAGGTGTTTTTGACCATGAGAATAAAGTAAACAAGGAAACATATTTCATATTTAAACTTGAATCATGTCTGAATTAAATCTCGTTTATACATTAATCTATATTAAAAAGCATAATAACAAAAAATGTTCAAATCACTTACAAAGACGAAATATTTAAGTAAAATTAACAATAATATTAACTCGAATTTATGGTAAAGAAGTAAAATTATTTAATAAATTTGAACGCGATTTAGTTTTAGTAGATTTTAATAATTTATTAATTAATATGCATGCACATAGAATTTTTTTGTATGAAAATGGAGAAATTACGAACTATTAACACATATCATTTAATTTTCGATTATTTCCTATAAGTTTTACTTATAATATCCAATATAATTGATAAATATGTCGAAAAAGTTACTCACAAAATAATACTTTTTTAAAATAAAATAAAAATCAATAATAATTACTACAAAAATATACAATTAATACAAGGTACAATTTTATAATTCATTTAGGATATAAGAACAAGGTGAAAAAGAAAATAATATAAATCAGTAATTAACTTTTTTAAAAATATTTGATTTAAAAATATATTTCATTTTTATTTGCAATCACTATCCCATATTTTTGATTTACTTTTATGTCCATTACTATTTATTTTCCTTGTAAGATCAAATTCTGTTGTGAATAATATATTTATTATCAAATTATTCTTTTTTCTTGTAGTTATCATATTTTTTTTACTGTTATAATCTTTAATCAACTGGTTGAAAGAAGTATATATATATATATATATATATATATATATATATATATATATATATATATATATATATATATATATATATGTATATAAATATAATATTTACATCAAATATTTAAATAAAAATATCAATCAACTATTAAATAGGATAAGTAAGTCAATCCATAAGAAAAATATTTTGAATTAAACATTATTGTGTCGTGGAAATTATTTAAATGATTGTATTTTATCTATATTTAAAAAAGGCAGTATATTTTTATTTGTTCTATGTGATTTTTTTATCGTTCTGATTGTTCACTTTTGCAAATTTAACCAATTTGCAAAAACAATGTTTTACCGCCGTATTTTTGGCGTATTAGTACTTAGATATTATATTAAATATACAGAAATAATACAAATATATAAGTTTATTTTCTTGCTTTTTGTTATAGTATGTGGAAGAGAAAATTATTAGCAATTAGATTTATATTTTCTTAAAAGAAACAAAAGCATCTAACATCCGTGTCTAGTATTGTTTTCAACGTGTAATTCTGATTCTGTATTGCAATGATTCTGATTTTTTAGTTATTTGATTTGTTTCCGTATATTTGCAATTTTTCTGATTACATAGGTTTAAATTACCAGTCGTTAATGATTTTTTAAATTTTGTAATTGCATTCGATTAAAAAATTCATTATCAAAATCTAAAGCTAACAATTTAATAATACTTTTCCGATTTTTTTAAACATTTTAAACCCTTAAGAAAATTACTTACACTAAATGTTATTTTGTTAATAACCTTTATTTCAATAGTATAAAATAAAAAATTCTCCATTTTATAAAATAATAAATTTCAAATAATTGAAATTTGTTAATTTATGAAATCGAAATCTGTTTCAAAATTTATGAAATCATTTTTTGGTTTTATATTGTTTTACGTACCATTTTTTTTTTTAAAAAAAACATACCTACATTAACTTTTCTGAATATCGTCGAAAATCTCGCGTGCCACTTAAGTTCTGCAACAAATGTTTAAAAATGCTAATCTTTTATCAGACAGTACTAATTACAAAATATTAATTAATTTTACAACTTTTCAAGGACTTTAAATTCATGCTATATCTAATACACACTTTGCATAAAACTTCTGATTTTTATTTATTGATTACCAAAGTTATTCTTAAAAATACTAAGCAAATACTTAATTCCATAGACAATATAACTTGTATTTAAATAACAAGAACACTAATAATTCCCTTGTTTCAAAAATCATTAGTATAATAGATAATCAATGTATTTTTTACATGAAATTTAATATCGATTTCTATTTAGAAACATATTTTGATTTCATACTATTTATTATGCAGATCATTAGGAACTCTTGAAAAATAAACGTGGCTCAGGGGCATCTTTTTTAAAAATTTGTAAAAATAAATACATTTGTTAAATAGTATCTTACATTAAAAATGTGACTATAGAATTTAGATAACATTTTTTCATAATTCTATTTAATGGAACAAGGATTAAATTAAAAAATAATTCATAATATTCATTTATGTAATGCAAATATTTTTTAACAATGTTAATATAAATAATACAAATATTAATTATTTAAAGTTTTAGCATTAACAACATTATGAATATAATTATACATTTTATAAAATTTGACTTTTGATTGATTCAAATAAGTATAAAATCTTAAAAATTATATTGACAGACACATACTTTCAACATTAATAGTCATTTTCTCTTATCCATTAGTATGAATGCTTTTTTACAGTACTATTATGTAAAAAAATGGACAATAGTATTTTTTATTTACTCTTAGACTAAAATACAAAAATATTTTCAAATAAAATGTTCATCATTCTGTCTGCTACAATATTGCAATTTTAGAGAGATAATATAAAGATCTGAAACAAATTATATAATTTGGCAAAGTTCTTACACTATTTAGCTATAAAAAATTAAAATATATATAATTTAAACAAATGATTACTTAATAGTTCTTGCAAAATTACTTCTCATTGTTTTTAAATATTTGTTTACAGGATTAATATTATTAAATACTATAAAAATAAATCTCAGCAATAATAATTATACATACACAATTGTTTAATGTAATAAATTAGTGTAAATAAACTGAACTTATGAACATACTTTAATAACTTTTAATATAATTTAGCACAAGTGAATTTTTTAATGTACTGCATGTTCTAGAATTAATTATTGAATATTTGGCGATTTTCATTTTTGATGGCATTTATTACAAAACAATTGGCTTTATATAATAATTTTGCATATATTTGAATATCCTTTTAAATCAGAAAAACAAATTAATTTGTATACATGGATATATAGTGTACATATGTAAGTGTGTATATTTATATACATATATATACATATATATATATATATATATATATATATATATATATATATATATATATATACAAATAGAATAAATAGGGCATTTTACAAACAAAATAAAACCAATAAATGTGAATATAAATAATAAAAGATCTAAAGTTTCAAACATAACTATGAAAAAATATTTGATAAAAACTTTAAAATTTTAAAAACACACATACACTGATCTATAAAAAATTAAATTTGGTTTATTGCAAAAAAAAAACACATCAAATTTTAATTATTGTAAAAGTTGGTAAACTTCTAATTATACTATTAATAATAATAAAAAAAATTGTATATCCACACACACACACACACACACGTACACACTTAACTAATATTTATAATCGTATTTAGACAGTTAAAGCTAAAATATTTTTTCACTGAATGATAGCATAGTATATTAAACATTATACCTAAGTAATATTTTCAATCATTTAAAAATTTGCATATTTAATAGTTTATATTGATCAAACCAAAACATTATCTTAAAAGTAATGTATAAAATATTAAATTCAATTCTACCATATTATAATTGATAAATAATTTATAAAATAGAAAAAATATTTTACATTACTAATCATTTTCATTGTCCCATATAAATAATTTACAAATCTATTTCCTAACCTTATGCAGCAAATATAAAAGGGAGTCTTTATAATCATGTATAAAACTTATAATTGAATCACAATAAGCCATCCATAAAGTTTATATACAATGAAGATAGTTCAACAAAAACAAAAAGTTACAATAAGAAATATAACAGTTAAAACAGTCTTCGAAATTAAATATTAACATACTAGACAAAACTGTTTATATACATATTTCATAGAAAGAAAAAAAGCATTGTTACCAATGAAAATAAATGTGATATATTTAATACTTAATTAATTATCACAATTACACAATAAATATCCAAAATTTCAAGAACCCTCTCATATACGCATATATATATATATATATATATATATATATATATATATATATATATATATATATATATATATATATATATATATATATATATATATATATATATATATATATATAATGCATACATAAAACTTGGAGAGAATTACAGAATACTTATTTTAGAAATCAATTAATATATAAACATACAAAAATGTCCAAACAAAATAAAAATTTAATATTTTATATATTTTTTGGAAGCAAATAATATACTAAAATAATTTTAATTTTTTAGAAATCACTAGAAATTAATGATGATTACAATTTATATTACTAGATAATCAATAAAACTATATGAATGAGATTACCATAATTATAAAAAAATAGAATGTATTGTATTTTCATGTTCTGATAGATTAAAATTATATTGAATATGATATATTTGAAATACTTTGGAAGTTTCAATTTGATTTTTATTTTTCATGAAATTCTAAAACCACTAAAATTCACACACAATATATATATATATATATATATATATATTTATATATATATATATATATATATATATGTGTGTGTGTGTGTATATAAATATTTTTAAACACTTTATATAAACAAAATATTACAACCTTACGATTAAATAGAATAAATAAAAATATATTCGAGCTGTGCACTGACAGTTAAAAATAAAATGAATTTTGAAGGTTTCTTGGTAGTAATAATTCATCTTTACATATACAAATATAATTACAGAATGTAATAAATTTTTAAATATATTGCATTTATTAATAAAATTTCCACATATTCTTAAAAATAGTTTTCTATACCTTCATAATCCTAAAAAAGAACTCAATCATTTAAATGAAATTAATTTATTACATGAAAGAATAAAAAACAATTTGTACAAGTTTTATAACACACTAAAAAGACAATATATAAAGAAATAACTTGAAATCACGTTGATAAAGCATTTAAATTAAAAAAATCAACAAATGCACTCAAATTTTACGCCCTGTTGAATTTATAAATGTACATGTGTTTGTGTGTATTTTATATGCATATATATATATAAAGATGGCACAATAAAGTTTTATTACCAATTATAAAAAAAAATTTGAATTAAAGAACCTAAATATCCATTAAAAAAAATTCATTAATTCAATTTATTTTTAAGTAAAAATTTGTATACTTTTGTAATCTTTATCTTTAGCACAGATTTTTTTTTAAAAAATATACTTTTATTGCACCATCCATAACATACAAAACTGTATAAATGTACAAATTTTAATGTAAATATAATTATGTGAAATAGAGTTGTAATTACAACATTTTTAAAATATACAAAATACAAGTCACAATATATAACATTACATTAATATAAACATCTGATTAATATTGTAAAATGGTAAATTGTGAAAATAAAGAACAGTATACATAATTTCTTGTAATAGATAAATTAGTTTTTTTTAAAAAAAAATATATATTTTAAATGAAATATTTAAAATAAATTTCAACTGCTGTTTACTGTAGCATCTGGTACAAATATTTCTACATTTTGGAAACTTTCACCCACATCTTGATTTTGTTTCCTTGCGGCCATCGCTTTTCGTTTTTGTTCAAGCATTTTTTTGCGTTGTATTTCACGTTGTTTGCGTTGAGCTTCACTGTTAGCAGTATTAATTTTTTTAGGAGCTAATACTTTCCGTTTTGTTTGAGTAGAATCAGGAACAATTTTTTCTTTAGATTTAATCTACATGCCATTTAAATTAAGATTGATATAATATACATACAGAACCAATATATTAATTAATTACAGACATATATAATCAGAAATAGAAAACAAAAACTGAATGTATCAAATAAATAACAAATTAATTTTTTATAAAACTCAACTTATACTGTCATAAAAATAATGATAATAGTATTAATATTAACAATTTTAATTCTGAATTATTTTACAACATTCATTATATTTAAACTAATAATAGATATAAAGCAATGTATAGTAAATAGCTTACCTCAATCCAATTATTATCCCTGAGCTCGTTTATATCTTTAAATAAATCATTAACTTGGTTAACTTGCAACATAACCATATCCCAAAAACCTTGCAAATCTTCAGCTGTAGTAGGAAATGGTTCTTCATCCAGTTGATTAATGTTTTTGTGGCATAATCCTATTTTAAAATCATTAGAATAGTCATTAATTAAAACGAAAACATTTAACATAAAAAAATCTTCATCTTACCTTCAAACTGCTGCATTTTTTGTGAAACTAATAAACGAGCTTTACCCGAAGCAGATCGTAAATATCCTAATATTTCATCTGAGAGTTCATTTTTCTTTGTTTCTAATTCAGCTTCTACTTGTTCTGCTAAATGAATTAATCTATCTGTTTCATTTTTCAAAATTTTTAAAAAGTAATGTCCATCTTTAACTTCCAATACTTCATCAATTGCTAATTTTTCAATATATTCAATGATTGGCACTTCTTTATTAAATTCCTCAGATTTTGTTGTTATTGTTGACTGAACTGGTACTGGTAAAACAACTTGAGCAGCAGCAGGTAAATATTCAGTTAAATTTTCTAATGAAATCTGAGAATCGGTTAAATTTATGTCACAAGTTTGGGATGAATTATTTGAATCTTTTAGAATATTTACAAAATTTTCAACTGCCTTTGCATGTTTCAATTCATTGATTATTTCTGGTTCATTTGTAAAAGAATTATAATTATTATTAATTGAAGACTCTGATGATTCTATAATTTCATGATTACCATTCATTTTGACTGTAACAGGCACTTCTTGGTAATTTTTATCTGTACTAAATCTTTTAGGAGACATAATTGGTAATTGGGCTCTAAATTCAGGCCTTAAATGTCGCAAAACTGGTAAAGAAGGATTACTATCATTATTACTAGTATAATTGTTAAAATCACATGTACTCTCTAAGTCATCTTTACTAGAAGTTTTTTCTATACTACTTGAAAAACTTTTGGAAACAATGTCTTCGGAAGTTTCCGACTCTGATGTTCTGTTTTTATTACGTTTAGTAGAAATAAAAAATCCTTGTGCTAAAGCACCCGGGCCATACAGACGTTCAACTCTTTGTTGAATAAATGATTTACATGGTGACTGATTACTACTATATGTTTCTGAAATAGTTGTATCTGAAAAACTCTGCTGTGTTCCATTTGTAACACTCTTCATTGTAGTTGTAATTGTTTTTGATGATTTATAACTTGAATTTATGATTGAATTTGTGTTAACACCTGACATAAAATTTTGAGTTTTTTCATATGTTTTAAAAACATTTCCATCAGTTGTATCAATACTTGTGCTTGGCTCACTGAATAATTTACTTGAAGAAAAATGTCTTAATTCTGTATTCATAAATGTTTTTGTAGTACTACTAGATGAACTATAAGTTTGACTTGTACCATTTTGCAGCATTACATAACTATTTTTCTCTCCAATGTCTGGAGACTGATTTATATAAGTATATTGTTGAGATCCAGCCATGTTTGGTGATTTAATTTTAATATCTGAAGACAAAATTTTTCTATTGAAAGTTAAATCTGGTGTTAAAAAATTACTTTCACTTTTGGATATTGGAGTTGCATAATTATCTATTGCAGAAAAAGGTCTATTAGGTGATACTTCTCGCGATTTTGGTGCTCCAGCTCGATAATTTTCACGTAATTTTGAATCATAAGTTGTCAAATTATTATAACCGCTCACACAACACGCTAAATTTAAATATGATGGCTTTTTGGAAGTTACTTCAAAATCAGTTATTTTAATTATTGGCTCTAATATATGATCTTCACAAGATTTATTTTTCAAAATGTACTTTTTACTTTTATCTTCCTGAACAGATATTTTATTTTCAACTAAACTTTTCTGATCATTTGATATTGGTGTTAAAATACTAACACTTCTCAAAGTACAATCACTGATAGAACCAATAGAAGAATCTAAAAATAATTATAAAAAATCTTAATTTTCAATAATTCATATTACATATATATATATATATATATATATATATATATATATATATATAAATTTATTAATAAAATTACAAATTAATGATATCCAATATGGACCATTAAAACATATAAATTCGAAAAGAAATGCGCTATTAAAATATGTGTGAAAATAATATTTTTAATTTAATATCTGGAGTTTATTTACTTTGATAGTAAAATTGAACTAATCAACAAAATAATGATTATTACAAATTAAACTTTAGTTAATACAAATATCATAAATTAAAGAATCTTTTTTATTCAATAATTGACAATGATATAATGGTTATGATATTTTGTTGGTTATTATATTTTGTACAAGAATACGTCATTAACGATGCATTCTTAATAAAATGCTTATTTTATAAGTAATTTTTTAAACGTGTATAGAAGTGTGCACCTGCTTATGTAAACACGAATATAGATACACATAGATAAAGAAATAAACCACTTAAAAAAGCCTAATTTAAATTAATAAAACGTTCACTTGTTACTTATTTAAATCATACACACACACAAATATTCAATTATTTAAAAGGAACACATACACATACATAAAACATAAATAGTTAATATAAAAAATATTTAAAAAAGCGAGAAAACACCGAAAAAATTTCCATATGAACCAAAATAAACTTAATAAATATTGTTTGATAACTATTTTTTTATAATATATAATAATAAAAATGGCTTGATTTAAATAACTTAATAAATTATTCGCAGTAAATTAATTATTGTTTAATTTAATTCAAACTATTTTTAAAATAGTGAATACATATAAATATATATATATATATATATATATATATATATATATATATATATATATATATATACATATACGGTTGTATAATTACATGTGTGTGCATGTGAATAACAAAGAAATTTTGATTTTAAAATCAACTTATAAACTACAGAAATTATTTACTGTTTACAGTATTTTTTAAAAATATGAAAAAACACTCCCCACGCTTGATATATATTTTACAATAATGTATGAAAACAAATATTAAAAATAAAAATAAATTAACTACATAAATACTGTTAAAAACGTCAGAGAAAGAAGGTATCACACAAAATCCATGGTAACTACTGATACCTGAAAAATCGGTTGACATATCGACATCTAATGAACAACTGCCAATAGAATCTACGGAGCGATCCATCATACTTGAATTAGTTGAATGATTTTCTTTTTCATTAGGTTCTACGTCTGCACATGAAATATTAGGAGACTGTACAAATGTAATATTCAGTTCTCGTTCGTCTTTCTTAGACTGATGTTTCGAGTATCTCGGTGAAATAGCTAATTCTTCAGTTACTTCACTTAAAATATCACCAATGTCTTTATTTGTTACACACACTTCTTCTTTCGAAGCACGTCTTTTTGAACCATTCCTGACAACATTATTTTTTCTAAATGGAGCGGCACAATAACAGTAGTTGAATTTACTTGAACTAGATCTTAAATCTTCTTCAGAAATTCGAAGAGATGAACTTACAGGTGTAGTAATACTTTTATTACGAAAATATTCTAAACTATGCTTTGAGCGAGATCCAAATGACAACGACTTCGATCTTCGTTGAACGTCAAATACTTCAGAATCTCTTTTAAAATTTCCTACATTATTAAAAAATCCTCTCGAATGATCTGTTATATCAGATTTTAGAGAGTTAGAACGCGGTTTTGGACCAATTAGTTCATTCTCAATAGCATTTAAAATTTCATCGACATCGTTTTTGTCCACACTAGTTTTACGACCTTTAAGATGAAATTTACGACTAGACTGTGATTTTGTATTTTCATCTACGTAGACAATATTGTGAGATTCATTTGTCGGTAATGTGTTGTGACCAACGCGTGGTGTTTTCCGTGAAACACTTACATTATTATACACATCAATATTTGTTGCTGAAGAACACTGAGCATCATTCTCATGTGCATAATTATTGTAGTAACTAATAGGAAATTCGGCAAAACGATCATTTAATTCTGAATCCGAATCTAAATATTTCTGAGACGCATTTCCATTCAGATTACATCGAATTTCGGAGTTATTACAAGAGTCAATTACACTATTATTATCGTTACTAAATGAAACTCTTTTACGATCGTTTTTTTCTTCTGTAGTAGAGAAAAATGACGATTTCAATGGATTGTCACTACTACTTTTACAGTTAGGAAGCAATAAATGAGGATTATAATCTGATAGCTGCTTTATGTTAAAATCACATTTTTTGTCATAATCGTTTGTCTGGTTGCAAATATCTGGCGGTGTTTTAGGTATAGAATTCAAGTCATTGAAACTGCTATGAGTATTATCCAATGTATCATTTAACTTAGAACTTAATGTTGAAGATCTCGAAATGGAAAAATCAAAATGAAGTGTATGAGGTCTTTTAGTTGAAATACACCGATGGACAGTCGGCGAAGGAAGTTTTTTAACTCCTAATAGTAAAACCGGGGAGTTTTCCTCTGGTAAATCGCTGCGAAGAGGAAAACAAAACATTTACAAGTTTTGTTTTATATCTCAGACATTTAAAATAATAAATACATATATATATATATATATATATATATATATATATATATATATATATATATATATATATATATATATATATATATATATATATATATATATATATATATATATATATATATATATATATATATATATATATATATATATATATATATATAGTATGTGAGTGTCTGTGTACATTTATACTAAAATTAATATTTAAAATATAAAATTTGTCAACACATGCAATAATAATAATAATAATAATAATAAAAGATAATAAGAAAACCGCCACTTTAAAACTGAAGCAAGTGCAGTATCTATCATCTTGTGGATAAAAATCAAACAAAAGTATCAGAAAAAACTTTTTGAGTACCCATGCACATATTCTATTAAAAAAGAAATTCCAAACGATGTAAGATGCGATTTAAGAAAATATTTTAAAGACTTGCATAAATAAATTAATATATACATGAACAACAAGTCATTTTTTGTTCTTTAATTCATATATACATTCAGCCCAGAAACTAACAGAACTTTCTCATTTAAACTGCGCGCACTTGTGGAATGTTATATTGTAATGTTTTCTTTTTAAGTTAGTATATCTGTCAATGACATCTGTGTCGAATTTCATGATGCTGCACACACATTAAGTAAATAATTTACAGTAGTTTTCGTTAGACAGTGATTGTTGTTCACAGCGATTTTTACGATGTCGAAATCAGTTGATCAAAGAATTTGCACCAAATTTTGTGTTGCGAACCAAATAAACTTCACGAAAACGTTGGAAATGTTAAGAAAGGCATACCCTGAGGATTGTCTATAGCGAACAGGAGTTTTTGTATATGGCATAAGGCGTTTAAAGAGGGCTGTGAACCCCTCGATGATGAATCACGATCTGGACGCCCATTGACATCAACTGACGACGAACACGTCGTCCAAGTCAAAGTATTGGTGCTCAAAAATCGTCGTATGTCCGTCAGAGAGTTAGCGATGATAGGAATCTCAAAAATACAATACCATGTCATTTTGACTGATATGTTGGGTATGAAACGCGTCGTTTCTCGCATAGTGCCAAGGACATGTTGTTTTTTTTTGTAAAGAGATCACCGAAAAGTACCACGAATATCGTTCCGCAAGCTCCGTATTCGCCTGATATGGCTTCGTGTGACTTTTTCCGATTCCCAAAACTCAAGTTACTGCTCTGAGGGCATCGTTTTGAGTCGATTAAAGTCATAAATGAAAATTCGCTGCATGAACTGAAGGTTATACCATAAAGCGCGTTCACGGAGGCGTTCGAGGACTGGAAGAAGCGTTGGCATATGTGCATTGTCTCCAATGGGAGTACTTTGGAAGCCCAAAATAAATATTGATAAATAAATAACTTTTTATGTGTTTTATCTTAAAAGTTCATTAGTTTCCGGACTGAAGGTGTGTGTATATATATATATATATATATATATATATATATATATATATATATATATATATAATCAAAGATTATTAAACAACTATATATTGTTTGCTAATACAATAAAGAATAAGTAAGGTTATAAATATCGAATACAATACACTATATTAAAAGTATAATAATTAATCCTAAAAACCAATCCCTTCGATTTACAATACTCGTTACGGATCACTATTTTAAACAGTATATACCATTAGAGTATCTGAAAGAACACTATAATTCAAATAAAAAAGAAGGTCGTATAAAGAATTTTAATACAGAAATTATGAAACAATATTCTGTCATATTCTATATTTAATAAGAGAACGACTATATCTTTCAAATTAATAAGAGATTTATATACAATTTTAAAAATAAATGAAAGATAAATCTAATTAAATCAAATTATTTACATTTAATCAGTTTTGCAAGAATATCAAAAATAGATAAAAACATAAAACTGTTAGAAAAATTAAGTATACTAAAAGGAAAATTATAATAAGATTGACACTTTACGGTACTTGCATTTTAAAAAATGTTCATACATTATAAAAATTAAATCAATAAAAATGAATTAATAAATTTGTAACTATTTTTTACATTACCCTTTAAAATAACTCGTACATTTGCAAGTAATTTAAAAATACAGATACACTCTAATATATCTTATTTATATGTAAAAAATAACTAAAGCAATTATTAAAATACAACATATTTACGCGATACACAAACACACACACACACAAACACACACACACGAACATTGCGGTAATAAAATACATATTTAAATCAATAATATTAATAAAGTTTTTAAACTATAGAGTTTGCTACAGAACTGAAAATACTCTAGTGCTTAAAATATGTACGTATTGTTAAAATTGTTTTTAAAATATGATTTCAATACATTCGCTGTGTAATTTGTTAAAAAATATAATTATTACGGTAAATATATATATATATATATACATATATATATATATATATATATATATATATATATATATATATATATATATATATATATATATACATATATATATATATATATATATATATATACATATATATATATATATATATATATATATATATATATATACATATATATATATATATATATATATACACACACACATATATATTATTTATCTATGATAATTGTAAACAGAAATAAAAATACTCACATTTTTATTCTAGTGATAAGTTGTATTTATCAAATCTCAACATTTACAAAAATCGGACAAATAAGTTTAATCTTTGAAAAATATACATTCATAACAAGACTTGAGTTCAAAAACAAAACTAATTCTATAAAAAAAGGTTAAAAACACAAAAACTAAACATACTCAAAATAATAGAAATTTATAAAAACAAAACTAGTAACATAGTAGGTGAATAAAAAAAAAACACTCATTGCGATTCAATAATTCAGGCAATATGCAAACCACTGAAATAAATGTATAAACTTCACGAATAAATATATAAGAAAAGCAAGTGAACTTATATAATCATCCCATGAACATTTATTTAAAAGATCATAGCTTAAGTGCCTAAACCAGTCATAGTAAAAACAACAGTATCAAAAATAAAAATACTATGATCATATATTTTTATATTAATCACATGCGTATTTTTACTATAAAATAAAAACAAGTTGAAGACGGCCGTATGAATAAAATATAATTAAGGAACAAAGTGTAGTAAGTACGTGTATATTGTGTTCAAATTTAATTACAGAGCGACCCAAATTGAATATATAGTCTTATATTTTTTTGTGTCATTCGCAAAATGTAAGTACAATAATATTTTTAAGTGTTCATCTTTTACTTAAATTAAATAATATAATGAAATTAATATTTATTGTCGTTTTAAATGTATAAAAAAGAAATTTACAATAAATTGGTATTGAAAAATATAAATAATAAAAAAAAACATATTTATTGCACGATACGTAAAAAAATATCAGATGCTAATTGAAAAAGTCAATGTCATTCTTTGACAAATTGGCAACGTTAGATTGATAATTTGAATACGAATGAAAACGTAAGGTCGTCTTTATTTTGGCTCATTTTGTACACACATATACATATGAACATATGAAATGTCATATATAAAAAATTGTTAGAGTAAATTCAATCAAAATTTTTAAAAATGCTCTTTAGAATAATCTGAGTAAAATTGTAAAAAAAGTTGTACAGCATTGCAATATTGAAATTATGAAAATAATAACTGTACACGTAAACAGATACTAAAAAAATATTAATTAATGCGATTAACATCACATGATGTGATGTAAACAATTTCTTCATACTGTACTCTATAATTAACGCATTTTTAAATATGTTTTCAAAACTGAATCTATTCATAGATTGAGATAAATAATCAAAAATACCATATCATCTCTTCCTTAACACCATATCATCCTTCCTCAATACCATATCATCTCTTTCTTAATACAATCTTTAAATTCGTATGAAGAACACTGGATAAAGATTAAAAAAAATTCGAAAATATGAAATAATTCTGTGAATTTATTATTATAAGAAGTAAGTCATTTTTATAAAACACATACAACCTACTAAAAAACAGAAACTACATAAAGACAAGAAATCACCTCATTTGGTTTAGTTATTTACTTATTATTAATAAGAGTATATTTAAAAAACTCAAAATTACCAAAAGAACATAATTAGAAATTCTTATAAGCCGAAATACATTTACAATGTACATTATGTATGTATGTGTGTATATATGTGTGTGTGTATGTGTATATAAATATATATATATATATATATATATATATATATATATATATATATATATAGCATTTGTATAACAATTTCTAATAAAAGCATTCTTTTATATATATATATATATATATATATATATATATATATATATATATATATATATATATAACTTCACAAGCGAAAATAATAATCTAAGTCATACTTTATAAAAAAATTACAAATCATATTAGCAAAATATAGCAAAAAATGATTAGCATATGTATGTCAAAATTAAACCTATTTATTATCTACATTGTAAATTATTAGTTTTAAAACACTCTTCGCATAAATTTTATTAAAACGTCACAAACAATATTAAATATTTCACATCAAACATTTCTACTATATTGTTTGTTGTAAATACCTCTTAATCCATCGAATAAAACGATTGAATTTACGTTTTTTGCCCATATTCACAAGACAATATAATAATAGTCGACCTATAAATACAAGAAATATTTAATACGGTTAAGTATACTTGAAAGTGCACGAATATTACAAAAAATTAATTATACAATAAATTTCAATCAGAGATTGATTTAACTAATATATATCAAATGGAGTATTAATTGATTTAATATATTTTTTTCAACCTCAGACATATATTTTTAAAAAACATAAAATTTGACCAACGTGTTATTTAAATTTAATATTTTGAATTGTACTATTTAAAAACAGATATAATCAATAAACCCTTTATATCATTTAAATTCATTAAATATTTGACATGTAAATATATATGAAAAATAGTGAAGTTTTATCAAATGTAAACTATGTTAATATATTTTTTCGGCATAATTATAAACCCAAAACATAATAATAATCAATTAATTTTATAAAGTAATTTAAATATAATTTACATATTAGTGTTCTCGAAATGACATCCCTAAAAACATGCAAAGCAGTGCAATATTTTAAAGAATATAAGAATAAAATAAAAATATACAAATCGATATGAAAATGTAAGCGAACTTCTGTATTGAAATAAACGATTTTATAATAAATAATGCTAAAATAAAACACGCACTATAAAAAATATTTTAAATTAAAATACATTAAAATATTATATCATTTAATTTTTTTACATATAATGCCATTCAATAATTTTCTAATTATATTCTTATTTATTTACACTACGACTAGTTTTGATGTTTCTATATTCCTTTAGGAACACTTTTAAAACATATGATTTCACCATAAAAAGTTTTTAGTTCAACACTTTAGTTAATTTTAATATTGAAATTAAGCACATCAAAAACGTTACTTAAAAAATACACTTCGAAACTAGTCACAATAGAAGTAAAAAAGAATACAAATCCCCCCACCCACACATACATACACAAAAAAAATTAAGATGTAAACCTTTCTAAATTTATATTATTAAACTTGATAAATAACTCAAAAATGAATTTGATTTTCGAAAGTAGTTATTTATAGTTTTAGATACTATCAAAAATAAAAATGATTAAGGCATGTATTTAAATTGTTGATTAAATTCTTATTTAAAACTGCTCTATAATACTATACGATTAATAACTATCCAGAGACTATTATTTCATTTGTAAAACCCATAAAAACAAACAACATTAAAATAATAGTTTACAATTATTTAAATTTGAAATTTTAAAGAAATTTCGCTTATTATAAACATAATTCACTATTTCTAACTTAAATACAAGAATTACCTTTTTATATAAAAATTCTGTTTCATTAATCACATTAATAATAATCGTGAATCAAATATTATTTGTACTTGATTTAAAATACATAATTATAATTAATATCTTTAACTAAGGTTGTTTTTAAAGTATTAAATATGCAAAAAACAAACAAGCAAACACACACACACACACACA
Source organism: Neoneuromus ignobilis (assembly GCA_029203775.1). NCBI lineage: Eukaryota > Metazoa > Arthropoda > Insecta > Megaloptera > Corydalidae > Neoneuromus > Neoneuromus ignobilis. The sequence goes on from CP092092.1 coordinate 10,123,040, forward strand.
CACACACATATATATATATATATATATATATATATATATATATATATATATATATATGTCGATTAAAATTAGTTGCGATTAAAAATAAAAGATATGTGTATATTTCTCATGGTAAAAATATCTGAATAGTATGAATATAATTAACAATTTAAATGGCCTATACATTTCATTCTTCGTGTACTTCATTTTTTATATAAATGTGCTGTTAAGGTAATAATTAAAATACATTCGTACTTAATAACTATAATAACAATACTATATGAAATACTTATTCATCGATTAGGAACAGACGTATTTTGCATATGCTATGTGTTATAAATTTTAATGCGAAATATTTTAAAATCATTAAATCGTATCCGAGAAAAATTTAAATAGTACGTGTATTTTTCATTATTTAATGCACAATATGCTTGTAATACGGATCTTGAGTAAAACTGTAGACAAAATCTTCATGCATAAAAAAATAACTGTTAAAGATATAAGTACACCTTGCAATTTGTTCGAAATATTCAAGTGGCATGGTAAAAAGTATTATGTAAAAGTAATAGTATATAAAAACATCGGAAATAAACGATTGAACACGACGACAAATCTGGTTTAAAATGTTATTCAGAGCGTAAATAGATGCAAGTTAATGTGGTCAAGTACAGCAAGATAAAATGATGGGATGACCATCAAATAAAAAATTTATATTTCTGAAACACAACTATAATAAAACTGCAAAATACATTGCGAATTGCAAATATATATATATATATATATATATATATATATATATATATATACATAATTTGAAGTTATAGCCAGTAATACTTTAAATAATTAATCACATATTTATTTTATTCCATATATTTTTATTGAAAAAATTAAAATAAAAATAAATTACTATAGCAATAAAAAACTATTACTAATATTTTTCAATGTCATATTTCAACTGCATATTAAATTTGAATACTAGTATTGTATTTACAACCTCCCAGTAATCAAATATTTGAAATTATTCATGCCCAATTTACTATCTTAACCTCTTAATTTCGTAATAACAATGGAATTTATTAAGTGCTACATATATATATATATATATATATATATATATATATATATATATATATATATATATATACATAAATTTTAAAGAAATTATAAACATTACATATTATAAAGTGATCATGCTTAATTTTATATTACATATTTAAAGTGCAAAATATACAATTTTGGCATAAAAAACATTACAATTTACACCTTAATTATTTGTCAAATATGTAACAATAAATATTGCATTGAATGAAAACCCAATCAATGATAGAAGTAGATATAATAGAATAAACCGAAACAAGTTCAGATAGAAAAAGTAATAATAATAATTGACATTATTTTTACTTAAACTGAATTACATATGAATATATATTCTATAAGATATATAAAAAAGAACACAAATTAAAAATGAATGAGTATTTTCGGATTTAAAATCTAAAAATGTAGTGTCTTCAAAAAAACAAAAATAAATTCGAAACAGTACGATGATTTCATCATGGATTTATTTTCGTCGACTATTCATATTATCACATTATAAAAACTTGATTGGTAAGTTTTTTTTTTTAATATTCAAAATCTAAAATTGTATATATAGTCTAGGAACGAGCAACTAAAACACAATTCTTTATTTAAAACTATTATAGTAATACTCACGATTACATGTAATAATTTTCTAAATTAATTATTACAATTGTTTCGTACAATGACTTTTACTCACACGACGAATGACGCTAGGAAATGTATTACGAAATTGTACGAAATAATTCATTAAAATATGAATAATCGTACGAAGAGAATTATCATGCTCTCCACAACGAAATGACTATATGCTGTCAAAAAGATGCTCCCGCGAATCGTACATATATTCTCAGATACACTGACGCACACAAATGTGTCGCATGACTCCTAACATTTCTTTCATTCCAACGAATGAGGAGTTATTTTTACATACAAATATGCACACGCGTTAGTTAACGTACATATATGCTAGTTAGCAAACCTATCCTACCGTTCTAACTAATAGAAAAAAAAATGTATCATATTTGTCCTAATAAACTTGTGCCGAAAATACGTGTTGTTTCTTATACTCGATATTATCAAGATCATATTGTTTTTTTCACAAAAAATTCTTATTAAAAGTTTAGTATTTTACATACACAGACAGCATACAATATACATACAAACATATATACGTGTGTGTTTATATATATATATATATATATATATATATATATATATATATATATATATATATATATATATATATATAATTATATACATATATATATACACACACACACACACATATATATATATATATTTATACATATCATAAAAACTATATATAAAAAGTAAACAATTACTGGAAAACAAATCGTTTAACTTTTCAACTTCTCGTACTAACAATACATTATAGTACTTTAAAATATATTGATATAAAAAAAATGTTAGCTGTTCATACCTGTGTACCTGTTATTCTTTTAGAAATTTCACCGTTAAGTCGCATATTTCACTACGTCTACCGTAATAGTAAAATTTTACTACAAAAGATATGGTAATGACATAATGGTGAAATGAAAGAAAATATACAAACATATAATTTACTATAAATCAACAAATGAAATTATCACTAATAACATCATTTAAACACATTTCTCATATATTGCTGAAGTTATATCAAATAAGGGTAAACTGATTACGTACTACAGAAAAATAATGACAAAAAATGTGGTAACAATTAATATTAGACCAAAATTATGTACACTGTAGTGAACGAAATTAAAAAGTAATGTAAGAAATACAATTCAATTGAAAAGAATTGTGAAAGCATTTTGCTTCCGACGAAGTCTACAAACCCAGATACGTGCATAATACTATCTAACAATTATTTATTTGATATTTTATAAATTTATATGCATAACTACCAAAATCGTCTAAAACACAGTTATTTAACTAGATACTGTTCTCTCCTAAATCTGAAACACTAACTGTATTTTTAAGTTTACAAAAAATTTGATAATCTAACGATAAGTAGCAGGAATCAAAATTACGTACAGTGATTATAATAACACTGTTGCTTAGCAAAAATCATAGTGGTCAAACTAACAATTGGTGAAACGAGGACTAAGTGTATTTAAGTACCACACATCTATGTACAGGAAGACCACCCGCCGTATCGGTTGCTAATACATGGGAACAGGCATACGATCCGTTTCCATTCACTAAATCTTCGCCTCTGTGACAGGGTGCACTTGTTCATAGTTTAAGGACAATAGAGTACTTGTTATTGTCTAAGAAGGAATAGCAATAAACTATTAGTATAACAATAAACTACATCTGCAATATTAGTATAAATACGCCGAGCAAGGACGACCATACGACGGAATCGTAATGTGTCACTGTTGTAACACTTATAAATAAACGATCTTTATAAAAACTACAAGTTCACTTTATTTCCAAAAACACTTTCACGACTTTAAGTAGTCTTGAAATTTTACTAACGTACAAACACTCTATATTGTTACTAGTAAAATAAATAAGAAAGATAATGGATTTAATTTGAATGCATTTTAAAGAAACAATTAAAAAATAAAAAGTATATTTATTTTATTATAATCATATAAAAAATAAAGAACGAAATTAAATGATTCAAAAACAAATATTTTTACATCTTTTGCCATATATATATATATATATATATATATATATATATATATATATATATATATATATATATATATACATATATACACGACGGTCGTTTGAAAAGTAGGATAAAAAAGAAAAACTAAATTGAAAAATTTAATTAAATTAAACAATAAATAAATTTACTATACTTATCAAACGACCCTCGTGTATATATATATATATATGTATGTATATTGTATACACCAAAAAAGTAAAGCAAAAAAAAAACTGATTTTAAAAAGTACAAAAAAAGTTTAGTAAGACACTAATGAGTATACGTATGAAACGAAGATATTAGAAAGCATATTGCAAATATGTAGAAAAGAGAGATATTTCATCGGTTAATATTAGATATACCAAGAATTGATATAAACCTATTTCTACCAACCGGTCATTTCAACCGGTTGGTATTTAGTCGAAAAAAAATTTGAAATTTTTCATCAATTAGTGCAAACGAAGATAAAAAAGAGCTTCTAATAATAAGAAATTATATTTTTTACTTAAATATTAAAATTACATGATATGATAAATGGTAGTAATAGTAGCCCCCTTACTTTATTTTTCATTTTCCTTGGCGTAATTTTGAAACCGGTCATTTTGACCGGTTGGTATATCTAGTGTTAAATAATAAGAAGCCTTCTTTATCAAGAATCAGCAAAAAAATTACGATATAAATACACACACACAAACATACACACATACATAAATATATATATATATATATATATATATATATAT
>CP092092.1:10132500-10215000 GCA_029203775.1 Neoneuromus ignobilis
GTTTGTTTAATTAATTTTAGTTAGTACTTTTTGATGTAATTTTATATTTTTCATTGTAAATTAATTGAAAATAAAATCAAATAATAATTAACTATATGTTTAGATCGAATTTTAATTAAAACTTTTTAATATTTTATAACTTAATATTGAAAATGTTCTTTTCCTAATTTCATACTTTTATTTTTTTTACTTGTAATTTTTGTAGTATGAGAGAATATTTTTGTATAAACTACAGTCTTTTCACACTAAATTTTTCATACTCTACAACATTATATCCTGTTTCATTTTTATTTACTCTGTAACAAATTACAGGAATTGTAATATTCTGTGTAATAGTTAATTTTATATTTTATCATTAAAAATGAATAAGCATAATCATGCATTAGTATTACAGAATTATTATTAATTATAAAATTTATTTCGTCGAATTATTAGAAGTAAATTCAAATTAAAATATTATCAATTTTGCAAACAACTGCATTTTTACTATCTATGTATTTTACAGACTTTAACAGATACACAAATTTGTTCTTATAGGCTTTAATATGTGTGTGTGTATATATTTTTGTGTAATATATATATATATATATATATATATATATATATATATATATATATATATATATATATATATGTATGTATGTATACAGTTACATACATTAAACAATATTTTATGTAAGATTAATTAAAAGTGAAATATATTGAATTTTCATACAATGCATGTATGTGTGTGTATGCATGCATTCGTGTTTATATATATATATATATATATATATATTAGCAAACATATTAAAAAGCACTGTAATTACAGGTTAATCAAGTATACAAATTATATTACATTAATTAAATACAGTCAAATGCGTATTAAAAGAATCTATATAATTATCATTATTTATTTATAAATGAATTTACAGTACTAATTAAACTGAAAATTGTTTCAATAATAAATAAAAAAAATGTTTTTTTAAAAAAATCATATAACATTTTAACAAAAAGATTAAATTGACTGAATTTTTTTGATGCTAACTAAAATCTTTGGAATGTAAATACTCATAATTGTAATTTTATTTGCATTACTAAGCAAAGAATTAATGCTAAATTTCCACAGCCAATTAATTGTGAAATTAATATGTTCATATATGAAACTTGCACTGTATATACACTAACACACACACACACACATACATAGTAGTGTAACTATAAAACTATATCAATAATAAAGATGATAAAAATACACATAAAATGAATAAATAACAAAGTATTTACATATGAAAAAGTATCACTTTTTGAATTTGCACATAAAGTTAAAGTATAAGAAAAATAAGGAAATTTTAATTAAAATAAACAAAAGTAAATCACATAAAATAGAAATATTATAAAAATTTTCAATAGTGGAAAAAACATATTAAAAATTTATATACAATTTTTGCATTTACAAAGTTTATTCATAAAAGAATTCCAAACTGTTCTAAATTAGCAAATTCATTTATTAATATACTATACAATATACTATATAATATACTATATAATATATATACTATACAATATACTTTTCATACTTTATTAATATTTAAGTGTACCTGTTTGAAAATTCCTTTATAAATAACAATAACATATGTGTGTGTAAGTATATGCATATATATATATATATATATATATATATATATATATATATATATATATATATATATATATATATATATACACATAAAAAATAAATGTATAGTTAAAACATGAAAATATATAATTTTATATATTCTAGAATGGTTTGTAAACACAATACCATTTTAAACACAATAACTGATAAGGATTATCAAAGTATATATATATATATATATATATATATATATATATATATATATATATATATATATATATATATACATAGTGTGTGTGTGTGTGAAATGTATGAGCATATCATAAAAAAATGTGAAATATTAAGGTAACAAATGAAATAATTATTAACTTTACTGGAATTCTTGTTAAATATGAACAAGCAATTACAGTATTAATGTTCATTTTATAACAAATATTTAAAGCAATATATATGATCTTTTTACAATGAAAAGATTATTCTCAAATTACAATGCAATAATTCAATAAAAAATATATTGTATACTATCAGGTGTTCTTTAATGTACATATATCATTTTAATTAATACATTGATAGTATTTTTGACTTTTTGTAACTTAAAATATAAAATTTGATACACATATTTATACAAAATTTTTATCACTAATTGCCCATCAGCACAGCTGCAACAATTTAATATTAATACAAGTACGGGCACAACTAAAATGGAGTAAATATATAAATGCATAAATATGCAGTCAAACAATAAACTTGTTTAAATATTACACATTTGTTCATGTGTGTGAGTGCGTGTGTATACACATACATATGCACACACATTTTTCAATTCATTTAAATGTAATTATTTTTTTACAAAAATAAAATTGATAAAAACTAATTTATAGGAGAAAAATATTAAATAATATCACTTATTAGTACAAATTTATCATTAATAATTAGATATTTAGTACTCAAACTCGTTTCTAAAGACACTTTTTTTAAGAAAGAAAATTCTAAATTAGTTCTACAATTTTTTTGACATACACATATGCGTGTGTGAGCACAATTTAATCACTTTTATATTTATTCATTCAATTAACTAAGAATTAACATACAAATATACTGGCAATATCAAAGTAAAATATTAATTAACAAAAGATAATATTTATAACTGATCATTATTAAATACAATCAATTTCATTGGATTCCAAAGGATTTATAATTCAATATATATATTAAAATATATTAACTAATAGATATTACAAAAAATCCTTGAAATATTTCAACATTAAAAATACATATTACAATATCTTGTTCTAAAAATAATCATGATACTATGAATAAGTAGTAAAATATATATATATATATATATATATATATATATATATATATATATATATATATATATATATTATCTATATATTATAAATTCATATTTGTCCACAAATCAATTATAGATATTGAAGAATATGAAATAATTAAATAAGTAGCAAATATAAATTTCATATTTACTAGTTACATATAAAATAGATGTATGAATTAAAAATGTATGACAAAAGTTACAATTTATATTCAATGAACATGTAAAAAAATTTACATTTGATACAAATGTAACTGTATTAATAATTTCTAATAAAAATTGATAGCATTTATAAATGTACGCAATTTGTTTACAAACAATCCAGAACACAATTAATTAGTAAAAATAGTTCATTTAATATTGTATACTAATTACATGCGTATATGTATATAATGTGTGTGTGTATGTGTATACACACTCACACTCGCAAACATACACTTCACATAAATACAATATTTTTTTAATATCAAACATTTACTAATATTTGTTGCAAATTATATTGTAATTTTTAAAAGTTTACTATTTTTTAACAATTGAAATGTATAATAATTATTATATATATATATATATATATATATATATATATATATATATATATATATATATATATATATATATATATAAACATATAGGTATATGTTCAGAAAATATGTCTATGTAAAAAGTAATTAATATAAAAAATGAATACATACATAAATGAGCATATATATACACTTACATATGTGCACACAAATGAAAATACATAACATCTAAATGTGTGAAACAGTAGTTTTCATTAAATTATATACTACATTTATTTTCAAACAATTTATTATTGATTTTTTGACATTTTTATGTGAACAATCTACAGAAGTACAATCAAATCTACAATACGTATTGTCATTTTTAAGTAAATTATTTTAACATAATCACAGACATTACTATACTTGTTATTAATCACAATTTTTGCTGTGATCAAAACAGTGTTAACTGATCACAAATAATTAATGTATAATAAAAAATTATAAGCAACAAAATATATATGAATACGTACAACACTAAATTATTAACAGTTTTTTTTTATAATATTATATGAAGAGTGATATTAAATGAAAAAATAAATAATGTAAAATAATTTGGCTAATGTATAATTAAATCACTTTGTTAATCGAGTATTTTCTTACACAACACACACACACATACACAAAAATATATACTTATTAATATGATATAATTAGAAAGCATTATTTTTAAATGTAAAAAAATTATATTTATATTGAGTTTACTTCAATTTAAATGTATATTTTCACACTACATATACACACATGCATTTTCTTGAACATACATATGTATAAACAAATTCACACTTTCTATATAGATATATACACACACACATGTGCAAATCAGTCAATAATATTTTAAACACTCATTTATAAAAGTATGGGAGCTCATTTTCATTAGAAAAAAACAACTAAACTAAGTGAATTTTCAAAACAATAATTTAAAAAAGCGTTTTAATGCCAAAATATATTAAAAGTTATTTTTTCCATATAAGGAATTTTTAAATTAATTATTTTTTTTAATTTCTTAAGCACTAATTACATTGTTTTATAAAAACTAAACTAGCTTTACAACTAAACAAGATTGAATATATTGTAAAAACATATTTTTCTTGTGTTCTTTTAGATATTATTAGATCGCACAATAATAAAGAATATGATGTCTATTCAGTTCCTGAGCTGCCAATCATTCAGACTTATAACTCTAATCAAAAACTACTCACACTATCAGCCCTAACAGCACTGAGAGAAACATCTGGTTTTCCAGATTTCATATTTTTATGACTTTCAGTTATACCAATCCTATCAGGTACACTACTAGACCATGAAGGTTCAATACTACCTTCTTCAAAACCATCAACAGTCATCATTCTATCATCATATAAAGAAAATCGAACCGAGTTGTTTGAATGTGCTCTTCCACGATTTCTTCTTACTGATGGTGGAACATCTCCAGGTGTCTTTATTCTTTGATTAGGATCTTTAAGTCTTGAAATATCACTTGAACTTGAGAAAACCTCATCAAATTGCTCAAGTGAATTTTCACGGCTTGGACATTTTCGTCTTTTGACAACTTGCGATATTCCAGAAGCGATTTTCGATGGTTTTGTCATTTTAGGCACAAGTCGAACATTTTCATCTATTAATGAATTATCAACACCTACCTCGTTTTCTTCAACAGCCATGTTACTTGATGACTCATTTGGTGAAGGCACTACGGTAAACTTACGATGACGCAGAGGATTCGATTCATCACGGATTGACATTTTATGTCCAACTGATACTTCAGCTTGATTGGCAGTCATAGGTGATATAATTTTATCATCTTCTGTAGAAAATTTCAATGGTTTGACTTTGACAAGTGGTAAAGTAGAAGGGCGCTTATTAGTTTTATTTACATCCGAATTGGTTTGATTACCATTTAAAACAGATGTAATTACGTCGCCGCTATTTCGTTTTACAAAACTATTTACAGTTTTTCCTGGCATCAGATTTACACGAGTTTCCATTATCAATGGTCCTACTACCATTTTTTTTGTGTTTTGTAAAAGATTATCTTTTGAAACAAGATTTGATTTTGTTTCAGTTTCTTCATTTGAAATTGATTCAAGTCGTTCACGCCCAAAAAATTTTTTATCTATTAATCTTTTAAGACCGATCCAACCAAATTTACTGCTTTTTTGCAATTCTCGTTCAGAAACTAAATTTAATTCTACATTATTTCCAGTAATATTTTGTTGTTTTGGAACAACTGCATAGGAGTTAACAATATTTGAATCATAAACTACATTCTGAACATAAGGAATAGGAGTGGCAGGTCTATTAAGAGCACTGACTGGATGTCCAATACTACCATTTTGATGAAAATGAAGACCTGTGTTCTGAACTGGAGTTACAACTTGTGAACGAACAATTCCATTTTGATTTGAATAATCATGACTAAGGAGATCCTGTGTTTCTGGATTAGTTCGTCGATGAGAAATATGTTTAAATGATTTATCAACAAGTGTATTTCCTATACAAAGATCATCTGTTGATGAAGCTGGTATCATTAAATTGCGTTCAAGACAAGGATTTCGACCTTGAAAAGCCTGTAGATTCTGAGATTGATTGACCATTAGACTATTTTGAAGAGCATGTGCTGCTACTTGATTAGAATTCTTATCTAAAATATTTATTAGATCATAAAAATATAAGCTTTTTTAAATTTAAAAAAAAATATTTTATATTTTTCATTCATAGATTAATATAAATATTTTAAAAATATTTACGTATATAGTCACTAGAAGGTGCATCTGATGGCGACATAGTATACATTGTTTCAACAGTTCCCTCAGAATTTTCCAGTGAATCTTTTCCTATTGAAACTTGACTTACTGAATTATCAATTGTATCTCGATGATAACTTGGTGGTAGTATACTAGGCACTGTTGTTGTATTTAAATGATAATTATTAATTATAGTAGTTTGTGTTAGATTCACTGATGGACTAATAGCACTTGAATATATTGTTACTAAAATATACAATAAAGAAAATAGTTTTTTAATAAAAAAAAAGTAGACTCAAAATTTAAAAAAGATACCTCTATTAGAACGATCTTTAGCAAAAGATAATTCATGAAGTCGTTCTTCTACACAAAGTGCTGTGAGTCTTGCTTCAGCATCTTGATCCCAACAATCTTCTGTAGTATCACGAACTAACCTATGAAGTAGACCCCACCGTGACCAAGAATCTGGCCAAAGTGGACGTGCTTTATGACGAGAAACTAATGTTTGCATTTGTTCCAAATTGGGATGTACACCAACTTCGGTTTCAAAAGGTAATTTGTATGGAAGTACATCAACACCTTGTGGATAAAGATCACTACACCTTGTTGCTAATTCCCATAATACAAGACCAAGAGCATATACATCTATTTGTTTTAATGATGATTCGCAATCACGTAAATTAACTGCTCCTTCCAAAACTTCAGGTGCCATGTAACGAAGTGTTCCAACCTAAATTTATATATATATATATATATATATATATATATATATATATGTATGTGTACACACACACATACATACATACATACATATATATATATATGTATATATATATATATATATATATATATATATGTATATATATATATAGACACCCACATATATATTAGGTCATGTAATATGAAATGTCAGATTATTATATGAGAAATAATATAAAAATCCAAAAATCCGACACTTCATTTTATAATACCTAATATATATATATATATACATACATATACATATATATATATATATATATATATATATATACATACATATACATACACACACACACACACACATAAAATAAATTTTATATAATTTTAAAACCTCATTAATGCTTTTTGTTTCAGCATGTTGTTCTTCTCCATTTTGATAATACTTAGATCCAGAAATTTTCATTGCAAACCCAAGATCACATAAACAACATGTTAAATCATTTTTAACAAGAATATTTCTAGTATTAAGATCACGATGACTAACACAAGGTTTCACTTTATCTTTAACAAAAATATACATATAAAACAATTGCTACATAATCATATATAATACATATTATATATATATATATATATATATATAATTACATTTACCTCCTTTTATTACATCTGTATGTAAATGTGCAAGACCTTTTGCAACTGTATATGACATTTTACAAAAAGTTTGCCAATCTAACACATTTTCTCTTAAATAATCTTGAAGGCAACCTTTACGAGCATATGACAACACTAAAAGATATTCTGTCTGACCATCCATATTTGTCCTTTCATCACAACCTAAAATGGAATTATTTTAATATTTAAAAATACACATGCACTAACAAAAATATACAAAATGAAAAAAAGAACTTCACTGAATTGTTTTTATGATCTTATTGTATTCAAAAAAAATTATATGCTAATTGTGTGCTTGTGTGTATACACACACACACACACACACACACATATATATATATATATATATATATATATATATATATATATGTATATGTATATATATAATAATTAAATTTCTCTCACCAAAATATGTAAGTAATGCCTGATTATCCATAAATGGTAAACAATACACATCTCGTTCATTATAAAAATAATTTTTATAGTGAGCTGGAAATATCTTAACTGCTACATCTTGTTCATTTAGAGTACCTTTCCATACACAACCATATCTTCCTTGTCCTATAAATTTATTATTTTTATAAAATAAATCCAAATAGATTAACTATAGTAAACATAACATATATGTTTATATACATTTCACACAAACACACATATATACATGTAATACATAAATATACACTAAAGCTTAAATTAAAAATAAAGTGAATATGGTATTAATAGTTTATTCTTCAAATTTTTATTTATTTTTTTCCAGATCGTGTTTTCAAAATTTTATTTCATTAAAAAAAAGTACCAACAAAAATGTACAATTTTCTACATTTAGCAGTTTGCTTGCAAATATATTTATATATATTAGTATTGAAAATAATGTACTTACCAATAATACCAGTCAATTTTAAATTATCCACACTATAAAACCCATTTGCAAATCCTGGTCCATTTTCCATTAAATTAACTGAGTTAGTTTTTGTCACACTAGACTCTATTAAATCTGACTGCCATTTACGATACAAAATAAAACAAGCAAATGCAGCAATTAATATACATACACATAAAACTGTTATAATCAAATTTTGAGTTTCTTTCCTCGTAGGTTCTAAATAATCTGTAGAAAATTTAAAAACATTATCCTTATTTATAAATAAGAAATGTAATTATTATTTAAGATATTTTTTTAATTAGAACATTTTGCCATTAATAATTATCAATGCTATAAAATTAATTTAATAAATATTGTACTACATTTATAAAAAATATATAATAATAATAATACAACATATATTAAGTAAAATGAATTTAAACTAAAAATGTTTATTTACACATAAAATTAGTAACAAACAAAATGAAATTTATTACTCACAAGGAGATAATATCTTGGGATTAGAATCTAATTCAGGGACATAAGAATCAGTAAAATTTAAATTGCAAAAATTCCCTGAACAACAACAAAATTTTGTATTGTTCATTGCTTTTGGAGGACGTTTGTCTGACACACAATCTGAACGCTCACAGTTTTGATTCTGATCTGAACTTGTCCAACAACCTAAAAATAAGTGTTTACTACTTATCTTAATTTCATTTAAATAATATAAAATGAAAAACTTTTTCATCTAACATTTCAAATCAAACTTACATTGGATTTTGATTAGATATTCATATTTAAATGTTTATTTGTTATAGCTACCAAATATTTTATACTTAGAATTTCTCATAATATATAAAAATTCTAAGAAATTAATATTTTTTTTTCTTAATTTTTTGTAATGTAGTGTGTATATATATATATATATATGGAAGTAATTTAGATAAAATTAAAAATTAATTTGATTATATAATTTATGAACATTGAAATAGCACTTAACAAAATTAAAATAATAAAGATAAATACTGTTTAATGAACTCTGAATATGAATAAATAAATTATATTTATTTAATTCACTTAAATGTTTATCTACTCTTTTTATACAATCATCTAACTAAATTATCTTATTCAAGGTTCAATAAAGACATATGGTTTCACTCACACTTAAGTGACACTTAAGTGGCAGATGAATAGAGACATTGTATGCAATTACTGAAGTGTTTTAATTGCTATAATATAGAAAATACATAGTTAATTATACATTTCATAAAGTATTTATTATGTACGCATATAATGTCTGTTTATGTATGTATGTATGTATATATACATACATACACACACACACACACACACACACACACACACATATATATATTTTTTTACATATTACGAACATATGAAATGAATAATATTATTGACTAAAAAGTGATACTTCTGGTTTTCAAAGTTCAAAAATTAAGATCATTTTATTATTTCATTTCTACATCCTATTTATTACTACTTTTATAATACTTTTTTATCATTAACTAGTTCATAACAAATAAACACTTTTTCTTAATATTACAAGTAATATTTCTTTGAAATTATAAACTTAATTTTATGTAATGATATATATTAACACACATGTTACACATATACAAATATACACCATACATACACACACACATAGACAGATATATATATATATATATATATATATATATATATATATATAAGTATAATTTTAAAAAAGGTTTGTAGTTACCTTGTCCCATAATATTTATGTTTATAGAACCATTAACATTATTTTCTGTTTGCCACAAAGCATAACAAAAATTTGATGGATCACATTTCTCAAAGCGCATAGATCCCTCTAAAGCATTACTTGAAGGTATAAGTAATACAGTAGATTGTTTTTTTGGGAATTTTACATCAGTCATAATTTCATCATCAGGAATTTCAGATGAATCTGAATCCAAACCAACTATAGTATCAGGATCTGGCTGTTCTATAGAAATATGTGCAACTTTGTTGTACAAATGAGCACAAAATAAATGCTCTGGGGCCACTATAAAAATTATAAAAAATACATTCATCTTATTGAACATAACTTAAAATAGTTAGTACTTACAAAAAACATGTTGAATTGATAGGAAAAGGATTAATAAAAGTACGATTTTCTTCATTGTTACTTAACTTCAAGCACATAAAATCAACACAGTCATTTTTCTGAAAATATGTATACAATAAACATTTAATATACACTTAGACAAAAAAAAACTATAACACAAAATTGCAAATATAACTATTTATTATATTTACACAAAATAATTATATGTCAAAACAAATCATATGTACACCGCTAAACAATAGCAACTCTTCCAATGTCATTTGTTGGGTGTAAACTCACCTCAAATTATTGATCGAATAAACATTAAATGTAACTAGCTTAAATAATTACTCAATGAAAAATTAAACAATTTTATATTTTCACCAACTATACTAAATTTAACTACCGCAATAAAATATGTATACATATTTAATTATACATACTGTACAATTTTTATTAAATAATACTAAATCACTTTACTGCAACTAAGGGAAGGGTGAGATGTATAAGAATGACTATACACAGATACACTACAGCACGGATTAATTTTAAAAAGAGATAGCAAGTTAATTTCCTTTTCAAAGGCTTTAGCTAATGGCGGAGAAAATATGAAAGAATTATAAAAGTACTATTGATACAAATGACTATTATTTATCATTTTTACTTTTAATTGTACGAATTTATTATCTAAATATTATTAAGCATTCCGTATTGTGTAGTTAAAAATTCTGACGTTTATCAAATTATAGAAGAGAAAAATAACTATATTTTTTATATATACTTTTTGTGAATTGTTATGTAGGAAATAAATGAAGATTTTTTATAAATAAATTTAACATTTATGTATACTGTATATAATTTGTACATATAATAAATGTTATTTTAAATTAAATTAATTATAGTACTTACATTTGCATGCATCATATAGTTACAGTACTGTTAATAAAAAAAAAATGTATTTAGTCTATTGTTATTTTTTATACAATTAACTATTATTGTTTTTTTTAAAAACACATAAAAGTAGAAAAATATTTTCTTATCATTATATATAGTCAACTTTTTGAATAACATACATTTTCAAAATTAAATAATATATTAAGGAGAAAAGAAAGAAATAATACTTCCTTTTTAAATATTTTAAAATGTATTTGCATATACATTCTTTCACATACACATGCACATTTTATATATATATATATATGTAGTACATAAATATTTTTTCAGTGTGATATTTTATAACCAGGAGATGAACTATATGCAAAAGGTATATGTTTACTACTCATGCTGCATTTCATCTTAAGTGATCCATCATATAAGAAATCATCACTGTCTTCATCCACCTCACTATCTAATGTAGTATCTTGATTATTTATTTCCTTAGATGATGAACTGTATTCTAAATATAGATTTAAAATTTTGCTACTTGATCTGCAATATTAAAAGAAAACAATTTAATTTTAGTATAAAAATTACTATATGACTATTTATACTGAATGAAAATTCCTCTCAAAAATAAATATGTACACTCAAAATATATTATTCATTGTTAAATGTGAATATGCTAAATATACAAATCCATATTTACCTTTTTAATAAATAAGGATCAAAAGGAAAATAAGTATCCAAGCCAATGAAAGTTGAAATGGAACCATTTTTATCCTTAAAAATAATTGGCATTTCAGATCGGGAATTATTTTCTATAATAGCATAGCAATAAACAAGTTGATATTTTCTTGTCACAGCTGCAAAGTTCTGTACAATTGCTGGTAAGCAAATTTTCAATGGATTTAACCGGCATGTTACAATTCTTGACAGGTTTAAATTTTGAAGAAATAGAATATCTACAAATAATTTTTAATTATAAGTGTACGCACACAGACAAATACATTTATTTATATATATATATATATATATATATATGTACATATATATATATATATATATATATATATATATATATATATATATATATAATATAATTTATATATATTGACATTTTAATTTTATTAGTTACCAGATTTATTTTAATATTTTATCTACCAATAATAAGCATTAACATATACATGTATAATTTATTATAATTGATAAATATATAAGTAAAAAATATTCCAACATACTTTGTTTAGTACTAACAAAATCTCGATGACGAAAAGTGATTAAATAAAATAATGTTTGACAAATTGAATAAAATACAATATGAATCCGTATATCAAACTGAATATTTTCAAGACCATCTTGATTTGAAATATATGAATGAATCCACTGAGCTAACCGCTCTAAGAAATTCTTCAATATACTGAAAATTAATATGAATAAAAAATATTTCTTTTTAATGATTAACATAAGTTTATATACATTACCTAATAGAGATATAATTTGCTCTTGCCAAAAAACTTGAAATATAAGATACAGAAAAAAGCCTATATACTTGAGGAACACTAGGATTAATGACTTTGTTCCATAAGAAATTTAAGAAGTCTTCTGCATATGCCGATTTAAAACTACACAAATAAAAAATTGAAAATTGTACATGACAAGCTCCTGGAGTTTTAAATATAGTGTTTTCAAATACTTTAATCATTAATTTATACATAGAATTAGCACTATCTTGACATAATTGACCAGTTTTTTGATCATGACATTGTGTGTATATATAATTAAATATTTTATCTAAACAAACATCTAGTGTATTAGCAAGTTTATGTTGCATTTTATTTGGTGAATCTGCATTCATATCTAATTTAAATAAGCTTTCTTCAGAATACATCTCATTTTCAGCATCTTCAATATCTATTCGGGGTGCATTAACATCTAATTCAAGTAATCTGAAAAAAAGTGAAACAGTAAGTACTTCATTCAAAACCTGTAATCTGAAGATAATATAATAAACACATTTATATTTAAAAAATAAATATGATTTTCTTATTATTATTACTTTGATACTTTCATTTAAGAATAATTAGAGATGCTGAATCTTTATTATTATTATTATTAAAATTATATTATATATAAACACTTTTGTACTTAAAAAATAAATCTCATTTTTTCATTCAGTTACTACTTTAAATATATGTTAACACATACTTAATAAATATTAGTAAAAACATGTCTAATTTAAATTGTGGCTGATAATTCAAAATCCACAAAAGATTATTAATATATACTTCATGTTGATGTGTACTTTTTTTAAAATATGGATAATTGGAAGTGACTGATTTCATAAGCATTTCACAAGACCTGTAATATAATGATTCAATTATTACAGTTGAAAATGTAAATGAAAATTGAACAACTTTTTAAAACTTTACTTACATAGGAATAATTTTAATTAAAATATTAATTAAATTATGAATGTTGCAATATATTTGATATTCTTCTCGTGTAGGCATTCCATTTTTCCACTCTGATTCATTATCTTCTGATAGCAAAAATATTTTTATTTACAAAAAATTAAGTATATAAAATTATTTCTTACCACATATAAAACTTTGTACTAGCTGGTCAATTGCATATTTTACATGATAATTATGTGCAGAAAGTAAATTTAAAAGAATTGACTGATACTCTTGAACAGCAATTTCTGATCTATGCGCCCATCGTAATTTGAAAATAGCTTCCACATAATGTCGTAAATCTTCATTTAGTAAAGATATACAGTCTTTTGTTGCTGACAGTAATAATATCAAATCATCATCCTAATAAGACACATTAATTCTTATATAATATAAAAAAAATATTTCACCTAGTGTTAATTATAAATTGTTATCTAATATATGTTATATTTAGTTCAAACAAGTAGCTTTTACATTATTTCTTTAATATACTAACATACGTTTTAAAATTCATTATATATTTTATATACAACATATTATCAATTCAAATTAATAAATTTCACATTAAATTTATTTTTTTTGGAAATCAAACTTACATCAATTTCACAGTCTCTAATAGAACAAACAAGATCTTGATACTGTTTTACATTATTATTTAAAACAAATTTTTGTAATATCTGTCTAATCTCACGTGCGTTTGGTACTTTAAATTTAACAATTTTTATATCACTTAATTTTTGTCTTATTGGAGAATTTGTTGTTTTCAGAATTGACAACAATTGAATTTTTTTTTCTTTTTCAGACATTTTAAAGAATATGTAAATATCATATTTTCAATAATACAATCTAGGTTAGGTACACTTTTAATACTCGCAATCCACGTTTTAGTTCAATGCCATGAAACTATCAATTTGATTCAATTAAACTAAACAAAAATAAAATAAATTCTATTGAATTTATTTTATTATCCTTATTATTATAGGATACATTCAAACATTATTTATGGGCAAACTGTGTGCTATATAGTATTAATAATAAATACATACATATATCGAGAATTTGACTTTAAAAAGAAAAATATAACAGACATTTTATTAATTTTACGATCAAAATTTTCATTTTTGACGTTAATAAATGTCAAAATAATTTCATGTCCATTAACAAATATTTATTTACAAAACATACACATTATATATATATATATATATATATATATATATATATATATATATATATATATATATATATATATATTTATGTGTGTGTGTAACATCAACTATAAAACTGTTTCTTTTGGCTTGGTCATTTTTAAGGACGAATTTATTACTTAAAAATAATTATTTAGTTTTAATCATAATTATTAATCATTTCAATAAAATTAGTTTAATTACAAATTAAATCTAATATGATATTTAAACACATTTATTGATACAATTAGTATTTTGTTTATTTATTAACGCAAAAAATTACATGTTTAGATATGAATATTTTTCAATATAATAAAGAAATTATTTCACAAGTGAGAAATTTTGGATTTAAAAATATTATTGAAATTCTAAGGTTATAATATTTTTTATTAAAAAAATCATGCAATATGTATTTTTTTTATTATAACATTTACATATATATATTAGATCAGACTTCGGTAAATATGAAGTGGTTAAACCAGGCAAAGTTTCAAAGGCTTGTTTTGTGCCTGCTCATATAGAAAAACCAACATATTATAAAACAGGTGAGGTAAATAAAATTAATGAATTAGTGGATATTAAAAATGATAAACAGATAGAACAAATAAAAAGAAGTTGTCAATTAGCTGCAAATATTTTAAATAAAATATCAACATTTTTAAAGGTACTCATTATTAAAAAAATATAAGTTTATATTGCTAAAGACCTTTATTTTTTAGCCAGGAATATCAACTGAAGAAATTGATAACATTGTTCATTTTATGATAATTGAAAATAATGCTTATCCATCGCCACTTAATTATAGATTATTTCCAAAAAGTATATGTACTTCTGTTAATAATATTGCTTGTCATGGTATTCCAGATGATAGAAAATTAAAGGATGGAGATATTATTAATGTGGATATAACTGTAATGAAAATGTTTTACTTGTTTAAATATTTTTAAAAATTGATTATATAAAGAAATTTAATTACTTTAGGTATATTTTAATGGATATCATGGCGATTGTTCCAAAACATTCTTAATTGGAAATGTAGATCAGAAAGGTTGTAGACTTGTTGAAACAACCAAAGAAGTACTTTATAAAGCTATAAGTATTTGTAAACCTGGAGTGCCTTTTTCTAGAATTGGATGTAAAATAGAAGAAGAAGCCAAAAAATCAGGATATAATGTCTTACCACAATTTTGTGGTCATGGAATTGGTAGTTATTTTCATGGACCACCAGACATATTTCATTTTAGTATGTTTTCAAATTAAATTACTTCTAAATGAAAACATGAAATTAATTTAATTTTAATGTCCAATAGAAAACGACTATCCTGGTTGTATGGAAACAGGAATGGTTTTTACAATAGAACCAGTTTTAGGCCAAGGATCAAATGAAATAGATATTTTAGAAGATAATTGGACATGTACTACAACAGATAATTCAAG
Organism: Neoneuromus ignobilis; assembly: GCA_029203775.1. Taxonomy (NCBI): domain Eukaryota; kingdom Metazoa; phylum Arthropoda; class Insecta; order Megaloptera; family Corydalidae; genus Neoneuromus; species Neoneuromus ignobilis. Next base: position 10,149,028 of record CP092092.1, read on the forward strand.
AACTGCACAAGAAGAACATACTATCCTTATAACAAATGAAGGTGTAGAAATTTTAACACAACCAGTAGAAAACTGACTTAAAACTTATAAGAAATTTTACAATAAAATTATTGTATTTGTATTGAAAATTAATAATCTAAAATATCAAATATTCAACATTTAAATTTATAGTTTTATTTTAAAAACCAATGTCAATTGCATGTACTTACCCTTTTAAATAAATAGGAATAAAATAAAATTAACAACTGTTATGATGAAATATTTTTTTTAAGAATCAATTCTTTTCTTATAAATCTTATATACAGATTATTCGATAATTTGCTCTTATGTTTATTCTTAATAGATATCATTAAATCTATTTTCAATTTTTTTCAATAGATTATTTTACATAATTTCTACAATTTGTTTTGATATTGACTCAAGAATGTGTATATATATATATATATATATATATATATAAAATATTGAATTTACGAAAATAATAAATTAACTTTTTCTAATACTTTGAAATTCTAGTTATGAGTCAAAATCATACAACCCCATCATGAAATGAAAAACAACAATGTTATATATAGCTCTTTACATAGACAATGTTGGAATGTACACATAAATCAATGAAAAACAAATTTGCTCTCTTATTAGTTTTATAAGATTTCAAATATTGTTTATACATATAACAAATTGAAAATTTTTAACTTGTTGTTTTTCACTGCATTTTTGATATAAATTTTATCAAACAAATATAAAATTTTTATAATAAACAGTTAAAAGTACACAGCTAATATACAAAGCATTTTCGCTTAAATCAAAATTTATAAATATCTTCAAACATATAACATAAAGAATGATGCACAGATGAATTTACATAACTTTTTGTGATTTGTGACTTTATACAAATGTATATAGGAGCATTTAACAACCACTATCTAAAAATGACATTTTTTTACATTTTGCTCAATACTTTGTAAAAAATATAAAAATATTCTATATTAAATATTTAATTGATCTTGATAATTTTTTTTTAAACAGCCTGAGGTAATTTTATAATTATCTTTTAATATTTAAATAAATATTGCCAAAGATTGATTTGAGATATAGCGAAAAATTATTTTGACTTAGAACTTAAATTACGATATGTTCAGAATAAATCTTTAACTTTAAAGTAATTAACATAAAAATAACAAACTTAAATTATATACAGAAAAAGAATAGTCAAGAAAATAACATATTTTCTTGCACAACATTGTTGTCGTATTAAATAAAATCACAACTATACAAATAGAATAACAATCTCTGATCAAAATTTTAAAAAATTACAAAGCTGCAATAAAAAAAATAAAAAAACTTATAATACAAAACACAAAAAAGACGTAAGGCAGTTGTTATTTGTTTATAATAGTTTCAATCAACAAATGCACTACTATCCTCACATTTGATATACACCACCAATAAATTGAAATTATTACTGTTTTTACTGCCGACAATATTTTCGAATCAATGGTTTTAATCACCCACTATCCGGATCAATAGATGAAGGTTGTAACCTTTCTACTTTGTACCGGTTATAAGGTGCATAAGGAGTACGTCTAATGTCATTATTTGACAACGTTCGTGTTCGATTTGGACATAATCCATCTGTCCGACCCATTAACCAATCATACGTTGCTTTCTGTTGTGCTTCTGTTACATGAATATTTAACCAACGTTTATGCCACAATCGAAATCGCGAATTCAATTGTTTTGTAACTATTGGATGGCACTATTAAAGAAATTGTTTTTAATTACAAACATTTTTTAATTCAATTATACATAAAAAACAATAATTAAAAAACATTAACTTCAAAATAAACTGATAGTAATTAAATATTAAAAATAAAGAAATAAAACTCTTAAAACATAAATTTTGATTACAGTTACAATTACATTAATATCAAATTTTATTGCTTACCTTTTTTGCTTTTGTAAATGCATCTTTTTTATATAAAAATGATTCTTTGTTTACTATAAACACCATTTTGTACGAATTCAAATCAAAACGACATTGAGTTTTATCATCCACAACAAAATCATTGGCAACATTCAAAGTATTAACTCTTTGTGGAAGACCTTTTTCTAATAACTTTCTTTCTAATTCGTTCATATGTTCACTTTTATCCATTTCAGAAGATATTCTTTCCGTTGAATTAGTTTTGTGTAATTCATTTACTAATCCCATACTTTCATTTTTCTTAGATGACGTAGACACTGAACTTATAGTTGTACGTTCTGCTCTTTGGTGAAAGTCACGAACATTACGTTTTAGAAATGTGGCTTTACGGTTTGACCACCCTCCTAACATTGTTTCCATCTAGAAATTTAATTTTGGATAATAAATCTTGTAAATGAATATTATTACATTACAATATAATATATGCAAAATTAATAAATATTAATAATATATATATTAAAATGAAAACAAAAAAATTACAAAATAATTATTTTTTTTATTATAACAAGTAATCTTAAATGAAATTGATGATTTTGATAAAAGTGAAGTACTAAAATTAAAGAAAAAAATATATTTATCACTTTAAAAACTAATTTAAAATAATTTTATACATATAGTTTTGTCAAAAAATGATTGTTTAATATATATTTAATAAAATAATATTTTTTTATAGGGTTAAAATCCATTTTTATGTATATATAAATGCTGTATATAATACACTTCATAGAAAGAAATTAAAATTTCAAATTACATTATTATCCATTAACAATACTACACACACAAACACACACACACACACATATATATATATATATATATACACACACGAGGGTCGTTTGATAAATATGGTAAAAAAAGTAAGAAAAACTAAATTGAAAAATTTAATTAAATTAAATAATAAATAAATTTACCATATTTATCAAACGACTCTCATGTGTATATATGTATGTATATATATAAGTATATATGTGTATATATATATATATATATATATATATATATATATATATATACACACACACACACAAATATGCAATACAGAATTTTTATAAATTCACTTCACGTACACATTTATATATAATTTTCTCATTGGTCTAATACTATTTTATATCATAGTTTTACATTACTAATTAAATTAGTTAAATAAAATAAAACAATAATATTTAATTAAAGACCAAAATATTATATTATGGTAGTAATGTTTTATTTCATAAATATTATTTTTGTTAACTGTATTGAAAATAAAATGGAAAAATATACCTGTAAATAAATTCCTCAATAATAAATAAATAAACATACACATATATGTTTATACATAAAATACACCATATACATATATATATATATATATATATATATATATATATATATATATATATATATATATATATATATAAACACGAAGGTCGTTTGATAAGTATGGTAAAAAAGTAAGAAAAAATAAAATTGAAAAATTTAATTAATAAATTAAACTAAACAATAAATAAATTTATCATACTTATCAAACGACCCTCGTATATATATAAATATAATCATTCAAATGTGATGCCTAGATTAGTGTTTTATTAAAAAGAAACTATACATGTTTCTTTTTAATAAAATACAAATCTAGGAATCATACTTGGATGACTGCATATATATATATATATATATATAATATATATATATAAATGTAGGTATGTATCATTGGTGTATGTATATACATATATGCACATAAAATAAATAAATGAAATACTAAAAGAATTTGAGGAATTCAATAAAAATTTTCATGTTTCAGTGTGTATGTTCTTTATTTGAATAATCAAATTCAAACAATCATCCAGAGTTTAATATATTTTTCTAAAAAAAATAAATAATATTGACCAATACCAACATCAGAATAAACAAATACTGAAAAATGTATAAAATTAATTTTTGAAGATGTTCTTAACAATTAACTATGAAGAGATGAGTTTTTTTTAAAAGAATATGAACACTTGATAAAATTTCATAATCAAAGCTTACATTTAATTTTTGTTATTTTACATAAAATATCACCTTACCCCAGTTTCATTATCATCTTGATCTGATAAAACTTTTTCTTCTTTCACTTCTACAGCTCTATCCCTGTCAAATCGTTTTCTGCTCCCTTTTTCAATGATAGCACTATCACTATTTTGCACATTGCTACTGTCACAATTTTTTACACTATCACAGTTTTTACTGTCCTGATTAATAGCACTACCACTTCTTCGATTACCTTCTTTCAATTTATCTGTAGATGTAGAAGTTGGTGTATGATTTGCAAATCTTTCAACATAGTTCGACCATTTCTGAGCTTCTGCCATGGTATTTTGAGGATCTGCATCATCAGTTTCTGTGTCGAGAAGTTCAATAGTAACTCTCAAATTGTTTTTATACTACAAAAACAAATATAAGTTTTTAATCAGTTATTTTATATTTAAATTGTAAATAAATATCTTAAAATTAATTAACATTTGTATATATTTTATAAAAATACTTCTATTAAAGAAACATAAACAAATGTAAAATAATTGATTTATGAAATTACTTTCTTTACTCATATAAATTAATAATAGACCTAATTAAAAACTGGTGATAAAATACACTTACAATGTATATTTTAAAACAATTTTCATCACGAAGTAACATTTCAGATGATCTTTGATATGCCGCTTCTGCAGCTTTTCGTCTATGTGCTGTAGAACAAGGTCCACCTGCTCCACTTGTGAAAGTACTAAGATCACTGGATTTCCAATTTCCAGTACTACTCCTTACTAAACTATATATATCCTTACTTAAATTTTTGAAAAAGTCTTTATCCCGAAGAGATTCTTTTCGACTGGAATTATTGGTGCCATTATAACCAGGATAAGCTTTCCGCCGTTCATGCAGAAACATATTACAGCATTCAATGGCTCCACGTTCTGTGGCACAATGTTGAAGTTGCCGTACTGCATAAGATACTACCTAAAATGTTAATAAATTAGCATTTATTTTTTCTTTGCGAAAACAGAAATGAAATATCTTCTTACTTTATCTAAGGTAAATGCTATATAAGCATGAATTCCAAACATTTCTCTTAATGTATCCTCATAAGCAGTAGCATCCATATTTCCATCGAGAACATTTTTAACCATATCAAGGAATGCTGGATAATACTGATCTACCTCAACTTCTGGCTGAGGTTTTAAACGTAATGCAACAGCTGTTGACTGTTTCCTTCGTACACGTTCTGTACGTTCTTGTTCTATAAGTCGCTGAGCATGAGCATGAATCGTGGCAAGACGTGAACATAAAATAGCGTGAAGTCGTAAAAACAAATACCAGTTATTGTTAGCCATGAATAAAGTATAATATTCATCCTAAAATGTAAAAAAGTACAATATTTATCCTCAATGCAATGTAATGTAAAATAAAATTGAGATAAATCAATATATACATTCAGCTCATCAGATACAGAATTAAGTCACACTTTTTGATGAACTAAAAATTCACACTCAATTAAGATTGAATATAAAGATAAATATACACATTTTCACACAAATAAAATCATTTGTATGAAAATGAATTCATCATAGTTTCAAAACAAATAATAGTAAATATACACATTTTATAATGTATTTTTTTTTAAATAAATAATTTATATGAAAATTTAAAATTAATTATATGTATATGTGTAGGTGTGTATGTGCACACACAATATTTAAGTATTCATATATTTTCACTTATACTTAATTTTAATAATTTTACACTATTATTGTTAAAAAGAAAGAGAACTTACTGGATCATCAGTTATTGCATGAGGTGGTATCTTTTCATCTTCTTCTATTTTCACCAAGTTCATATCAATATCTTCAACTGGAATGCTTTCAACAGTTCCTATATTTGATTTGGTGTCTGTATCTCCAGAAGTTGAAGTACTTGAATCATGACTAGGCGATTTTTTAATATTTGTGCTGTTTGATACTGTTTTTATACCAGATTTATTATCAGACACAGTTGGGCTAGCCCTTAAATTATTTTCAATATCTTCTTCTTTATCATCATCATCATCCCGTTCATCATCTGACAATTGCTGTCTTGGATGATGAAACAAATCTGGGATAAATTGTCTAAGCAATGATTTGATTCTTGCTTTTTCTTGTTTTTGTACTCCAGTTTGCCTTCTTACATGATGGATAAGCAAATTGGCTGCATCATCCAATACTCCACGTACAATTGGTCCTGGTGGAGTTCCATTACCGAGTGGTCCTAATGCTGCCCCAGCAGTAACAGGATTTGCTGGAATAGAACTATTAGGTGTCATGTGGGCAGCGTATGATAATATTAAATGTGGTCCATTTGACGGAGCTGAGCCAGTAGCAGCTGATGTTGTTCCTTCCTCATTTTGTTCATGCCTCTATAAATATTCATACATGAATACACACATACATACCAACAAAAGGTTTACCTTACCTCATCATACAATGTTTCTATTTCATTAAATAAACTTTTTGAACGTAATGACTTAACATCATTTTGTTTAAAATTGATTCCCTGATGGTCTAATGATTTTAAATAGTATTTTTCATTTTGTTCTCTCCATATTTTATTGAAACTCTGAAAAGATAATATTTTATTAATACAATTTAATAAATACAAACATAAATATATATATTTTCTAATATAAACCTTTTGTGCTTCTCTCCACTCATCTTCTTTAGCTTTTAATCTTCTTAATACAACAGGAACAGCTACAGCGGGGTTTCTTTTTAATCCATCAACAATGTCAGGTGCTTTATCTCCATAAATTCGGCGCAATGCTCTTTGATGTAAAACTGCACTTGTTCCACCAAGTGTATCATCCAATCGAAATCTTTGTAATTCATCCTGAGAAAGACGCTGTAATCTTCTACAAACTCCTTCTAGAACTCTGATCGTAGAAGCATTTGTTTCAATAACTACATCCAACTGTAAATAAAAAATTATTTTAAAAAAATATGCAACAGAAATTCAGTTTTAGATAAGTATTTACTTTAAATTAATTAATTTGTGTTCATAATTATACTAAATTTTAAAACAAAATAATTTCACATTATTTTACCTCAAAACGTTCATCTTCACATCGGTAAATATATTCTTCAAATTGTGTTTTTCGATTTGTAACAAAAGTACTATCTTCAGACCACGTCGGAAAAGATACCCAAGTATCATTTAGAACTTCTCTACACAATGCTGTTCGACCAGAACACTTGCGTGAACCTTGTAAACTATTTGCATGAGTTTGAGTTCCTGAAGGGAAAATACTATTAGATATTGGGCTACCATATGAAGATTCAGAATTTGTTTTAGGTAATGCACAATAACTAGCTCCCAATCGTTTGCAAGTAGTTAAATCTGTAATAAAATAAAATATTAATTATAAAATCTTTTTACATAAAAAAACTATCATAATTACTACTTAAACAATATTTTTTTTATTGCAAATATATATAACTACATACCAACTTCCAAAGCATTATCTCCTTGTGGTCGTTCTTGCCTTGCTACATTATTTGGAATAGGTTCAATCCCAGTATCATTATGACCAATAAAATCCTTAAACCACTTAAAGAGTTCTGGAAATTTACCCAAAAATGGCCCTGCAAGCTGTACTAATTCACTCTTTGAAATTATTTCTTCATTAAATAAAATTAAACATCTCAAAAAATTTTCATATACTTCTTGAGTACGTAATGCTTTACGTACTTTATCAAAGAAAGCATAGTCACTTAATGCACCATATTTACCAGCTTCAGCAATTGTTACGTCTCGACATGAAGCAATTTTATGTTTCTTCATCGGAGGGCCATCTCTATGGCTCATGTTTTGTGGTAAATATGGTGGTGATCGTTTTATTTGACCACTTGTATGACCATATTTTTGAGTCGATACATTACTTCTTTCACGATCACGATGTTCTCGTTCACGTTCTCTAAATTCTCTTTCTCTTTCTAAAGTTTCACGATGTTCCCTATCACGATGTTCTCTTTCTCGATTTTCTCTTTCTCTATCTCGTTCACGATCTCTTGTTGAATTATTATATGCTGGTTTCATCACGGGTTTTTTAACATGTGAATCATTTGTTAGTGGTTTTCCACTAGCCTAAAAATATAGAAAAAAAAAAATATATATATATATATATATATATACATACACATATGTATGTATGCGTGTGTGTACATATATATAGTTAATTTTACACACATAAGTATTACATTATGTACATACCAAACTACTTTGGTGACTTGTTGCATCTGGTAAAAATTGACCAAACTCAGCCAATAAATCATCTTGATTTTCAAACAATTTTGCAACTTGACTGTATACTTCTGCTTCAGTAAGATGTTTACCCCCAACTGTTCCACTTAAATTAACATTCGAGCCAATATGCCCTAGAGTATTTGAATTTCCAATACCACTTGTAGAATTTGGTTCTTTCATACTACGTTGTTCCTTTTGATACGTATGAAGTATCTCTAAAAATCTTTTATACTTTTCTGGCTGCCCTTGGAAGCGATTCTTAAATAACAAATAATATCAACGTTAAATTTATATTTTTTAAACATAATTCTTATATTGTAATTTTTTATTTCATATTACCTTGATTTTATTAACATAATTTATGGCATGATTAAATTCAACTGGTTGGTTTTGAGGAGTAGGATGTCCAGTTTCTACTTGAGATAAAGCTTGACTGACAGCCTGATGTGCTTGAGCCTGCAAATGATTTTATAATTATAAGTAAATGTATGATTAAAATAATGAATTTTTGTTTATATATGTTAAATAAAAACATTTGTTTGTTTGCTTTTATAATTTCCTAAAGTAATGTGGTTTCAGTGTATACAATTAATTCTAATAAATATTATAACATATGAAATAAAATTTAACCTGTGAAATAGTAGAGTTATGATGTAAATTGTTATTGCTATGTTGATTATTTCCTCCAACAGAAATATTGCTGCTACTATATGTAGTATGATGTAAATTTGTGGTGTTGGAAGTATGACCAGAACCAGAATGAGTTACGTTTACTGAACTTGGAACTTGAAGTGCAGTATTAGGGACTGAATTTTGTGATTGGTTTGGTGTTCCACAAGGCACATTCGATACCAATGTTGTATGAATAATTCCAGACCTATTATTAAATATAAAAAAACAATTAACAAGGATAAAATTTTATTTCTACTCTATATTTTTTATATAAATTAAAATTTAAGGAAAAAAAGAATATTTGTTTACCCCTGTAATATTTGCATAACTGGAGCAGATTTAGTATTCTGAGACTGGACAATTGATCCTGAGTTTTGATTGGTGGACATAGGGGGACTTGAAATTCCTTGACGAAGACCTTGTGTGTGCACAACAGTAGTAGTACTTTGAGTTGGAGATGGCATGCTGACTGATACCTGTTATAAAATTTGTAAACAAAAATTACATATTTTTAATTCAATATTTAATAAAACTATTAGTTTGTTAAAATCTGATTTAAATTACCTGGTATGCATATCCTTGGTCAATAGCTTTAACTTCAATTTTATAACCAGGTGGTAAAAATGTATTAAATCCTTCAATAAGTTCAGGATGCTCTTTAAATAAACTAGAAACTCTATCGATAACACCTGGTGTATCAATACTAAAAAAAAGTAAATAAATACTTACATAATAATAACTTTCTTTAATCATGAGAAGCACTAATATATTTTTTAATTACAAAATATTAATTTAATTACTACAAAATTACAATAATATATAAAATTACAAATATATCTTACCTTTGAGATTTAAACTCCTTCATAATATCAAGAAAGTCATTGTAGACTTGAGGTTGGTCTCCAAATTTAAATTTAACTTTGTCAAGATATGATAATGCATCTTCCACTTTAAGTCGCTGGAATGATGAATTATTTTGATATTGAGTCTGTCCGCTTTGCGGATTTGGATTCAATTGAACCTACAAACCATTGTACTCCATTCTGATTGATATTTTAATATAAATATCATATAATAAACAAATTATGTTTTTTAAAAATTAACTTTCAAAAATCAAGTTATAATTGTATTTAAATAGAACTTAAATCATATAGTTATTATCGATTGGATTAATTCATGCAGATTTAAACTATAATTTTTTTTAATCATATATATATACATATATATATATATATATATATACATATATATATATATATATATATATATATATATATATATATATATATATATATATATATATATATAAATTGGCACATACACACACACACATATATATACATACATACATACATACATATATATATATATATATATATATATATAAATAAATAAAAATAAATATAAATGTGATATGAAAATAGATAACAGAGTATTGGTATATAGTCATTCAATTGAAAATATTATGATTAAAATGCATTTATGGATTAAAACACAATGCATTATTTGTTCCAGTAAAAAATTAGTACTATTTAACAACAATATAAAAAAACATACTTACCGATGGAGGATTTGTTGTGTGATGTGTTCCTAAATTAACAGTAGTAGAATTGGTGTGATGTGTATTATGTGTACTTCCATGACTTGACATCCCCAAGTTTGAAGTATTATGAACATTGTGTCCTATCGTAGATTGTTTTGGAGTATGAACCACTATAGATGCTGAATTTCCCATTGTGCCATGATGAGACTGATTATGACTCGATGGCAAATTTGATGTGTTTGATATATTTTGTGATGAAGCAGAAGTTACTTGTAGTAACGCAGGAGTGTTGGGCGGACTATTTGTATTTGCTGAATGAGACTAAATAAAATTTTTATGTTATAACAAAACATTGTATATTTTCAATTAAAATAAAATGATTTTAAAAATTAAATAATATTCAAAAAAATACTTAATATATGCACACCTTTTTCAAAATATAATTTATAATTATAACAATTTATACTATGAAGTTAAAAATATTATATGTCAGTATCATTAATAAATGTCAATTTAAATTGATTCTGTACATGAACATGATAAATATTAAAGTTAATTATTTTCTTAATAAAAGTTTACATATGCTGAAAAATATGCCAACTCAAATTCAAAAATAAGATAGTTATTTAACTAAGATTGCTTCAACATAACATATTTTATGTAGCAATTTTTGTTTGTAGTAATCCCATTGTATGTTGAGTAATATAATAAAATGAATAAAAATGAAAAATTTACATTTTAATACTAAATTAAACATACTTTATGTCTCACTTGTATTCCCCCTACAGTCTGTATCACTTGCTGTGAAGTTTTTGATGAACTTGAAGAAGACTGATATTGTTGTGAACCTGTAGAGCCAGACGTTGTTCGACCTGAACCAGCAGTGTTTCCAGTAACACTATAACCAGTCACTGCTGTTGACTGATACTGAGCTAATGCTGACTGCATTGTAGGTGCTGTATCCGAACTTGATATTGGAGTAGATATTGTTTGTTTTGTAACTGAACTCAAACCAGTGTTGAATGTTGTTTGGGCTATATATAAAACATATCAATTAATTTTGGATTTTTTTAAAGATATTATTATCAGAATTAACATTTAATTAATATTTATATTTACTTATAATAAATTAAACATTAATTTAGATAAAAATTCTAAAATTACTACTTGTAATAAAAATCAACTTTAATCTATTTTCATATATCAAATAATAGAAATAACACAAAAAAATGAATTTCAATTTTTTTTTTTATTGTCTTTATATATTATTTGCTTTTATCATTAGTAATTCTTTATCATTAAATTACAAATTCATATAACATTATTAGATTTTAGTAATAAAGAAAAGATTATTGATTTTTTAAAACAATACAGAATAAACAACTAGATTATATACATATTTAAAATTATTTATAAAGTTTATGTTAAAATTAACCAAGGAAATAAAACATGCATAAAATGTTTATTGGAATATTGGTAGTATCTGTGAATAGAATTTTAAAAAGTTTTATTCTATTTATAAACAATAATAAATTTTATTAATATTTGTACAAGCAGATACTAAAAATGAGAGCTAATATGGTAAATATGATATCTTTAAAATAACAATACATGTTATTTGTAAACGATATCAAATTATTTAAACTTAATTATTTATAGAATACAAATGATGTTTCAATTAAGAAGCTTTTTGATTTTTTTATTAGTTGTCTAATAAAAATATAATATGCATGGAAACAAATATTATTCTTAAGATATGGTTTATATACATACACATACATAGAGAATAAAATTATGCACATATTAAAAATTAACAAGATAAATTAATGGGTATTTAATAAAAAAAAAAATCATTTAAATGTATGGTATGACTTTAATGTATTATAATTCTGATGTTTTTTAAAATATATTTATTATTTAAAATTATTTTATTAATAATGCAATTTTAATTTAAATGACAATATAAAAAAGCATAAGTTACACATTGAATGGTAGTATAATAATAGAAATTTAAATAACAATAAAAAAATAATATAACACTTTTTTATTTTATTTATTTTTATACTGAGAATTAAAACTAACCTGAGTTAAGTTGAGTTGCTGGTACAAGTCTATGTGTAGTTCTCGGAGAATAAACTATTTGATGTGTGGTCACCGTACCTTGTGACTGTGTTCCAGACACTTGAACATTAGATGGAGTCACAACAGATGTAACACTAGAACCAACTTGATGTATTTGACCTATAGGAACCGCTTGATTCGTAGCACTTGTTTGGCTCGAAACAACTGCGTTAATAGAGTTTAAAGGCAACTGCACATGAGACGTTTGACCACATCCACCTTGAGATCCACCAACTGTTATCTGACTTATATTAGACACGTTTGCACTACCTTTATTTAAACTAAGATTTAAAGATGTAGGTATTGCACTAACTGTTGCAGAAGTTTGATAATTCACTTGAGTTGGCACAACACTTCCAGTTTGATTAAATCTGTGTATTGAAGTTGGGCCAGCTGTTATAGAATTATTTGTAGTCTGTTGAATAGATTGCGTATTTTGTGGGCTAACAAGATTTTGATTTGTTTGACGAAGAATTAAATTCGTAGCTCCACTATGTAAATGATGTGCCGCTGCTGCAGAAACAGCCGAAGCAGGAATAGTAATTTGTCCAGAAACAGGTGTACCAATACCCGATAAATTTATTCCAACACTTGTATTTACAGTACGTAAAGATTGGCCACTGGATGAAGGTTGTGGTGTTAAAGAACGAATACAATTTAAACTTGCAGAATTGATATGCACAATATTTTGTCCTGGTGTAGAATGAATATTACCATACGGAACAGCAGAGGGTTGTGGTGATGATTCATGAGTTCTTGTCAACTGTGCTGATGTCTGTGTAGTATTACCAATTGTTACAGAATTATTCGTTGAAACAACAGAACTAGATACACTGTTAGTTGTAGGAACGGCAGAAGCTGCTCCTATAGCATCCGGCCGAGGAGCGCCACGTTTCATTTCAAATTACATTGGTGCCGCTGAAAAACAAAACAAAAACAAAATACTAAATATTCACAAAAACATGATGAAACAACAGTATTTATTTTTAAAAAATATATTTCGAAATAAATGCAGTATATAATATTAATATATATATAATAGATAATTTGGTTTTCAAAATTATGCAGATTATTTAAAAAAAATAAATTAAAAAGCAAGAAATCTCTTTTACATATATATTAATTTTTAATACATTTTTACTCAATAAATATATGTAAATATTATGCACAATTAAACAAAGATATAATTTTGTAATTATTAAATATTTAAAGTAGTTAATTATTTAGACATAATTTAAATATAAAGCTAAAGTTTCACTGATACACACACACACACACTTACGAGGGTCGTTTGATAAGTGTGGTAAAAAAGTAAGAAAAACTAAATTGAAAAATTTAATTAAACAATAAATAAATTTACCATACTTATCAAACGATCCTTGAATATGTATATATATATATATATATATATATATGTATATGTATGTTCATAAGGTAAACAATTTTTATTAAAATGTATTGTTTTGGTTTTGTAAAACACTGTTAAGATTGGTTCTAAGTCCATAATGCATGCACTAATAAAGTTGATGTGGCATGTCTTTGAAAAATACTAAGAAAATTAAAAATTCTGTACGAAAATTTGTTCATTTGATATATAAATTATTTAAACTGAGATAATATACATCATCTTATAACAATTACTCATTGTTAAAATCATTGCTAAGAAAATAAAGATTATTCAAAACTTGTCATGTAATACGTATAGCAAATTCATTTAAATAACTGCAAAATATTATGAAAATCTATACAAAATATTTCAAAACATGGTTGAATTGTTGGCTCAATTAACTGAAATAACAGTAGCATACTTTTAAATAACTAACTCTTTATAAACCTTATAATTGAAACTCATAAAATAGAAAACATTTTTTGAATTTAATATATATATATATATATATATATATATATATATATATATATATATATATATATAAAATGTAAAATGAAAATAATAAAATATTTTAAAAATATTAATTATCTATACAACACGGCAGTAGTGTATAAAATAAAAAATAAAAATATCTCCTACGGTAGTTCGTACCTATTAATAGAAGATATCTTCGAATGTGTTTGGATGTATTTATTGAATACGCGTGTTTGTATGCGCGCGCATTTTTGTGTGTATGCCACTGTTACGCGCGGGTGTTACTTCAATGTTTTTTTTTAATGCTTATAAATTTATATGCTTACACATTTGTTATTAAATAATATAATTTTTGATTTACTATATATATATATATATATACATATGTGTGTGTACATATGTGTATATTACCTAATATGATATAGAATGATAAACAATTTCAAATATTTTAAAATTTGAACAAAATAACTGTTTATAATATAATATAAAATTCGTAAAATATTTGGTATATATAGAAACCATTGATAAATTGTACTCGATGTATTTTGATTAATTGATGTACTTTTATTAAATGAGAGTAAAAATCGGTTATACAACTTGATAATGTGCGTTTTATGCACATGTATACATGTGATACATCACATGCACGCTAAGTGATACAATTTAATATGACACACATGAAATTTGTAAGCAAATCATTACAATAAACAATTATAAAAGACTGAAGTCTACAAATATTTAAAACATATGTTTGAATAAGTTTCCTATAAGATATTTTGTAGATTGTTTAAAATGCAATAAAAAAATCAAAATTACATAAAAATAAATGTTTATTTTACAATAATTATACTAACGAGACTTATGTTGAGATAACTGCAATAAAACTAATAGATTTACATATTTTGTAAACAAAATTCTAAAAAAAAATATACCGCCAATACATATTTATGAAAATATTACAATTTTAAGTTTCTATGTTCTTTTATTGTCTAACAAAATACTTTACAAAAATGGGATGTTAAACACGTCTTTATTCGATTAAATAGTAAATACATATTAAATGATACAAAAGCAAAATGTATCCCATGTTTGCTTCTAACTAACGTTATTGCACAACTTCAATGTAGAGACCTTGAAATAATACCTCACTGAAAAACACGAATAGTCAAATTTGTACCACATCACATTCTCATCTGAGGTCGATATGTTTTATATAACATCACTCGGTTAAACTCCTAAAATTAAACTATCCAAAATATTAATCATTCACTATAAAAAGCCAATTCAATCTTAAACACAGTGTAATAATATAGTAAAATATGTTTTTAAACATTTTAAAATAATAAAACATATTTAGTATTTGTTTCAGTTCCGTATTATGTTTAAAAATCAATGCTATCACAAATCGTCTAATTTTTCTGTTGCTATGAGATAAAACAATAGCTAAAACGAAACACGTTATATCTGAACGGACTGTAAACTTTTGAAAATATGTATTAGATATTACACAATTTAAGTGTGTAGCCATTTTAAATAATCTGGTCAATAGTACAACTACGAGAAAATGTTCAGTTGTACAATACGATGAGCGGTGAGACAGGACACTTCAAGGTACAAACCGGGCTGCGGGACAGAGATTTGGCAACACCGGCTTGCCAAGCGCAGTTCATTTATGATGCTTGTTACTCTCCCACACTTTACCAAGCACAATGTTGCCGATATATAGTTTTAAAATATATCATTCTATAATTCTTAACTTTCACTAATTGTTTTTCTTAAATTACATGTGTATATGTTATAGTCATGTGTTTGTATGAATTTACTTGTGCTACTGTTTTGTAATAAAAATATTTTGATAATACTTTTAATTTTGTACAGAAATATAAAAAATGAAATACGAATCTAAATTAATCGTATAATGCAAAAGATACATATGCCTGTGTGTGTACATACGAAGTGTATGATAAGTGTTATCTATAAACACAATTGTATTAAAGTATCTATAAACCAAAAAAAGAAACGTTTGGATTTAATTAATGAAAACTGTAAATGATTACATTTATATTTTGGATTCTTTTGCATTTTAAACAAATTGGTGCTAAAAATAACACACCATTTTTATTCTTATATTTGACAAACATTAAAAGGTATACGAGCGATGTTGCGCGGACGTGGCAGCGTTGCGCGGTATTTTCACCGATCCCCTCGACCCGCAAATGACTAACAACCAGTCGTGAGCTTTCATTGGTGGGGTACTAAATCGATAAACGCAGAAATAACACTGCATGGGACAATAGCCCTAATCAACATGACGGAATTTCACTATATAGTCAGTCGCAAACATCAGGTTCCCTATCTATGCCTTACAGTATATTCCAACAAGGTCTAAAATCGTTCGCAAGGAACATACAGTAAACAAAACAACTGATATACTACTTTCTGCATTAAGAATTATTGCTTAGAAATAATGTTAACGAAATAAAATTGTCAAATTTTTAAATTTAAAATACGCAATTTTTTAAGTATTTCTAAACATAATACATCATACTATAAATTCAACATATATTTATTTCCAAAAAATGAACGATATACGAACAAAGCAAACAATTTGTAGTGATTAAAAATAGTACAATTCTTTAAAGTAATAATGTATATATCATAAAAATAAAAATCAAGCTTCCAAACTTCGCGTTGCCAAGTTTCTATAGAAATTGTATCTTTTATACACGCTTCGCTATGTTGCCACATAGTACAATGTCGCACAATATACAACAAAAATAGTAATAGTTTAAAAACGCAAACAATATGTTAACTACACATTTAAATCTTTAATTTTTAAAATTATGTATAAATTTTCACAATGATTAACTACTGATAAACACATTTTGAAATTTATCTTATAATTACAAACATTCATTGTTTTAATTTTGTCAAAATTTTATTTACGATTAATCATATAAATTATACAAAATAAATATGTATTATTTGTAACAGAAAATAACTACAGCAATCTAAACTGAATAACAATATAAAACAAATATGTTACTTACTATAAACGAGCACAATTTTCACAAATCTTACGTCGAAAATATGCAGCAAATATGCTTATATATGTAAGACGATAAAATAACACTATAATAAGAATTTTTAGTGTAATAGGCAAACAAATTTTATAAAAAGTCTGACACATTCTGTAGGTACAACCTACCCGCACGAAGTAAAACGTTCAACTGAATATAACATGGAGGTAATATTCGGACGAGTCTATTTATAATCAGTGGAGTCCAGGGCAAAATTAAATAAACAAGAAGTAACTTTTTTCAAGCTTAATATCGAATGACATTCAAAAAAATGAAATTGCATTTCAGTTCATTTGGAAGAGTGTATTAATAATTAACATTTTAATTCCTTTAAATGCCTTTTTAAAATAAAACATTTTAAAAGAGATATACCTAGATTATGTAATGGATTAATCCAAGTGGGTTTGTCTACTAGTACGGATAAAAGCCGTAAGGAGGATTGTACGTCTTTCTAAAATGAGTAAAACCAAAAAAAGTAGTAATAATAAATTCAATCACAAAAACTCAAGAAATAATTTTATTTAAATAATATCAAATTATTGTATGTTGATAATGTACTGTATATCCCTAGATTTTTAAAAAATATGTTTTGCTAATAATCAAGTATATATACATATTATATATATATATATATATATATATATATATATATATATATATATATCTATATACATATGTGCATGTATGTGTGTACATGTCCATATACATATTCATATGTACATCCATTAAAAATAATCACACATACATTCGTAAATCTTATCAAATTATAGTAAATAAACATTTCTTTTTCATATTGTATGAATACTTTTTCATTTAATATAATAAACTAAGAAGAAATTAAAATTATATGAATATTAAAGGTCAATTTCACATATTACACTCACTGTAATATATGTATGTACATATATATATATATATATATATATATATATATATATATATATATATATATATATATATATATATATATATATATATTGCATATGTCATGCCCACTTGCATCAAGGTACAGTATGTATGACTGCTATGTATAAACTATATAAGAATTATTTTATTGGTGTTATCAAAATTTCCTCCTCCAATGAGAGAATAGAAACGTGTTTATCATCATTCTACTTTTTTGTAAACGTGTATAGTCGATTTGACAAAATGATTTTAATTTGTTTGTGTAACGTGTAAAAAGTATTTTAGTTGAAAATAATGAAACATTTAATTCTCTTCTCACTTGCATTTTTGTTAGTTTTAACAGAAAGTAAACTCGATACGCGTTTATTAAAATGTTTAGGTATGTGTGTACACAATTATTGTTATTATAAAGTTCTTGCATGCAAGTATGAATTCGTTTATAAGCGTGACATACATCTAGTATCAAATATATTAACACTAATATTTATCTTTATATATATATATATATATATATATATATATATATATATATATATATATATATATATATATATATATATATATATATATATATATATATATATATATATATATATATATATATATATATATATATATATATATATATATATATATATATATATATATATATATATATATATATATATATATATATATATATATATATATATATATATATATATATATATATATATATATATATATATATATATATATATATATATATATATATATATATATATATATATATATATATATATATATATATATATATATATATATATATATATATATATATATATATATATATATTACATACATGCATCATATATACATACATAAATATCACCATACCATAAAAGCATCCATTAGCCCACTGTTGAACAAAAGCCTCATTGAATGTTATTAGGCCTTTTTGAATGTTCACCCCAGATTTTTCATTGTTTTTTGTTTAGGAATTATTTTATCCAATCCTTAACTCTACTAAACAATTTTATCCCGCCAACTTTTATAGGATATATACATATATTCAACATATTTGTTAATATATTTTGTAATAATACCTTTCTAGACATTTATAAAATATATTTTAAAAATTTCAGTATGTCAGTCTGTAATGGATGAATTAGATATTGCAATTTCAAAATTAGATCCAACAAGAACTATTGAAGTAGGAAGTTATCATTTAGATGATGTTGGTAATTTAAAAAAAAAAACTATTCCGCAAACTCAGTCAGAAGTGAAGCTTTCTGAAATAATAGATGGGATATGTGATAAAATGGATGATTATGTTCGAGCAACGTGGAAACATAATAATGAATTAACATTAATCAAATTGATAGGTAGTGATGGAAAAATGAATCCAGACTTTTCCAATGTTGATGTTATTCAAGATGATGATTTAAATAAAAGTTTGAAGTATTATGTAAGTTTGTCTAATCTACATAAAGTTGATATTAATTGACGTGTAAGAATATTTTTCCTGCACTTATATTTAAAATTTAATTTGTATATGTATAAAATATTTATAAGGTTCATTTTTACAAATCAGTTTTATACTCATCAGTTGTAAAATTGCACTATAAATATTTTACTTTTGATATTTTAAAATTAAATAATTAAAATATAAAAGTAATGTTTTAGAAATAACTATGTGTGTGTATATATATATATATATATATATATATATATTTATGTATATATGTATGTATATATATATATATATATATATATATATATTTATGTCAATATGTATATATATATATATATATATGTTTGTATGTATGTATGTGTGTGTGTGTGTGTGTGTGTGTGTGTGTGTGTACGAGGGTCGTTTGATAAGTATGGTAAATTTATTCATTGTTTAATTTAATTAATTGATTAAATTACATTTTTCAATTAGTTTTTCTTACTTTTTTACATACTTATCAAACGACACTTGTATGTATGTATGTTATATATTCTTTTATTAGTGTTTAAGTATGTCTTTCTTTTTAGTGTGAAGGAATTGTAGAAGAATATGAAGAAAATATAATACAATTATATAAAAAGAATTTGGATAATGTTGACATCAGAATATGTTCTAAAAAAGCTAAACTGTGTAATCATGATCTTCCTTATGATGAACATGTTATAGATGAATTGTAACAATTCATTTTATATACATAGTGTATATATATATATATATATATATATATATATATATATATATATATATATATATATATATATATATATAATGTATTGAATTTTTGATGGTTAAAGAATTTTTTATTTTGAAATAATAATTTAAAAACCAAGTGCCAATGTAAAAGATACGTATGTATAAAGTGGGTCCAAAAATGATTAAAGAAATTACAATATATTAGTAAATAAGAATTTACAAAATATTAGTAAATGTTCAGTAATGACTTATTTCTGTTGTTTATTACAATGATGGGCACAAATAATAATAATAGTGTACTTAAATTTTTTTTGTGGCATACTTAATCAATTTGGTTTGCTCTATATATAATATGTAACTCTCTAAACACATGGTTTAACAATGATAATTAATTTTAATTTTATATATTTTAAATTGTTGTAATATATACTATTTAATATTTTTTAGAAACATTATTAGTACAATATTTTCAAATAATAAATTTGTTTACTTATTGCAATAAAAATATTTTCAAAATTATATGTATTTAATATTATTTTGAGTTTTAAGAATCTATTACTGTAATCTGAAACCACATGGTATTATTTTGATTGTAAGAAATAGAGTGTGAAATTTGAGATAATGAAAGAAAGATATTTGACTATCACGATAAAATGAAATTTATTCTAATTGATATAGTAAGAATGATAGAAAGAAATATAAATAATTTAATAGAGGGCATTAATCAATTTATTGAAGATATATATATATATATATATATATATATATATATATATATATATATATATATATATATATATATTAGGCAGAATTAAACTAGAGAAAGGGGACAGATAAGTTGAAAGTTTATTATCCAAATTATATAATGTAATCTTAAAGAGGCAAATTTCATAAAGGTATTAAAATAAATGGAGAATATTTATATGTATGATTTTCTGATGACTTATTACTTATAAGTGAAATTTCAGAAGAGTTAAAAATGCTACTGGAAACGTTTTTTTATTTTTAAATAGAAGAGTTCGATTAAAAATAAATATGGAAAAAATTAAAATCATGTTTAATATATTTGTGAAGATGAAAATATATAGTCAGAGTGTCAATGCTTGATTGAAGTGAATAGAATAAAATATTTGGGAAAGTTATGTGGTGTGGTAGTAGCCTATGGCCAAAGATTAGATCAAGAATTAGAGCAACATTTAGAAAATAATATAATAAAGAGTTAAATACCATTGAGTCTGAAACGGAAAACTTTTATCAACATATACTACCTGCTTGTACTAATGGGTAAGTAACTTGGACACTGAATGCAAAAGTAAAGTAATAACTTTTAATAGCCAAATGAGCATGGAAAGGATAATATTAAGAATTGTTAAATGTGGTAGAAAATCTGTAAATGGATATGAGAACAAACAAGGGTATAACAGAACAAATAAAATTGATGAAATGGGCATGGGTAGAACATATAGCAAAAAAAGACAATAGATGGGTAAAATTCATTATGAAGTGGTGATTAAGAGACCTTATTAAAGATGGAGGTTTTATATTGTTCCATAGTACAGAGGTGGGGGTTGGATGAGATTAGTCATGAACAGGAAACAGGAAAAACACTTATGGGTACCTAATAATGACATTAGATAATAACGTTTTTTCTTAGCAATGAAATGATATAGACCTTTATAGTGATTATATATATATATATATATATATATATATATATATATATATATATATATATATATATATATATATATATATATATATATATATATATATATATATATATATATATATGTATGTATGTATATGTAGAAAAATAAAAGAGAAAATATGGTATATAAATTATTTATTAATAGTACATAGATAATTAATTTCCTTAATATACAAAATTATTTATTTTTGTATGGGTATAAAATATCCACTACAAAGTTTTATATAATTGTAAAATTATTTAAACATTAAAATTGATAAACAATGAACATAAACATTTGAGCAATTAGGTTAAATCATATTTTTTTCTATATTCTAAAATTTTAAATACATTTGTAGTATATTATTGATAATAACATTATTAAATGTACAATATAATATTTAATTTATGTATATTATCATTATTAATTGTATTTTTTGACAGTTACGTCTTAATGTATGGCTTTCGAATTTTTTTTATATTTAAACATTTTGAACAAATTTCATTACCTTGAATTTATTATATAAAATAATGTTATTAAACTGCATTGTTTTTCTTAGTATCAATTTAACATATGTGTATTAATAACCGTAATATTTGTAAAAAAATTAACAATGTAACAATAAGCCATATGTAATGTTAGTTGCATATTTTATTGTACATTTTGTTAATAAAACTATATTAATATATTAAGTTAATATTGACTCTTGTATTATTTAAAAAAACATATATAGTTACAAAAGAGAAAAATATATTATTTATTTAAATGAGAGTATTTTTTGAGGTTATGTCACAAAATTAAAGCTTTTCGATAAATCAAATGTCAAAATGGAATTCGAAGCAGATGATTCTAAATATCAAAGTATATCATTTTTGGGACAATGTTGCAATGGACTTGCATTAGTACATTTAGCTCGTCATATTCCCTCAAATACTTTGGTATCAATAAAAAAGTTCAATATGGACAAAGCAAAAGATGAAATTGATTTAATTGAGGTATATTTTTATGTATTTTCAACAAAATTGAAATCTAAAGTAGTCATTAATTTAATTTAGCATGAAATAATTTTGACAAGACAGCTCCAACATCCGAATATTTTACCATATCTTGCTACTTATGTTAGCGGACCTGAAGTTTGTGTTGTGTCACCGTTGATGGCCTTTGGTTCTTGTAAAGATTTGATGGTGAATCATTTTACTGAAGGTGAATATTTTTATATATGAAATGTGTATTTTTAAAACGTTTGCTTATTTAAATTTTTAGGTATTCCAGAATTAGCTATTTGTTTTATTTTAAGAGATACTTTACAAGGTTTAGAGTATATTCATAAAAAGGGTTTCATTCATAGGTATTATGAAAACAAAATAAATAAAAACGTAATTACATAAAGCTTTTTTTAGAGCAATACGAGCTAGTCACATTTTAGTGTCTGCGAATGGAAAAGCTTGTTTAACAGGATTGCGTTATGCATGCCAGATTGTAAAAAATGGTAAATGGCAAAAACAGATTCATTCTTTTCCACCTAGCACATCAAAAAATTTAAATTGGTTAAGCCCTGAGTTATTAGAACAAGTAAGAATACTGTTTGTAATAGTATTGTTAGCAATAAAATAGAATTGATTTTTTTTTAGAATTTACAGGGCTACAATGAAAAGTCTGATATATATAGCATTGGAATGACTTGCTGTGAATTGGCAAATGGAGTTGTTCCTTTTGCAGATATGCCAACAACATTAATGCTGACAGAAAAAGTTCGAGGTTCTGCCCCACAATTAATGGATTATTCTACATTTCCATTAGATACTATTGAAAATGATGAAATGCAAAGTACAGCAGATATACATATATTTTGATTCATTTATTTTTCAAAATTAGTATCTTAAGTTTATTATTGGGCATATAATTTATTATGAAAATTAAATTTTTAAAATGAAAAAAATTAAGAGCTTTATTTGAATTTGTATGTTGAAACAAATAGATGGTGTTGGTGATACAATGAGCCACAATGGAGCCTGTGGATCAAATATTCATTCAAAAAGCCATGTTTATGCAAATCGTAAAATATCAGAAGCATTTCACGGATTAACAGAATTATGTCTGGATCGTGATCCAGAACGAAGGCCAACATCAAGTGCATTACTTACACATCCGTTTTTCAAATTATGTCGCCGTGGAGACTTTGTACCAGATTTACTACATCCTGTAATACCTATTAATGATCAAATTGCTGATGAAGCAGGTTGTTACATAATTTCACATCATTATTTCATAGAATAAAGTTGTTTAAAAATTAGTATTTCTTGTTATAGATGAATGGGAATCTATATTAGCTGCAGAAAAAATGCAAGAATTAGAAATTACTACTTATGAATGGGATTTTGGACTTACTTAAAATTATACTCATATTCATGTATTTATTTGTGTATTATATAATTATGTTGACAAATAATTTATTTATTCTAATTTCATAAATTTTGGAAAATTATTATTTTTTATATTAAATATTCACATGTAATAAAATCAATGAAAATAATTCGAGTCCTTATAATTAAGATTGTGTGTAACATTTTTTTCTTATTTTTAATCGAATCGATTTCATATTTGTAGTTTAATAATAATAAAATTATGTTATAGTTTTTTTTTCTTTCTTTTTTTTAAGTTGAAAGTTTAATGATACTTATAAAGATGTATTTTTATCTTAAAACAGTATTTAATATTTTTTAGAAGGATTTATACATGTTAAATTGACTGAAATGAAATCAAATCTTTTAGAAAAATGATAGTTAAACTTAAAGTAAAATTAATTTGGAAACATTATAGATATTTTTATTTTTGAATAAAGAAAACATTTTGACATTAAAAATAAAAATTAAATTTAATATTAATTTTTTTTCACTAACTTTTAATGAAATTTTAAAATTGATGAATATGTATTAAATTAAAACAATTGAGAAAGAAATTTTTTTTAATCAGATACAGTGAGTTTAATTTATGTAGTTTTACTTTTTAATTTCTTTCACATTTTTGATTGCAGAATATCAAATATGAGTTATAATAGAAATAATAAAATCTATTGTACTTTTATTTATGATTATTTTTAATATAACTTAATCATTTTTCATTTAAATATATTTAATTATTTCTTGAGATTCATATTTATATAAAAAGAATACTTAAATTATCTTTGAATAATTTAAAGTTAAGATAATTTTTTTTATAGATGCTAAATTCATATTGCATCAACTCAAATTTATACAAAAAAATAATAATTTATAGAGCTGTAAAAAGATGCAAAACAATTTTAATTCAGTATATCATTAATCAAAAATAACTAAATGCAAATTATTATTTTTAAATAAAAATGATTTTTAGAGATTAAAATTGATGTTTAGTCTACTACCAAAAATCAAAATTATTGAAATTTGCACTAAATCTAAGGACTTTTCAAACCCCTTTAACAATTAGCAGTAAGATTCTTGATGTAGGTAGGATTCATTGGGATAACATTTCGGCTTGCTAAGAGACTGCAATTTATAAATTATTGTGCATAGTTTATTATTATATTGTGCCTAGTTCTGTTCAGTTTAGTGACTTTTCACATTCTTAAGTCATATTAAACTTCAGCTACTGTATCAGTGAAATATGTGTTTAAGTTCCTTTGTTCAATACTTAGCAGCTCCAGCACAATTGTCTGGTAGCAGTTATTTTTATTATTATATTTGTATAATTATAGAAATTGTTTTATATATATATATATATATATATATATATATATATATATATATATATATATATATATATATATATATATATATATATATATATATATATATATATATATATATATATATATATATTTTATATAAATTTATATCAGTTTGATAATAAATTATATTTACAAATTAAAACTTTTAATGAAATTTAGATAAATAAATAATTGAAAATAAGGTGGAAACACGAAATATTTAATGGAAAATTGTTGGTGTTCGGATGTTATTGTTACACAAAACCATGAACTCATTTTTTTTTATTTTTCATATTTATACATTTATGTAATATGTATTTTAAATGAAAGTAAAACAGTTTGCTATATTACTAAAAGTAGACAATAATAAGGATGAAAATATTTTTTTAAAGTTACATATTTAAAAGCTTTTTTTTAAAAAAGTAAAAATACAAAAAAATAAAACGAGAAATATCTTATAAAAAATAATATAAATTTTTTTTTTTTGAACGTTCTCTTTGTTTAATAATTAAAACACAAAAACAATTAACATTACAAATTGATACGAGTGGAAAATTGGCGTTCTCTATCTTCAGTGCTGTATTCTATTAATATTTATATTAAAAATTAATTTTGGTTTCTTAAATTAGTTTATTTTTAAACAAGATTAAGATTTTTGGAAGTTTGACTATACGTAAATATTGTTTTATTATTATTCTACTTAAACATTTCAGAAAATATTAAAACTAAATTTACATTAACTTATTTGATCTTTATCATTAGTAAAATGTAATATCGCAATATTAAAATGTATTAAGTTAGTGCTTCAAACAAAAAATAAATAAATCGATTTAAAATAAAATATCCTTATGATTTAACTACAAATCTTATTACAATAGAGAAATATGATACGTTTTATAATAGTTGTATGTATTTCAAATTTTATGTAATAATCGGCAATACGAAATAATAAATCGAAGTTCTATATTAAAAAACTTATTAAAAAAGAAAATACATATATTAAACATAGTTTACTAACATAAAAAATATGAATATAATCACTGTAAAAAATATCAATAAATAATTTAATTTTTCTTTCTATTATGTACATTATTTTATGTCGATGAAAATATTTTTAAAATAATAACTAATTCTCAATTATCAACGTGCGATTTCATTTTTTAATTTATTTATTCGATTTATATATATATATATATATATATATATATATATATATATATATATATATATATATATAATTGTAATAAGAAATAACATTTCTTACCGTTAAGTCGTAACATGTACATACATGATAATGATAACGAATGTTGCAGACTAAAAGTTCAGTAGTAAAATGCAATAACTCTAAGAAATATAAAGAATGTTACATGACTTAAATAAATATAATGTAATCACTGAATATATTGTGTGACATAAATTATATTTTTTGGTTTTCAATATTTGAAACGCTTTGCCTATTGAACGTAATTTATGGGTTTAATTTATGTTATGTGAAATATTATAACGAGTTTTTACTCCAAATAGAATTTACCAGGGAAATTATTGGAATTGAAATATAAAAAAGATGATTTTGATTTTCTAAAAGATTTTGGACGTCAAATGTGAATTTGTTTCATATATAAAATATTTAAATAATAATAGAGCATTTTATAAAAAATATTTGGATGGCTTTGTAGAGTGAAAATATTTTTTTAAACGCTAACTACGTGATTCTATGAGATGTATTAATTGCCATAAAGAATAATATTCTATAAAACAATTATTTTTTACAGTATTTATTATTAGACTTAATTATTATGAAGTTAGTGATATTAAGAAATATTATTGTTTAGTTTTGAAAGTATTTATTATTTATACATTTATTTATTTTTTTTTTTTTTTGAATGAGAGGATTAGACAATTATAAACGGGATATAGTGGCGATTATAATTTCAAAAGTACAATAATAAATAAACTCAAGAATTAACTTAAATACACTTTTATTAATAGCAATATTAATAATTGTAATTATATTTATGTCTACAGTTGGATTCTATTATTTGATTTTCTCCTCAAGATACTAAGCCACCTACAAACATTTATTTACATACATCATCAATTTTTTGACAAATTGTTTTGCTTAAGTTCTTGAGATTTGTATTTATATTCATAATGATTATTTGCATTGAAAAATACGTGTTAAAATGTGTACTTAATAAAATAATATGGCTCAAAATATTTTGATTTTTAATAATTTTCTCAGCGATTCTATGAAACAGATAGTCAAAGTTTTTGAGCATAATTTTTTTACATCATTTATGAATAAAAATACACATTCTATGTATTACATATACTTATAGTTTACATTGAAACACAGTTTGGGATTAAGAAAAGTGAAAAATAATTTATTTGGTAACATCAAAGTAAAAGTAATTCACTGTTTCATAAAATATACAAAATTGTTAATGTATATTTTTTTCATATGAATATATTCAACAAATAGCATTTAAAAGATTTAATTAAAAAATACATAATTGTATTGTTATGTTCACTTATGGAATGACATGTATTATGAAAGCTTGTTTCTTTTTTCTTGTTAAATATTAAAGAAGTTTATATATATATATATATATATATATATATATATATATATATATATATATATATATATATATATATATATATATATATATATATATATATATATATATATATATATATATATATATATATATATATATATATATATATATATATATATATATATATATATATATATGAATCTTGAAAAATAAAAAAAATGATAAAATTACGATACATTTGGTTGCAAATAGGCACTACAGTTTACTGTTAACCAACATATTAGTGTAATAAGTAAATTTTTAAATTAAATAAAAATGTTTCTGCTATTTTCAAAATAAACATTTATTTATAATATTTCATTTTGCGAACATTGACAATTTCTAAGTATTTTATCTTAATATAACATTGTTTACGTTATATTATATTTATAAGATAAATAATTAAGGTAATTAACAAAGATATTTAGAATTAATTAAAATGAAAATGGTGAAATATTTATCAATTTAGAGAAAAATATATTTCTTCTATTCTTTTTAATAAATTTAGAATAGATAATTGTCATTAATAAATAATTTATATAAAATGCAACTAAATTCGATGTATGAGAGAAACTAAATTTGTTTTTTCACATAAGTACAATCTATAAATAATTTAAAATTATAAACAATGTATAGAATAAATATAAAGGGGATAACTAATTTGAAAGAAAATGAAATTTCGATATAGAATGTAGTATTATATCTAATTAAATTTTAATTCAAATATTAATTATAAATGGACATCAATAATAACTACAATGTTAAAAAATTATACTTTCGTTTGAAACATCATCCTTCTGTAATATATAATCAAATCTTTTTGTAATAAACAAATATTTTAATAACTACACGTTTACACGATTACTAGTCAATTTAGCCAACAAAACAACGTGTCTTTTAAGCGTAGTAGTTAATTATTTAACTAAAATCTAAAATTTAGCAATTTTACATTTAAATTAATAATTATTACACAATAAATTATTATAGAAAAATAAATCAATTAAAAGTATAGAATAACCCATTAATTGATAAAATATCATATTATATTTACTTTGCTATAATGAAATAAGGTAAAACATATTAATTTAATTTTTACATTTATATATTTTTTATTCAGACTTATTCTTACTCAGAGACTATTATATATATATATATATATATATATATATATATATATATATATATATATATATATATATATATATATATATATATATATATATTGATACCTTCATGCTTATATCACCAATCATTGTTTATTCATAATACATTTAAGAAGTATTAGAATGTTAATGAATTTTTATATGAAAATAAACATAACTAAAAAATTAAAGGGATATATAAATAAGACTGTAGAGAGAAAATCCAAAAGAAACACATGTATATAGATGATTCGTCGAATGATATAAATTTTAACATAAGAAACATTTTTAATTAAATTTATAACTTTTTTATAATATATCATATATATATATATATATATATATATATATATATATATATATATATATATATATATATATATTTAAATAAGGTTTATACAAACAAGAATCAAATGTGTTTGTGACTCAAAAATTATAACTGTTCATTTAACTTGAAATTAAAAATTACATATTTTTGTACAGGAAAACATTTTTATGGGTATACTAACAGTAATGTTATTTAGTGTATTTAAAACATTATTTTATATGAAGTTTTTTTAAATTTTTTTCTTTAGATTTGTAATTCAATTTTTTGTGCTAAAGTAAATAATAAAAAATGCAATTTTTTATTTATTTTTGAAATATTAAAAAAATATTAAGTGAAATGATTTGTATTAGATGATTATGAAATAACACTAGATTAAATTAATTGGAAAATAACTAATTAAATAATCAATTAAAGAAAATATGATTAAAGAGAATAATAATAATTGTAGTCATTAGAGAGATCATTTTTTTTGTTATTATCAGGCAAAAAGCGCATATAAATTAATGTATGAAATAAAAATTCGCTGAATAATTATTGAGATTTTTTGTACAAAACATCTCAATATAACAATGTCTTACTTCATTGAAGGTACTCATGCAAAATAAAAATGCATTTTAAATAATTGATTGTTAATTCGGTTACTCTACATCAGAATTCAAAAACTAAAAGCATTTTCTTAATATTAACTTATCTACATTTAAAATATTCAGACATTAATCATCACAATCAGAAGCGTCTAACGATATTTCATTTCTATAAAAGAATATGAATCTTATCGTAAGACAAGTGTACCAAATATAGTCCTAAAAATACAAATTTGCTTTTTATACAAACACACTGACTTAAGCTAGGATTTTTCTTTGACTATTTTTTTTTATAAAATATCTTAATTCTATTACTTTTTTTAAATCATCATCGTGTCTGTTTTCATATATATTTTTATAAATCCATTAAAGTTATTATCGAGATTGGAAACTAATCAATAGTATTTTGCACACATTTTTCAGAAAGAGCATTCTGGATATCGTATATAAAATATCGAAAAAAATATTTATAATAGCATATCTGAATAGTACATAAAGTAGCTGCATTGTTTGATAATAAAAACAGAATATATTTTATAGTTAATCCAATCTCGCTGTAAGAGTATTTTCCAGTCATTTTTAGACTACAGACTTTTTTTGATATAATATGAAACAAATTAAAGTTTACAGTCCCCCCTTTTTAAGATTAAAATAGTTTTAAAAATGATCAAATGAAATCATAAAGTAATAATACTTTATGTTTCGATCACATGATTCACGATCTTTTTACGTTTTTCATTATTTTTTTTTGTAATATATATATATAGACAAATAACATTTATTTTTATACTCACATTTCCTCTATTAATCCATTGCTAAAATAATATCTAAGTAATTATGTGCTATAGCAGAAAAACAGATGAAAAATTTTGTCTGCATTTCATGTTAAAGTTTTCTATTATTGTTTACTTAAGTTATATTTCTGATAAATTAGATAGTATCATTAGAATCTTTATAATTCTTGTATATATTTTATACTTTTTTCTTATATACAATAAATAACTTTATATTCAAATAATGATAATTCATTTTTCTGTTCAATATAAAAATTAAATATGGAATTTTAACATTTTTAACAGACAATATATATCATAAAAATATGAAATTCAGTACTTCTATTAATTTTTACATTGATCAGATTATTTGAAAACATTATTTGATTAGATACGTGGAAAACATTTTTAAAAATTTAAAACAAACACTGACAGTTTTATATTTTTTGTGCATATACTGTAAAATTGTAAATATAAAATGACAAATATTAATTTTTTAAAAAAAATTTTTTGAAGTTAATTAAAATTTGATGTTAGCAAGTAAAAATCTAAATCTAGATCATATAATAAGTATGTATTATTGTAAAATACTTTTTTATTTAAATGAAATAAAGTAAATTAATCGTAAAAAATATTTAAGTCACGAACATGTTTAAGATGCAATACAAAATGCTTGTACCCTTATTTTTATTTTTACTATGAAATATATTTGTGATTTGTTATCATTGTTACTTTTTTGCTCTTCATTTAAAAATGAATGTATTTTTGATTGAATAAAATTAGAACACTAGATTAGAATTAATACTTGCACACCCTAGCAAAAGACTTAAGTTATAAGATAAATACATTAAAAATATTTGGCAATAGATTGAAGAGGAGCAAAAACAGAGGTATAGTTAAACTATTGTACAGTGATTAATATGAGAAGACAATACATGTAGAACATGCTTTAAACAATTTTCTATTTTTATGGGAAACATATAAAATACCATGAAACTTGTTGAAACAGTTATTTGAAAACAGAAAATTATACAGTTTGTAAATGAGTTATGATCTGTGAAACGTTCCTTTTAGCATTACAGTTGATTGAGAGTTTAATATTATTATTATTGATTTCTTTATTGTCATCAGTTCAAATTTTTTAAATGATTTATGAATAATATCTTTCTCGTTTTCTAATAAAAAACTGTGTAGAAATATTGAATAAATTAGTTTGATCCGAAAGATAGATGAAAAGAATTTATTGTTTGCGATGAGATATTAAATAAAGAGTGTGTGAATAAAAGAATTTAGTTTTTTTTTTTATTGTTTTATAAAGAAAAATACACAGTATATTAACTATATATACGTGTTTTTTGGAATAAATTCGGCCAAGTATTTTATGAGTTGAAAATGCAGTTATAGTAAGTTTATATGCATATCGTATAGTAAATTTATTTAATATTAAAATATGCACAGCCCAGCAAAGTCAAATTTACTTATTATGAAAAAGTTTCTCTTTTAAAGCATTAAGCAAAAATAACCACAACATTATCATTAACAACGTTTCACAAATCACAGATCATTATTTTTTTTATTTTTTTTTTTTTAAAGACAGAAATAACAAACATCATAAATAGTTTACATTGATATATTTATCTGAAAAAAATATGTCGAATTATTATTCTTTTTAATAAATATCGTTAAAAACCTCATGATATCCAATGATAAGTGGATATTGAGAATTAATTAAAGTGTATTACCACCAACTGATATATGCCCGTTGATGATTACTCTGGTTTCAGTCTGTGCCATTGAACTATCGTTTGTCGTGGTTTTGTTATCATGTCTTGCCAATGTTTTGTTTCCGATGCACCGGAACCATTCTTGCCTGAAAATAGGTAATTCATTATTATTAGTACTTTTTTTAGAGACTATTACTAATTTTTATATATTTAATATATATATAACAGTGTGTGACCGATATCATTCTAATTAAATATAAACCGTTATAAATTTAATTAACTGAAAACACAATAAAAAATATTTTTAGATAAATATAAATCAAACTCTCTTAAATAATCTTTAGCAGTTTTATTAAAACTAAAAAATATGAAATTGATGCTATTAAAATTTCATATTAAAGTGAAATCAAAATGTGTTCTTTTTGTAACTATTAATAAGATTATTTTTTTTTAAATAAACGTTTTACATAAATATAGTTTTTTTGTTATTGTTTTTAACTAAGAATTCAGTTTTTGTAGAAATTGTAATTATTATCACTAAAAAACCTATTAAATAAATGAATATTTGTTGATGAGATTTTTGATGAAAAATGTAGGCGTGGAAAAACTTTGTAGTTGAATTTATTTAATTCGATTTTTGTACATGTATTTTGTGGTTTCTAAAGTCATAATTGAGACGGTATCTGATTACATTCTTTTTGCTTGTTATTTCTTCAAGTTCTAGCGAGCTGATGCCAGTTTTGCATAGAATCTTTTTATCTATATTGTTTATTAATAAATCAATTATGTAAATAACATTTTATATATGTGAATATAGAAAATGAAATCAATAAAATCATTAATGTTTACACATTTTATATAATATTAAT
The DNA here is from genome assembly GCA_029203775.1 of Neoneuromus ignobilis. Lineage (NCBI taxonomy): Eukaryota > Metazoa > Arthropoda > Insecta > Megaloptera > Corydalidae > Neoneuromus > Neoneuromus ignobilis. The sequence goes on from CP092092.1 coordinate 10,183,124, forward strand.
ATTAAAAAAATAGATATTTTATTTCTTCATACAAAATTTAAAAAACCGTTTTTGTATAGTTGAAGTAATAACAATGTAAATAATATAACATTGAAAAATATATTATTTTCAAAAATGGCATAAGTATTACTTAGAGTTATTAGCTTAGAAAAAAATCGAATATTAGGTTATGCAATGAATTTTAAGAATTAGTTATTTTATATTAAATATGTTATATAAAATCCAATATTATTCTAGTGGAAAATTTGTAACAATTGTTGTTTATAAATGGATATATTTATTTAACGGTAAATAATTTAAACGAGGATAATACCTGCAAGAAGAATTCTTCCAATCAACTCGTTTCTACCAATATTGTCGAAATCCATGACCATAACATCCAACGAACATTCTCTGATTTTTTCCCAAGGTACATTGAATGAAAATGTCTCGTTGAAGACAGGATTGAGCGTACATTTAAAAATTGGCGTCTTCCTTTTCTCAATTCTCTTGTCTCCAAACTGAAGCCATACTTTGACGTAAGGATCTATAAAAAGTATTATTATTTTTTTTCTAAATAATAAAAATGAAAGAATAAATATATTTTAAAGTAAAATTAGTTCTTAGATATAAATAAAGTAAAATTACGATCATATATTTGAATGAAATATTCTCGCGAATACAGTGTTATATTTGAAATTGTATCAATTTTTATTATTTTATATATTTTTCATTTTTAAATTAAATATTTGACAAATATTATAGAATCATTATGTATTAAATAAATCATGTTAATTTGATATTGTATATTCAAATACTGAATGATTATTGAAATGTAAAAAATATCTATATATGAATAAAAGGTATTGAAATCAAATGATATTTTGATTCGTGTTCTATTGAATTTAAAATACGTATTAAATATCTAATTTGTATTTAAAAAGATGTTAAATTAAAATATTTTTCAATTCAAACATTTCTATGAAAATATGATTAACTCAATGTAAATTGAACAAAATTCAATTCTATTTGAATTTCCTCACTAAATTTTCAGTACTGTTGTTTTGATTTGAATAAAATGTTAATTTAATTTCGTGCATAGAAACAAAAATGGACAATATAATGAATGTATCATTTTAATGTATTCAGAAAATGTGACAATATCTTTAAACAAGAGGAAATTATTCGATAGATTTTAATATAGATATTAACTTTAAAATGAATATTCAAACATCGGAGAATATTTGAAAATGAAAGCAATGAATACGAATTTGATTTATGTAAATACTATGAATGTCATCGATAGTCTGTTATCTTAAAATTATGAAATTTATTTAAAATTATGATTAGTTATATATAATTTATTTTCTTTAATTTTTATCACATAAACTAAAATTAATTGATAAAAAATGTTTGTGTACAAGGCAAATCCAAAATTGGCGATAAATAACATATAGTGAATAATAAAATAGTTAAAGTAAATGTGTTACTACATATTATTTTATTAAACTAATTTTGTCTTTAATTGTTTAAGCTGTTTCATACATTTATTTAATTGTTTATATTTATGCATTAGACTTTTTGGTACAATTTTTAATTATTAAGAAAATGATGCAGATTGTTAAATAAAAGAATGAAATAATCTATATTAAGTGAATATCTGAAAGAGAAAAAGTACAATATAATTAATATAAAAAAATCTTCCTTTTAATCGAGTTGTAAGATATTTGTAATATTTTAATTTTTAAATTAATTAATGTAAAATAAAAATAATTTACAATATCATATTTTATACTTAGTTCAATTATTAGCAATGAAATAAAAAGTGTTTTGGTTTATGAAACGATTCATAAAATCAATGTTTAAACATATTATCCATTTAACACATTATAATAATTAATTAATTGTCATAACCACAATGTGGTTAAACTGTGGATACTCAACTTTATGGTGGATTAAATATGTTGCGTGCGAAAATTGTGATATTAGTATGTTTTATGTCTAACGCTATAAGAAAGTTTAATCATTGATTAAAATTTTATTTTAAATATTTTATTAAATTGTATATATTTCTAGCTTATTTAACTTTTATGATATATGTACGTAATAAATAATTATATATTTATTTGTTATAATTATAGAATAAGAAGGGGTATATACATAAATTAAAAATGTTAATATTTACCAGATTTTCCATTAATATCTTTTGCTTTGAGATTGCGAGCTTTTAGTAATGTCAAGGTCAAAATACTATTGCTGGGATGATAGCATAGTGATGTTAAAAGCTCCCCGCATTTGTCTTTAGCTGGTGGTTTTAGAGCTTTCCAGAATGACGGTTTTTCACTTAAGTCCACCTGCAATTATTTAAAAGTCAACAGTATTATTATACTTCCAGAAATTCAAAAGATATGGAAATATACGTCTATATATGCATTCTGTATTACGATGGTAGTATGTATTGTTGAATTGAGGTCATGAGTGTATAAGAAGCAAGAAAAAAGGTAATATATATTCATGAATATTAAAAATACGGTCGACAAATGATGAAGTATTTAAAAAAAGTTTTTAATGTTTCTGTTTGAGAAAGGAAAACCAATACTTCAGTCAACACAACTGTATATTACACATATTTTTAATAAGGCATAAAATTACTTTTTTTTAATTACTTGCCTTTGTGTATTTTTTTAAAATAATTTATGACTTCATTTTGTGATAAGAAACGAAATATAATTAAACTACTATCCACAGTGTTCAAAGTATTCTATATTTCCATTGAATTTCAAAATATAGAATAAACATTTGTATGAAAATTAATTGTTGATATAAATAATTGGATGGATTAATTTTGGTAATAAAATCGATTTAGAAAACAAAAATAACCTATGTACATATATATATAAATATTATTTTAAACTGTCGAAAGTCATTCAACTAATAGGTGTTGGTATATTTAAAAAAAGGAAACAATTTCATGTCTATAATTATTTTGAACTATTTGGAAATATGAGAAATATTTCCTGACGATTTTAATATGATTTATTGACATGAAATGTAAGTTATTTTTGTCAACAAAAAGCAATAAAAAGCTGATCAAATATGTAAATAACAATTATAAACATTGATTTTGTATTATATAAATAATTGGTAGAATTATGATATAATGGTTATGTAAAATATTTTATTTTTAAACAATACTGTAGGATATTTAAATTGTAATTATTTTTGATATTAAACATTCCAATTTATATTTAGAAAATATTTTACTATCAACGAAATGTATAATTTACGTGCTTAAGAATGTAAGAATAGACATAAAATAATAATTTATATATATATATATATATATATATATATATATATATATATATATATATATATATGCGTGTGTATGCGTGTATGGTCATTAATATAATAATACAATTCTTTGTAATTAGATATATTTTTATGATTAAAAGAAGTAATATTTGGATGAATATGATTGAGTTATATTTTTTTATACGACTTTTATTATGAATTATGAAATTATAAATTACCTGACAGAGAGGAAGGAAAACCTCGCCAATGGAATCATCACGTGAAAATCTATCGTAATCGAACACGTGAAGGTGAAGTACGCGCGACTGTAGTTTTTGGATAGGGAATCCTTCGAAATAGAAGGTCTCGTTCCAACGTGGGTTCAGCGTGCGCCGTTTGATCTTAGTTTCCAGACGATGTTTCTTGTCTGGTAATAGAGTGACTCGAACATACGGATCGCTAGTACCGGATAAATCCTTCGCGGGCAACTCTTTACCCTAAAATCAAACACAAAAGTAGAATTTAAAATATTTGCATTAACAAATTTATTGCCATTTAAGAAAGCAAACCTTTTTCAAAATAACTTCATAATAAATGAATACAAAACTTGAATATATATATATATATATATATATATATATATATATATATATATATATATATATATCTATATATATGAGAATTATGTGTTTATAAATGCGAGAAGAGTATTAACGTTCCACATATGATATTTAATCTAGGTAAGTGGTGTAAAATATGTTGTTGACACATGTATGTTTGTCACGTCAACTAAGTATAGTTTTACTTAACTACTATAATGAATTTTAATAAAAACATAATATAACTGGAGGTTATTAAATGTTAATAGAAGAAAATAAGCCGAAACATATTAAAATTATTGTCAATTCTTGAATAGTAAAAATATATAATATCAATGAAGTCGTAATTTTAAAATATGTATATATTTTTTTATTTTCATAATATAGATTTATATATATATATATATATATATATATATATATATATATATATATATATATATATATATATATATATACTAAAGAAGAAAAACTAATTCAATTCATTTTTATTATTGATATTATAAAGATAATAATTTGTTATATTTGATATCTGTAAGAGTAGGTTTCTCTCTTTATATATAAACAACCGTTATAAAAATTAATAGAATTGCAACTAATTTTTTAAGAATACCAGGAGGCTCTACTTCATACTCTTTTTTCTCGTCGATCCCCGAAGTTGTTTCTATTTAACAATGTAAATAAGTTATAACAAAATAAAACGTTTAGAAAGTTATGTTAAAGTTTTTGTGCAGACGATGTTTATTATAAATTTGTGGTTTGATGTGCATTTAAATCTAATGACAATGCAATTAAAATTTATCCTAAAATTTTACCTGAAAATCTATTTTTTCCATTTTTTGTTAATTTATCATAAAATAGAAAAAAAACCATGTACTTCGGTAATTCTTGGAAAACTTCGGCAAAGTTCAAATGCAATCGTTAATCTTCCGAGGTAATCGTTCACGATCGTAGTAAATTAATGTTATTAATTTTGGACGAAACTATTTTATATGTAGAGAGATATTTTTCATCCTTACAAGTTTCATATAATTATTTAATTTATTAATTATTTTTACGACAGTTATATAAATGTATGTATTTTAAATTTGTATTCAGTTACTTATAAACAACATATATTCAAGATTTACATATTAAATTATTAAGAGTACTCGTAATAAATCTGATGTTTTGAATAAATTTATTTAAATATAACTAGTTTTAGCTATCAGCTTTCTTTAATTTTATTATTTATCTCGTTAGATTAGCAGATATATTTTTCAATATAAGCTTTATAAAACTATGAAACATAATATTGAAACAAGTTTTTTCATAACTCTAATTCATTTATAAATAGTAAAAGTTTATTTTTCATAATTAAATAAACATGCTTAATACACAATTTTAACATTAAATTCTTGTGTTAATAATCAATATTTTCAATTTTTTTAATAAAAATCAAATTTTAATATTAAAATAACCATTCATAGGAATATATATTTGTAATCGTAGATACATAAATTAATTTTTATAATATTGAATATTCACGGAATTATTTATTAAAGTAACAAAAATGACCATGGCTATTAATGAGATCATATTAAATAGATTACCTAAATATAAACCGACAGAAGATAACTTTAAGACATTAATTTTGATTCCTTTAACCTTTGTTTATTCTGTTTAAAATTAATAGTTTATGACATGTTACAAACAAAGGTAAATTGAAACTATTTCACCTTGAACTGAGATCGTTATAAAATTCATTAACGTGCTAAAATTTAACGAAAAAGCTTAAACATGACAATGTGGTAACAAAGTGGAATTAAAATAGTAAAATTACACATATAAGGGGGATGAGATTTCTGTATTTTTGTTTTTCTCTATATAAATATAAATAAATAAGTATGAATATATATATATATATATATATATATATATATATATATACGAGGGTTGTTTGATAAGTATGGTAAATTTATTTATTGTTTAATTATTTAATTAAATTTTTTAGTTTAGTTTTTCTTACTTTTTTACTATACTATCAAACGCCCCTCTATATATGGCTGTATTTAAATTTTTTTATGATAATCATGACAGAACAATTTTTTTAAAAAAATCATTTTTATTTGTCAATAAAAACAAAAAAAAAATGTATAAAGCTTTCAAATAAAATATAATATATCTAAGAGTTATATTTTGTCTAATTGATGTTTAAATTTAACTTTTTCTATTTACTTAAATATATATATATATATATATATATATATATATATATATATATATATATATATGGCATATACACATAGTTGATATAAACTACTTCTGTCAGATAAAATATCGTTCAGTGCCAGACTTGGCACTGGTACCAGTGGTTCAAATTTAAGACGTTGGTAAAGAACACGTCATTGAAGTGTAAATTCATTTAAAATATTATTCAATATCTTAGGATAAATGTCTGCAATTTTCTATAAATGTCATATAAAATATTTTGATATTATAATAAATTGTGTGTATATATATATATATATATATATATATATATATATATATATATATATATATATATAATTTTTATTTGTTTCAAATAAGAAAAAAATATTACAAAATAAAAAGATTTTAGAAAATTAAGTAAGTTAATGAAATTACTCGAATTTTATCTAATATCTATTAGACAGTGATTTTTCATAAATAATTTTATTTAGATTGAATAGATAATTCAATTCTAAAAATTTAATTATTGTAGATATTTCGAAGTTTTTTTCAAGTTAATAAATAACTAACTCATTAAAAAGGATCTAATTATTGTAATTATATTCTGTTCATGACTTTGAAACAGTTTCATACTGGATCCATCAATTAATTTCAGCGCTTCATTTAACATAATTACCAATTATTTCGTTCAGCGCTGTAAAAACCGCACATCGAATATCCCTTTTAAACGCCTGTAAGAGCGTAAATAAAAATCATCAATTTATTCGGACTAACGCTATTGCTGCCATACTGATGAAAACAGTTTATACATCGAACGAATCGAGAAATGGGAAACGAGCATAACGTAGTTGAAGTACTCTTTAATCATCATTCCAGGAGTTAATTTTATAATCAAATCAATCAATCATTCATATAGCGCCAAACTCAATAAATGCCATTCTCTCTTCATATCTCTCTGCTGTCAAACAAGATCGTGTTCGATACTGTTTACTTTCAGTTATAGTTTATCAAATTTAAACTAAAACATATACACATATGAGCATATATATATATATATATATATATATATATATATATATATATATATATATATATATATATATATATGTGTGTGTGTGTATACTACTAATTAATAGAAATCTAAATATTATTTACTTGTAAATTGTTTAATATAAAAACATATTTCTTTAAAATATATTTACTATTGTCAGCTTAATTTAACATAATATATAATTTTTAATAAATATGCTATAAGAAAATGATTAAATCAGGAGAAATATTAAATTATTAAGGAATAATCAACAACAGATTGTAACAAATAACTTTCATATATGTTCAACTATATTATTATAAATTTATGTGTATTGTATATGAATAATTTACATGAATAAAATTTATAGTGAATGATAAACAAATTTTGTAAATATCAATTTTTATATTGTGTGATTTTTTCGTTACTTTGAAGAATTTCATTTTCGTTTCCATCAGCCATATAAAAGAATATCGTCATAAAAAGAAAAAAGCCGTAAAACCGGCCATATAAATAACACAAGGTGAGATATGAAGAAAGTTATTCGTAGCTTTCTCGCGAAGTAAATTTGTCGGATATTTTTAAGGTGTTCAAGTTTCAGCTCACGTACCACTGAAAACATGATTTGTTGAAAAGTATTTAAATCTTATTTGCATTCGCTATGAACGAGTAACAAATATTTTTTTTTGTACAAATATTCTAATATTTTTATATTATGTTATACGTACAAACAACATGCTTAAAAATACGCACTCATAACACACGCACACACACACACACATACACACACACACACACACACACACACACACATATATATATATATATATATATATATATATTATAAAATTAATAATACGTAATAATGAATTTAAAAATGAATTACACACAAAATATTTATTTTTTTTAGAAGATGGCTTCATTTTCTTACATACGTTTCTTATAAAAATTTACATTTAACATAACAATCAAGTAATCTTCTGATAGCATAAATATTGTAAATTTAAATATTTAATAAATTTTGTTGCTTACTTAAGAGTTCAAAATATCTACATATGAATTAAAAAATCTATTTTTTTAATTCAATTTAATAATAACGATGCAAATGAAAAATACAATTTATAAACTTTTTAAATAAAAAAATAATTATATTTTTTAAACATAGTACTTACGAAGATATACACATGTTTTATTTGTGAATTTGTAAAAGTTAAATATGTCCTAAGGAAGAAAATCTTAAATATTCTTGTAATAATTAATTTATTGTTTTCTTCGTAATACACACACACACACACACACACACACACACATATATATATATATATATATATATATATATATATATATTCATGTATCCAATTTATTGATATAAATTTGAATATTGAAATATATACAATGAATATTAATAGTATATGTTCGATATGACTTTATTGTGTATTAAGTTTTACTACATATGTAGTGCAACTTGTTAGATAACACAAACTCAGTTCCATAAAAAATGGCAAATATTATGTAACATAGCAAAGTTTGGTAAATATAAATATAGAATAGTTTTTATATTACCAAGAAGGTTAATATATATATATATATATATATATATATATATATATATAACTTTTATTGATTGCATATAAATAAAAGTTGTGGTACAAAGAATTGAAAAAAAAATAATGAATGCGTTCATATGAAATAAATTTTTATTTCTAAATTATTTTTGAAACTTCATGACTTATTTTTCTTTTTTTTAAATTTCCAAGTTATTTGGTACTTTTTAGAATCTTTTGTCTTTTTTGTACACAATAATTTTTGAGTTGAGTACTTTTATTTATGAGCTGTCTTATAAAACTCTTTTCGACATTATTTTATATTATTTGTTTCACTGTTCTGTGAGAAACAAGTTCAGATGTGTATTTTTTTAAAAAATAAAATTGTATATTTTTTTTATAAAATAACTATTTTTTGGCTTAAATATTTTATTTTTTATTAAAATGGATTCGTCGATATCATAGGCATATATTATAGGTAATCCATAGGCATTTCTAATATATATAATAGATAATTTTTTTAAGAAATTAAATTGTAAATTAAAAATACTGATTTTCTTTCTTTAGCAATAAACAAATTTTAGTCATTAATTAGTAATATATTTATATTTATTCAGTAATATATTTTAAATCCATTAAATTAACGTCTATTGATTTTTGATTATTTTTAAAATCAATATTATTAAAAAGAAATGTTTTATTATATATATATATATATATATATATATATATATATATATATATATATATATATATATTACTTTTTCCTTTATTCATACTCTGAAATCTATTACAGTTTTAATACTATAAAAAGTATAAATGTATATTAACTTTAATATAAAATATTGGTCATTGTTGATTTATGTATAATGTGCGATAAAAAGTATACACTGCATCGAGATGTGCAATTTTGTAAATGAATAAATTTATGTGCAATCACACTGGTGAATTATATAGATCTATGAATGCATTTATTTTGTTCTAATATGAGGACTAATAACTATGATTATTAATCTGCATAAATATTTCTTAATTTCTACAATTATTTTTAGTCATTATTCATTTCTCGTGATGATTTTTCCCATTCATTTTGAAAGTTCAACGAGTTTGATAATTAATCTTAAATTTATATTTTAATTTTTTTCAAGTAATCTAGTTTTATAGGACTTTTTCTTTTTTTAAATATTGATAAATAATTCATATAATAAAAGATAAGGTCATTTGTGCATTTGAAATACAAAAAATAATATGTATTTGTCTTCATAACAAATAGTCAGCCATAAAATAATTTGGTATGAAATATTTTTTTAAATGAAATTATTAAGTATTTAATTTAACAATTAATATAAAAAGTAGCATTTAGTAAGATTTATTTTTAATTCAGATACGTTAAGATTAGTTTTTTTTTAAAAAAATTGAAACGCTTTCAATAAATTTTACTTTAATTTATAAAAAATTAATTCCATAGTTGTCATTGTTTTAGTTTTGGATTGAAATTTACATGTCCATTTGGCGACAAATTATGTACAATGGCGTTAAATCTAGCGAAAAGGGTGTATGCAATGACAATTTATACTCGCACTGGTGAATTTCACACATAACAATTGATGTCGTGTGCGTTAAAGCTTATTGTTTTGCTGAAACAACAAGCTTTTTGTTAACCTAGTTTTGTTGTCTTCAACGTTAATGTATTTGACTTCGTAAATTAGAAATGTACCCTTCTAAAACGTAATTAGTCAATATTATTCCTATTAAGATCCGGATATAATAATATATCAACGCAATTATATTATTCCGCTTTTCTTAAATGTTTTCAATTATTAGTAAAAAAATATTATTTAATTTTTTAAATATATGTGAAATGATTTTTTATATTTTAAAAATAGAATCGTATTAAATAGAAATTCTGAAAATGTTAAATTTATCAAATAAAATTTAACAATAACGGATTTATAAATTTTCTACCTTATAAATGCATCTATTTTTCCTTATTGTTGTTGTTATATTTACTTTTTCTTAATAAAAGTAATGCATTATATGAATTACTCTCAATACTTTTTCTTCATTTTGTTTAAACTTTTTTTCGGTTCATGTCTTGTACATAGAGTACAAACTTTTTCCAACTATTTATTTTATCGTCACATATTTTCTTACGTGTTATATATTTTTGTAAAGATTTTCAATTATAACAAGTCATTGAAACTTTTCTGTTTTAGAACACTGACAGGTAACAGATTTCAGTTACATACTTAATAAGTAAAAAAAAGTTAAAATGTATTAAGTTCTTTTATAAGTAATTAATAACTTTAGAATTTATAAGTTTTTAAGTGAATTTCTTGATAAAACAAATAAAATCTTTTCAAATTCTTATAAATATTCATTTAAGTAATTTGTTAATGTTTTAATATTATTTATTTATAATGTATTAGTACTTTGCGATATAAAATAAATACATTACATTAATAATACAATAAATAATAACTGTGAATGAAAATAAGTAATAAAAAAAATTACTTTGAAGATTTCTCAACAAAAATTATAAAATTTTATTAAATGGAACTTAAAAAATAAGTAGTATATCAATTAAATAAACAAATTTTTGATCTATTGATATTGATGTTAGTTAATTTTATATGAAAGATATTTTTTAAATTTTAAATTAAGTAGGGAAAAAATTAACCATACAGATTTTTTTGGTGATTAAACTGTAAATATATATATAATGAGTCAAAGTGATACTCATAGAGAGTTATGTTTCCAATAATTTTACACATATATTTTAATATAATAACAATTTTCTTTATTTCTCTTGGTTAAGTTCTTTATTAAGGTTATTTTTATTATATTTGAAAATTTCAATCGTAAATTAATACTTCTACTACAGTAAAAGTAACCATTTCTGAAAAATGAACAAAAAATACATCAAAATGAAACTCATACAACGAATAACTCTCGCTTGAAAACTACTGTATTAAAAAAGTATACTCTTCAAATATGTGTTTGGTCACTTTGGTTACAAAAAAAACCTATTGTTAAGTCGTTTGTAATCATTTTGTAAAAAATATAAGTTGGATTTTCACTTTGAATAGATAAAAGGTACAATCATCGACGGACAAGCGAAAGTTAATGATTTTTCATTACACAAATGGAAAAACTCTACGGGAAATTGGGAAAATAGTTAATAAAAGCCACGCTACAATGCAATCTGTAATAAACAGATTTAAAAACGGCCAAAATGTTGACAATAAAGTCAGAAAGAGTCTCCGCAAGATTTTTAATGACCATGAAGAGCGTTAAATTCTACGAAAAATTAAAGAAAATTCGAAAATTAGCGCACCCAAATTGACTTTAAAAATATCTAATTAAAAAATCAAGCCCCAAAAAAATTCGCAATATACTTAATAAAAATGGGTTTCATGCTCGTATTGCCAAGAAGAAACTTTTCATAAATCTAGCTAATCGCAACAAAAGGTTAATCTTCGTTCAGAAAAATGTTAATAACAGTTTTGATTATTGAAAAGATGTTTTGTTTATGGACGAAAGCAAATACAATTTATTTGGATCCAATGGGAGAATTAAAGTATGGTAGAAACCAAATATAGAAATGTCTTTAAAACACTTACGACCTACAGTCAAACATGAGAGCGGTCATGTTATGGTATGGAGGTGTATGTGTACGAGAGGAGTTGGAAATTTAATTTTATAGATGGCATTATGAATCAAAATGTTTATATTGATCTATTAAGAAAAAATTTGAAAGCCAAAGCTAAAAACTTGTGATTTTACAAACATTTAATTTTTATCAGGACAGTGACCTCAAGTACAAAGCTTATAAAACACGTAGTTGGTTGTTATATAACTATCTCAAAGTACTAGAAACACCACCACAATCATTTGATATAAATGTGATTGAAAATCTATGGAAACACTTGGAAGTTGCCATTAGAACACACACTATTAGTAATAAAAATGATTTAAAAAAGCGTTATTAGAAGAACGGAAAAAAATTGATCTAGCTTATTGTGAAAAATTAGTTAAATCCATCCCGAATCGTTTAAAGGCTATAAAAATTAATAGACTACTCTACTAAGTACTAAAATAATTCAATCCATTGTAAATTTTAATTTAATAAATAATGTGTAGTTTTATGAGTTTCATTTTGATGTGTTTTTGAATGATTTTTCAGAATTCGTACTTTTCTTTTGGTCTTTAAGTATTCTTTTATGATTTATTTATTTTTATATGATAAAAATATCCTTAATAAACAATTTAAGTAGAATATAAAAGGGATTTTTTATTTAATTAAAAATATATATACAAAAATTTATTGAACATAATGCTGTATGTGTTTCACTTTGACTATATATATATATATATATATATATATATATATATATATATATATATATATATATATATATATGTATATGGTATCAAGGGAAGCATAAATAATTGTATTATTGATGAACGGTTTGAAATTTGACTATCACAGGTATAAATGCGTAGTAGCAGTAAGATTATTGATTATCTCAATTAGTGGTAGACCACTATTTATCAATTAATGCTACAAGGTTTTACGTATTTAAAGTAATTATAAAAAAGTTATTTTTTTAGTGATTAAGAATGTCACTTATAAAATGTAATTAATATTTAATATTGTATAATATATATATATATATATATATATATATATATATATATATATATATAATGAGGGTCGTTTGATAAGTATGGTCAATTTATTTATTGTTTAATTAAATTAATTAATTAATTTAATTAAATTTTTCAATTTAGTTTTTCTTACTTTTTTACCATACTTATTAAACGACCCTCGTATATATATGTCATTTGCAAAAGTGAATATTTTAACTAATTTTTCAAATCTATCTTTGCAATAAAAGCGTGTTAAAAATATTCATAAACTTTTAAAAAGAGTTACTGTGTTATGTTAACTGAAATTTATTAAAATATTAGTAAAAATATTATGACTACGTAGTATTAACTACGAGTTGTTTGTGGAAAGTGAAGACCATGATCGTATTAGAATCAATATTGATACAATTTTAATATGTATGTGTGTGTGTGTGTTTATACGAAATATCTCTGAAATGATACAGAACATTAGTTGACCAAACCGCGGTCGACCACTAATAAAGATCAATCAATATCGTCACAACTACTGCCACCACAAGATTAATCCTGTGATAGTTGAGGCGAACGCAAAATCCCGGCTACATTTACACGCGTCGTCAGAATGCCGGGCTCTTCAGTGGACCCACCTCATCTACCGGCATCGTTGGCGTCGCGGTGCCGTCATCGAGTCGATTGCCGCGACGCCCTCAGTCTACTTTGACCGAACTAGCGTACAAGAACGACGGGGCAAATGGGCACTGTCGCTTCTCGTTCCGCTCTACCGGGAAATAATCGAGTTAGTGAGGATTTTATTTTAAAACTCACGCCGGCTTCACTGTGTTTTTCCACCGTTCGTTCTTTCGCTAGGCAACTCTCCGAGACTTTTGTACATTGCGCTTTGTCAGCTCGTATTTTTTTTACGGCTAAATGTCAGAAACATATTTGATTAGATCAGTCAGTTTTTTTAAATATCGTGTTAGGCCATTGTTAACGCATGTATATTTAAACTGTGAATGTAATCAGATTCTGATAAAAACAATATTTACTTTACGAAGAAATATAGAATTATGTTAAAAATACAATTTTTTTTCTTAAAAAAATTCGTACTCAATTTTCATTCAGATGTTAAGAGATTGTCCTTTTTTCTAAATAATTGTACGAGGGTCGTTTGGTAAGTATGGTAAAAAATAAGAAAAACTAGACTGAAAAATTTAATTAAATTAATTAGTTAATTAAATTTAACAATAAATAAATTTACCACACTTATCAAACGACCCTCGCATATCTTTATTAATTTAATTCAAAATGTTATTTGCAACATTTAAAAATCTAACAATTTTGAAAATGTATAATTTATTGTTTAAGGGAAATTATTTGCTTCCAAAGACAAATATCGTCATATTTTGGTTTATATTAACATACAAGTTTTAAAACTTTAATAATAACTGATTAAATAATTAACAACTTTGATTATATTATAATAATGTTTGTAACAAAACTTTAAATAATAATTAAAAAAATATATAAAAAAGAAATGAAAAAAAATACTAAAAAGGAAAAAAGTGATAAAGATAAGTAAAAAATGAAAAAAGTTCATATAAACTAAAAAAAATATAATCTTATAAGCATAGTATAATATTAGTAACAAGAATTAATTTATTTTAACGTTGAATATTAAAACGCTATAAACTGAAACTTAATTTTGTAAGAATTATATTAACGCGTTGTGCAAATACAACGGTCTTAATACAAAATGGTTAATTTATTCATCAATTCAAAACAAAAAAAAATGCAAGTAAACACCATTATCTACGTATCTTCTTTTCGACAAACGACGTGAAGTGCCTGTTTGTACGAAGACTGAATAACGTAACAAATTGTTAAATCAGATAAAAAGTATATAGTCTGCTATATCAAAGAAGCATTGGAGTATAACTAATTGAAAGATCAATCGGTTCTCTGGTATTTATTGATATACTTATCTTCTCCCTTAATTCATTTTTTAATGAAAAATTCTGTAGTAGAATAATATCTGTAGATATTAAGAATTTTCACAGTCTACCAAAAGTTCTCGAATCAATGCTTAATGCACATATTGTAATAAAAATTTTAGATAGCAACAGATTTAACATATTAAATATTTATTATTTAATATAGAAGATAAATCAATCGATAGTAAAAGATATACAATTTTCATATGAATATATATTTATTGTAACGATATCAAATAAACGAATTGATTAAAGAAATACTGAAATTGTAGAGTTTATAACATATATATTAATTCCTCTAATGGAGAAAATTGTATATGTGCCTTGCTATAAATTGTATAAAATGGTTGTAATAAAATTTCATTTCTAAATGAAACGCTGTGTTTTTGTATAGTTTTATATGATATGTGAAGTCACATATTTCACATTTACGATATGTATGTTTTGAAAACGTGTTTAATGAAACCTACAATGCAAAAATGAATTAACAGTTTTATGTGTAGATTAATTAAAAGTTATTTGTTTAGGGTTCATTGTTTTAAATGAAATCAATAATACATTTCAATGATGTAGCGAAGTGACATAGTTACATTGCTACGTTTATATTTAAAAAAGAAACATTCAATATTGTACAAAATGCGTAACGATAAATAATAGAATTAACAAAAAATTGATGAACATTTTTTTTGTATTAAAATTAAATGTGTAATTCGGTAATTATTCATTTTTTCAATTTCGAAAATTTGTCAATTATAATTTAAAGATGAAATAAATTGCATGTATACACACACACATATACACACACACATACACACACACACACATATATATATATATATATATATGATATTTTTTTTTCAAACATTTTTTATTTTTAGTAAACTTATTATTAAAAACCGAATTTTATAATTAAATAATATTAAAACTAAATATGTAATGATTTTTATAAATGTCAATGTCATTGATATGTCAATCAAATTTTATTACAGGTCAAAGAGTTTTTAATTAGGAAGTAATAAACAAATATTAAATAATACATGTATGTAGGTAAAATCATATATTAAATAAGGGTCTTGTTTTATTTAGTAATTTCAGATTATCATGTACATTTCTTGGTAACAGTGTAGATACATATTTATATTGTAGTCTCTTAAGTAATTAAATGATTCACACATCTACGAAGAAGGTAGGGAAATGTAAATATATAAATAATGGGCATTTTGTAAACGTTATCAGGAATATATACATACTAATATATATTGTAAATAAAACATAATACAATATAAGCAACCATACATCACAAATAAAATAATATATATATATATATATATATATATATATATATATATATATATATATATACTATTTTAAATGTACACTTTTTTATTATTTATCAGATTAAAATATTCTAGGTAATTATAGTTACTACAATGATTTATTATTTATAAATTCTCAAAGAACTATAACTGAATCACATTTTTAAACATGCTAAAAAGAAATATAAATTTCAATACTAAAATCGATTTTATAACTATAGTGTTCTAAGAAGGTAATATGTTTGTTACAGGATAATTTTTGGAAATGATAATTTATAGGACATATAAGGAAACTTTTCCAATTCTCACGTAAATAGTAGAGGGAAGTTTCTTAATGTTTGGAATTTTCTTATAGCGGAACGACAAACTCAGATGAAATTGTATACATATCGGTATTCAAACTGTGCGTGAACCTCCAACAACAAAGTACGGTCGCAAAAATGTAATGTTATTATTGATTTGTCAGGTTTTCCCGAAATGGAATAAACAAGTTAGGCAAACTTTTTTTTGACGATATGTAGTTTTATAAGAGTGTAAAAAGAATAGCTCTAAGAATTGAATTTTTTGTAATACCGTTACTGTAATGTATAAAAAATAAATGTTATACGTGAAGAGAACTGGGTTCAAATATGTAATATTTTCAATTTATTGTTTAAATCTATCAAAAATATGTATACGTATACAACAAAAAGTTTTTAAATTTTATTTATACTTTAATATCTAAAAAAGATAAACAAAATGTAGTTAAATATTATTAATTTATATTATAATAATTAGAAATTAGTTTCCGTAAAACATGAACATATTTCAATATGAAATTCGATTATGATAAAATATAATTAATTTGTTTAGTGACATTAGTTGTAAGATAAAATAAATTTTCCTTACTATAAAAAAATATATTTAAAATTTTGAAAAATTTTGGCTTTCAGACAAAATTTTAACTAAATATAAAAATTGATAAAATAAAATAATTAAGTTTTGTTTATATAAACGTGATTAAAAATTACTGTAATTATTAATAACAAACAAATTCTACACTAAGTTCATATGAATTTCCAGGAAAAAATACCTGTATGAAAAATAAAATAATTTAAATTAGAGAATTGCATTTCAAACTTCTCTTATTTAATTAAATTGAATTAAAACACTAATTGGTTATTTTTTTAGGAAGAAAAATATGACACCCCCTTTCTATTTATCAATGTTTCGATTTAACGACGGTGATCATTATGATACAATTTCTAAAATTTCAAGCTGTTGCTTTAGATCAATTTGCGTAAACGATGCTACACATCTCACCCTGTCATTGATATTGTAGTGGGTGACGAAGCTTACACCCCTATTGAATAATTCAAAGCGACTTATTTACATTTCAACATCAAGCCAATACGATTTTTGGAATAAATCGACAAGCCAATGACCTTTCCACTATGTTTATGATTGTGTTAGGGTTCTAATGATTATTCTAGGGTAATGTATGAAGAATATTTGGAGTAGAAATGGAATTCAATGGAAATTACTCAGCGTTATATGCAAGGATTATTCTTTTGTAAACAAACAATATCAATAAAATATGTATAGAGCGGATAGCTGAAATTAAATTTTAGAAACTTTCGGTATTATTCACAATATTTTCTGCAATGAAATGGTATGAATGGGATAATATTTATTATTTATGTAAAAACACATGTGTACGAAAAATTATTTAAAGGAAACATGCAATATATTAAAAATGAAATGGTAGTAGTAGATAATACGATGAATTATTAAATTTACAAAAAAATATTCTTTTGAAATACATTGTATATAATTATATAAACAGGAAATTTAAATAAATACACGAATATAATTATTATGTTTGTATATTATATTATAATTGTATAATCTCATTAAATTTCAATGTTGGATTAACATTATTATATTATTATTCATTATTTTTTTATATTACTCATCTATTAAGATAAAATTAGAAAAAAACAATTAATATTAAAAAATTGAAATAATAAAAAAAGTAAGCCTATTTAATTAAAGTTATGATTTTACAAACACATATATTAATGTAAAAGTACTATAAAAAGTATGCATAAAGTAATATTTCGCAAAAAATCATTAAAATAGTTAAATACAAATGTTTATTATTTATTACTTAAATAAATCTGTTATTTACAATATGTTTTACGAATTACGTTGTAAATGAATCTCAAAAACCATCTATCTATATTATAGAAAATGTAAAACTGATTACGTCGTATAATGAGAAAAGGTGTATAAATTTGATATTTTATCGCTGGAAACTTTTAACAGTCGATAATCACGCCATCAGTATGGTGGATAAAAAATGGTATTAAGGTAATTACCTAGGGTAAGATTATATAGCAACAGGCAACTTAAATGATTATTAGCATATAAATGAACCGATGGTACTAGACATGATTAAATTAGTATAGCAGGAATAAGGGGAAAAGTGTCATATTTTCATTTGATTATAGTACAGTCTTAACTGTCAATTCTTATCATATTTGCAACATTAACATTATTCATATTTTATTTATGAAAAAAAATGTTAACGATTTTTTTAAGGAGTATGTTGAAAAGTGTGCATGTACACGAACATATTCAATAACATGTAAAATATACTTAATAATGAAATTATAAACAGTATATTATTTTTTAATAATATAATACAAAAGGAAATACGATGAAAAATGAAAAATCCCAATTAAAAAATTAAATAAGTAATAAAATACAAAATATATTAAACAATAAATATTAAAAAGAGAGTTAAGTATAATGAATATGATTATATTCTTATTTTTTTAAATAAATACAAATGAATTTAAATTAATATATATATATATATATATATATATATATATATATATGTATGTATATAAATCATTATGTTTTCTTTTATTAAGAAATTATATTAAAATTATTGCTAAAAATATTTCTATTTATTGTTGAATATACAGTAATTAAAAATAATGTATTTTTATTATAAAAATAAAGTAAAACAATTTTAAATAAAGGCGTTTATTTAAGATTATAATTATATTTGATAATTCCATTAATTATTGTTTTAGAATTTATTGATTAGAATATAAACAAATATAATATCAGTGATTAATTTAGAACTAAAATCAATTTTCAAAGTTCTTCAATATATATATATATATATATATATATATATATATATATATATATATATATATATATATATATAAAGAGATAAATCCTAAAAAAGTAATATAGCCTTTGAACTAAGTCGAATTCTTGTACAATAAATCAATGATAAACAAATCTTACTAAAGGAAAGAATAATGAAACGTAAACAGAAACATTCATTTTATATTTGTTTTTGATCGATATTTTTTTTTATATTAATCCATTTTTGCTCATGTTTCTATAAAAGTTGTGTTTTTTTTACCACCGTTGATTAATAAAATATGTTTATCTATGTTATGATACATATTTTTTTTACGAATTTTTTAATGAACTTTTTAATGAATCTTATATATTATTTTCGAATTTGAATAAAAAAAATTGTTTAGAAACCGAATAATATTTATATTCATGTGGTTATATATATATATAATTTTCATAAATTTATGATATTTTAGAGATTAAATATCGAAAAATATATGTTTTAACAATGACTATTTGAACGGGTTGCGTGTCATAACGTGGAAAAATCGGTTGCTAAATTAAACAGTGATAGATAGCACTGAAGATGAGACATGCTGCTGATAAATCAATGTCAGGAAAAATAATAGAGTATATTCAGTTAATTGATTTTAATATTGACTAAACGAACGTCAGTTAATGAGTTAGCAAATTTGGTAAAAGTATCCAAACAATAAATTTTATTTTTTAATTTGAATTTTCTTACTATTGTTAATGAACAAGTTTTTTAAATGAATACTTTAAGTGCTACATCAATTAAATAAAATATTTTAAAAATTAAATATTAAAGACGATAAAACAGTGTGGCAATACTAAATCGAATCAAAGAGCATTATAAATAATTTATTATTTTGTAATAGAGAAACTTGAATACATTCCAAGCACAACTTTGGCGCCTGTTTTGTGATTCATAGAAAGTAATAATAGTAGGTTTCCTTTCAAAGGAACAAACTATAACTGGAGGGTATTAATGAATTTACAATGTTAACAACATGAAACAACATTGAAGATAAAGCAATAAGGAATGTTGATAAAAGGTACATTGTTATATGAAAACAATATTCAGATGTTCAGTGTGCTAATTGTGATGTGTAATATTTATCAACAAGAATATGTAGATATTACATTTATTTCAATTATTTTTTTTAAAAAAAAAGAATTATTTTTTTAGTAGATATTTTGTTAAAATAGCATGAATATATATATATATATATATATATATATATATATATATATATAAAAGAGAAAAATAGTATGAAATGTGTAATTATGTTATATTTAAATGTTTTAGTTATTAGGTGGGCTGAAAAATTATTTTTCTATAAAGTAATATTTTTTGCTTTATAGAAAAATATTTTTTTAATCTTCTTTAGTACTATTATTTTTAACTTTTAGTATTATTACTGTTTCTTTATTATGTTTTTAGAAAAAATGCAAATACAATAATAGTTTATGTTCTCTAAGGAAATTTAAATCCAAATTATTTTTATAGTGTACTCGTATTTGTGTTATACAAATAGAATCATAAAAAAATATTATTTGCCATCTCTAAAGTACACACATTTTTTAAAAAAATTAAAGAATGTATTTTATGATAACAGTATTGTAACTGATTCGAATTAAAACCTAAATTCTCATCAAATCGCTTGTACAACCATAGGAAATATTTCATCATTGTAGTGACATATTCGTTTGAAAATCAGTGAAATGTTTTGAAAGGCGAATCGGAACTGAACTGTTTATATATTAAATGACCATGAACAAACACGTTCTCAAACATTTTAGTTTGTTTACATTGTGTTTACAGTTAGGATCAGTGCGTTAAAATAACAACGAATTGATTTATATTCGAATTTACGAGGGAATATTACGATACGATTTTCGAGTGCTTGTTGAAATTAGTTATTTGTAATAAATGAGAAATTATTATTGTATATAAATGGATTATGTCAGAAATATAATCAGGAATATTAATAAAATGCTTTAGAATTAATCGTAACTTACGATCTAAGCTTTCAATTAATTATAAGTGTAAAGTTTAATAAATTAATCAATCGTTAGATTTCTTACAGGAATTCTAAAAATTAGGCACGAAAACTAACTGAATGATTATAAAAATAATATATCATTTCTTACAAATTCGCAGTTCAATTTGGCAATATAACGATTAAATAAAATATAAACATCGTTTTCTAATATTATACGTGTATAAAGCATTTTATTTGATAATGCTACAAATTTGTCTATAACCTTTTAACCTTTATACATTTTCAATGATATTGTAGTCCTTAGTTTGTGTGACCTTATCAACGGAACTTTCTCTCTCTTGAGATTTTCAGCATACGAGACATAAAAGTATAGAAAGATTAAGTATTCGGAGGCCCTATGTATGTGTACGTACAATATTTGTGAACACTTTATGAGATTTATCTAACGTGGAGTTTCTAAAACTTTTCTTATCTCAAATTCACTTTCTGTCTGTTTTCAATTTGCATCTTATATCATCGAAGAATATTTTTATAAGAAGAATACTAATTTTTAGAATTTCGATCCTAAGAGATTTACAATATAAACTGGTAATAAATTTGATATTTATATTCTTTAAATGTTTGATACATACATACACACACACACACACACACACACACACACATATATATATATATATATATATATATATATATGTATATAATTAAGAGATTTACTATCAAAGAGTTATTTTTAACAAACTAACATAATATCATTTGAATTAACAATCAAATAGATCATTTAACATTATTGATCAATTTGTATTAAATTGAAATTTACGTTTTAATGAAATATACAATAAATAACATATAATAAATTTACGTTTTATCTAAAAAAATAAAACAAAAATATACAAACAGAAGCTAGACTTTATATTTTTAAAACTGGAATAATCTTTTATTGTTAAGTTTATTGCATCGTAAAACTTTTTTACGTGTCAGCGGTTTTCTTAAAAATGGGAATTCACTGTTCAGTGATTCAAGAACATAAAATTTAATGGTTTATATAATTTCTGGTTAAAATTGAAAGAAATACGATTTTTTTAATTCATTTTATAAAATAATATATATATATATGTATATATATTTTTATATATATATATATATATATATATATATATATATATATTTAAATGTCAAAGCATATTAAAAGCTTTCCTAGTCTGTAGGTGAGATATTGGATAAATAAACATAAATATAATATCAATATTATATAAACGATGTATATAAATATTAAAAAAATATCTTATGAATAATATATTTTAAAATAATAAATAAAAATAGTGATAGTAGATTTGATGTATATTGATTTTAAATTCAACGAAATAGTTATTAGATAAAATATCAATTAAAATTCAACAACTGATTATAAATAAATATTAGTAAATTGAAAATTTAGTTTAAAATAATAAACAAATAAATATTGTTGTACAATTGACTTATCAACTTTATTTTTTATTAGAAATTCATTTTCATTCCATTTTGATTGACAAATTGATATTGATTATTTCATCATGTTGGAGTGTAGTAGAGAAAACATTTTTATTATCTATAATTAAAAATAACTATTTACTCAGACAGTATATTTCAAAGTTACCAAACCATTATACATCCATCACACTCGTATTAGAATTTATATGAAAAATAACGAAATGGAATAATTTTGTCTGTAACATAAATGTGAAAAATTTAATTCTATGTCTAAATACATACAGCTGTCATGTCTAGAACAAATACTATCAATTAAAAATGTCAATTAATTGATGTCAAAATCGAATGGGTGACAGAAGATAGCGTAACTGAAAACTGTACTGTAAAGAATGTTCTGTCGGATTACTAAAATTTAATCTTATTTATTTTACATTTGCTTCGTATCAAATAATATAATAATTGTTATTTAGATAGAAATATTATGGACATTTATAGAATATGTATGTTTTATTTGAATTTTAATGTTTATTAAATAAATGTTTTTATTTTTTCATTGCAAATTTTCAAATATCCGTTTTAATTTAAAGTAATATAAAAGAGAATATTTTATATACATATATTATATATATATATATATATATATATATGTAATATATATATATATATACACACATATACGAGGGTCGTTTGATAAGTATGGTAAATGTATTTATTGTTTAATTTATTTAATTACATTTTTCAATTTAGTTTTTCTTACTTTTTTACCATATTTATCAAACGACCCTCGTACATACAAACTCTATATTTAGATTGATATGAAAATAATTAAAAATTAAATAATGAAGCTTGAGTGACAAATTCAATTTTATTCATGGATAGCATGCATTTTTAAAATTGATTGAGATATTATGTGTACATCTACTGTATTAAACGTGTCAAAATATACATTGACGTTACTGACACTACTGCTGTCGATCGACATATTCGTTTAAATATTTAATTCAAACAGAATGAGTTATTTGATTTAAATGTCTTTTAAAACAATTATATGTTAGTACGAAACATAGTGTTCAATTAATTTAAACTTGTCTAATAAAGAATTCAATTATATATTATTTCAAAATTATTTAATGTAAAATATAATAGTTTGCATAAGAAAAATATTAAATTAAAATTTAATATTTTAAAATAGTAATTTAAACTTAAATATTTGTCAATTGATATTTGTTCAGTCGTTACATTCGAAGTAAACTCTTATAACTTTCTAAACTACACTAAAAATAAAATGATTTTTTATCTCAACGAACAAATATTAACAGAAATAAAAGTTATTATCACTTGTACTTTTCATTTCGCAGCATTGAGTATCATCGATGAATTCGTGGTAGTATTTATTTATAAATAGAATCTTACCTGTATAATTCTAAGTATAAGAGTGGTATTCTGAAAATCGTATTCCAAAGAGAAGTGTATTTGTCCAACGTTTTCTGAAGGCTCCGAGTTGTCGATGTACATATCAACGAGAGATATCGACCGGTTTTGAAGGAAAGCCATCTGAAACAAATTCAGCGACAAAACGTCTGGAATATAAATAATTTTTGTTTTTTAACATCGAATCTGGAAATGGAAGAAAGCACATTTTAATAGATTTGAAAGATCAAAAAGGAATAATAGAAGAAGATTTAGAAAACATTTAACATTAGCAAAAAAGATTACAACATTTTTTGTACAACATTAAACACTGAACATCGAACATACATGCATGTTGTAGTTAATAATCTTTGAAATGTATTTAGTGTAAATCAGTTATATAAATATTAAAATTTTAAAAGTAATTTTATGAAAACTATATAGTAATTTATATTAGATTGGATCAATAGGTCTTATAAAAAGTAATCGAACAAACAAAATCTACCTGCAATAATTTTTCTTATAACTTCAATCTAGATAAACAGTTGTGATTAATATACGAAAATCAAAATCATACAGAATCACTCTTATTTATCAAATATGACATCTCTTTCGATTTTCACTATTAAAGAACAAATAAAAGCAATTTACCTTTAGATTTTTCATCATCATTTCATTTAATACACTTTCACTGATCGTTAATTCAATAATGGAATCAACTAAGGGAAGAAAAAAAGAAATGTATGTTCAAATTGTAAAACCGAGACAACCACAATGACAAATTATACAGAATTCAATCTGAACGAAATAGTTCGATCAAGTACATTTATTTAATGAACGACGACTTTTCTATGTATAAAGTACATCTGAGAAGAGCATAGACTTAAAATGTGCTATTTCATTAAATTTAAGACGGCAAAATTCAATTATAACTCACGCGTCACAGAATAAATGTACCTACTGTACGGTGACTCTAGATAAAATCTACAAGAGAATTTACTTACAAAAACAGGGTCGGAGTATTTTTTTTTACATTTATAACACCATATTATATATATATATATATATATATATATATATATATATATAAATGTAATTTATACCTAGATTTGCCTTTTCTATGAGCATTTAATTATTAGATAAATATTTCTATAAAAAACAATAATATTAAATATTATAGCAAAATTATTCTTGATTTATTTTCTTTTTGCAGAAGAAATATTATTATATCATTAATCCGGATTTAATTATTCTAAAGATTAATTTTCATAAAATTTAACTGTAAACACAATTATTAACATATAACCTTTAGTAACCTTTTACGTTATTGTTACAAGTTTACTACTTAATAGAAATGGATATGTGCAATATTGCGTGATTACAAGTAATTTATTTGCAAGCACTTTACTATTTTATAGTATATAATGTATTGTATTTAACTTAAATAATATTAGAGATTGAAGGAATTGAAAAATGATAAGAGCCTTTATGATTAATTAAATTTATAACATTTCATAGAGAATTTTAGTACATAAATTAATATCTTTAATTATAAATATTAGTAAGGTGTTTTAATTACGAATATTTATTTAAATTAAGTTAATAAATTAGGTAAAAATATATCCAATTAAGTTAAAAAATAAAAACAATTAAATGTAAATATATCTACTTTAATAAAATAAAATGTTTAACAGAGTAAATATCTGTTTAATATCATTTAATTTGTTTCTATTTCATTTTAAATATTTTCATTAATATTTTATAATACATTTTTAATTAATTTAGTACATTCAGTGAATTTTTTATGCAGTAATTATTGTTTTGTATTGAAAATACCTGTCGTTGATGACAACGAGAATCGTATGTATTATACTGAACAAATCTTTTTTAATCTATTTGACTAATTTTGAAATGACATGAAAATGATTAATAGAATTTATTTCATTTGAAATATTTTTAAAATAATTTTATTAAAAATACTATATAATATTGTTTTTTATTTTTTAATTATTTCTGATTGAATAATTTGATAGGCTTTGTGTCTATGATATTTTTAACGATTTATAAATTAACATAAAAGCAAAAAATACCTTATTCAATTTTTTAAAAAAATCAAATAATTTATACTGTTTTTGGAACCGGAAAACAATATGTGTCAAAATGCTAATGTAAATCAGTTCTGACGAGAATGTTTATCATAAAATTAATAAATGACTTAGAAGTGTTTACCAACAGTAAGAAAAGTTACGTACGCATACACTAAGTGAAAATTTATTTCCATTTAAGTAAAAGTTTTCTAGACAGAATACGCTATTTCGTTGAAATTATGCGTGTTTGTATGTTTTTGGTGTTTTATGACTTGTCAGCATGCATTTATTTTCACATAAGCATTCTGAAATTTATTCTATTTCTAGACAGATATTTTAATTGTAAAAAATGTAATAAGATTCTTTTCTAACTAGTTCAGTTATTTATGGAATTTGAAAACTATGTTTGGATTTTCGCGAAAATAATAAAATATATTAACTTATGTCAAAGTTTTATTGAATATAAGTTTCACGTTGTAAAGATTCATTCAGGTAATCGAGTTATGTGTTACTTCTGTTGAAACTACTCTGATTAAATTTATACTACGAAAAAGCAAATTAAACGGAGTTAAAATTTACACTTCTGACATTAACATTTATATTAATCATCTTTTTGTCTGTAATAAATAAAGTATTGTTAATTTTTGGTATAACATTGCAAATAAAATTCGTCTTTTTAAATATTTATTTAAAAACACGTTTTATGAAAAATTTATTTCAATAGAAAATTATTTTAAATAAAAATATATTGAATTTATTGACATTTATTCAAATTTTACGACACTATTTTCATACAACTTATAATTTTAAATTTTTTTTTTGATAAATATTTTTAAAAATATTATTACACATTTGTAAAAAAATTAAAAATATTATTATACACTGAGTATAAAAAAAATATTTTTAACAATTAATTAAATAGTAAATAACAGAAAATATTATTTATAATTGACAAAAAATTATTTAAGAATTTATTAAAATTTTTTGATATTATCATGTTAAAAATTGAAATATAAATATTATTTGGTTTCATGACAAAAATAATTAAATAGTTATTGTGATATATATATATATATATATATATATATATATATATATATATATATTTATATATTAAATCGGTCTGTCGAAACTAAATTAACAAAATATTTATCCTACTAAGGTATTGAAAGGTTTTTTGCTTGTATCCGGCCAATGAAATTAGAAATTACTAAAAAATATCAAATTTACACACGCAAGTAACAGTGAGAAGTTTTTGATTTGCATACACACATTTATATATATATATATATATATATATATATATATATATATATATATATGTATATATATGATATAAATAAGACCATGAAAATGTATTTGAAATGGTAATTTATTGCTTATAGATTTTCTCTATTTTAAGATTTTTTTGTGTGTGTCAAATAAAAGATATTCATTTCTATGTATATTTTTTTTTTGAAATTGAGTCGTTTCTATAACAAATTACATAATTTTCATAAAATATATATTTTTAAAGTATTCGTGGATGTGTTATTTTATATTTTATTTTTTATTAAAAGGCAAAATGAAAATTTTAACATACGAGTATTTAAATTTTGTAGTCTCTTTTATTTATTATATAATATAGCTTTTAGAACTATATAAATAATTGTTTATTGCTTTAATATTTTACTTGAAAATATATATTATAAATATATATATGTGTGTGAAACCATTTAAAAGAAATTGAATTAAACTGTTTCTATGTTCCTAAAGACAATAGTGAAAATATTAAATATAATTAAAAAATTAACAAATAATTAATATATGAACTTACAGTTAATACAATAAAAATTAGTCGTAATAAATACTTCACAGTAGTACGTAAATCAATTACATGCAGTAGAAAAAATGGCTAAATATTGTACATTTTTCAAATTCTCGAGAGAAAATAAATAAACTGCATAAAATTCAATTTTAAAGTTTGTTTTATTGCGTTGATATTTCGCGTATGTATTAAAAGTTTATAAACACAGCAATTTAGAGCAAGCAAAAGTCAACAAGTAAGAGATGTAATTTGATACATAATAAGATTGTATGTGAAATGATGTCATTTCAAATCGGTATATAGCGAAAATAAACAATTTCACTGTAAATTACACGGACGCGAAAGACTTCCCGAAATCTCAAAACCATAACGGAAGCATTTCCGTCGCCCGGTTGACGTTTTGAGCGGAATCCGCTTAATAAAATAGTCTACGTGCGTCGTCCGCTAACTGCGAAGAATACGTCGCAGACGTTCGGATGGTTGGTTAGTCGGTTGGCTGGTTGGATGGCTGGTTGGACGAGTTGCGTGACGAAAAATGAGCGAAATTTAATTATTTCTAACCCGGACAGAGTCATTGGTGAAAGCGTAGGGAGTGTGGCGAACAAGACGGCGAACGGCATTTAGACAAATAGGCAAGAGAAAGCGCGCTATGCGAAACTTTATATGTGCTTTTCAGACAGGGATGCACAGTGAGGTTATTAACTAGTCAAGGTCGAACGTAAAAATATTCTATCCTGGAACTTATTTGTACTTTATGACCCGGTTTTTATTACGTGCTTTAAAAATAATAACAGTTTTACATTAGTATCAAGTACTTTTATCACATTAATACGACTTTGGAAGTAAGACGATTACTAAAATATATTTTATATAAAAAAATCAAATTTTACTTTACTAATAACTCATTTTTATAATAGTTACAAATATTTTATAATGTTGAAAACTGTAAACTAGAATAAATAATCTAAAAATGTTTATTGCAATCAAAGTAATGTAAATTGAATCGACTGTTTAAAAAATACTTTTAATAAAATGGTTTGTGTTTAATTAAAACTTTACATTTAAAATATATTAGTCGTTTTAATTTAATGTAAAAGTTATAAAACTGCATTAAATGTTTTAAAGCGATTCTAAAGCGGAAACGAACACAAGGTAATTAATTTACTTCAATATAAAATTTTATTTACTTTCTAATTCAGTCAGTGTTCGTTCGTTTATACATGTGTGTACTTGTGTACCCTCTAAAGCTGTTAAAAATATTTAAAAGCTAAAAATCAAATGAACTGATGATATATAAAAATGTTAAAATATATAATTTTATTTTTACAAATATTTTTCCAATATTTATTTAAAATATCAAAAATGTTTATGACATTCATTAAATTTCTGTAATATAAAAAAAATATATGTAAGAAGAATAATTTGTATAATACATATACTTTAGTTTGTTTCCTCTATTTCCAATTGCTATTGAAGTAAATAAAAAACTTTAAAAAATATCAGTAAAAATAAAAAAAATTGAATTATATATATAAATTAAATTCAAAATATTATTTTCAATATATTAATTTTTAATCAATGTCAAAAATATTTAACAACTTTCAATTGTAATAAAATATTTTTATTTTTCAAACATTATTTTGCAGTAATAAACAATGATTATCGATTTGTTTATTTGTGAATATATAATAGTTGTATGACAATTTTGATAAACTAGTCTACAAATTTTATGCTCGTTTCGTATTTACTAGTGGTTATATGTAATTAATAAGCAAATGTACACATTATATTTTTAATGTGTGAATGGAGATCCAAATTTTGTTCTTTCATTATTTTAATAAAATTAAATAGGTATTTAAAAAGTGATATTTAAATTACTTTTCGTTTAAACATTATTATTTTAAATAAATATAACCAAAAGTAATTATTGAAAAAAGTAAATATCAATTTGATCACATACTAAATTACATATATATATATATATACACATGTTTAAATTGAATCTGTTAAATTAACAAAATGTAATTATACTGAGCTTATATATATATATATATATATATATATATATATATATATATAACATAATTTAATTAATGAAGCATTATTTGAGTTATATGTGAATATTGATAAATTGGAAATTGGAATTTTTCTAAATAATATTATTTTAGTAATCACATTTCTGTTTCATTTTCTTATATATAAATATTTAATTCGAAATGATATTGATTTTTTTGCATATTTGCTAAGAATATCTAGATAACAATTTATTCTGAAATATCATGGTCGTCCTGAAAATTCTATGTAGGAGTAAGAAGAGTTGGCGCGTCATTCAGTAGTGGAATGAGAGGTACAGGCGACAGAATTGCTGTTTCGGCTTCTTTGCCACCACGTGAGTATGAGGCGAAAATATAGAAATTCGGCACTGGTACTGTTTGTTACTGCTACGTAGATATAAGAAATGAAATACGATATAAAATAAAAACAGATATAAGAAGTGAAATAAAATTGAAATATCCTTTGTGAGGAGATCATTGGAATAAAAAAATAAGACTAGTGTTCTAGTATGGCCTAGTAATCAAGTAAACATTGTTTATGGCGGAAGAAATATAGAAAATGGTAATGGGAACAGAAAAGTTTATTTATTTTTCAATATAAAAATAGAAGTTTGTATTTAAAATTATAAGATTATATAATTAGATTGTGCAAAGATAAACATGTTTTATTATATTATTATAAACTATATATTTTTTGATAAAACTATTTAACTATTATATATATATATATATATATATATATATATATATATATATATATATATACAAACTTTTTATAGAAATAAATTGTTAAAATTTGTTTAAAAAATTTATTTAATTGTACAGCCCTATTTTAGTACAGGAAAAACTAAATATTCAACTAGGTTATCAATCGTCAGATACTTAACTAAAGTTTAAGACAAAGAGATCTCATTGTAACTGTATAACAAGTTTGAAGCGAATTTTCAAATTGACTAGATAAATGACAATTGTATAGTAATCTGCTTAGTATAGTTTTAAGGTTTTAAATTGGTTTCAAAATTGTTGACTATATAGTGAAATAAAGTTATGTAAATGATAGTAATTGTTTATATTAGTATATACATTTAAAATCATAAAATAATGTTTGAATGTGTTAATAATTAATTGACCATTAATATATAGTAGTGTGATTCGAAATTTTTCCACTGTAAATTTTTACGTTTATTTTTTTTTAATATATTCAAAAAATAAATTTATATATATATATATATATATATATATATATTGTACTTTTTATCTATAATAATAATTCTGTTCATTTTTATTGTTCAGTATA
>CP092092.1:10220000-10240000 GCA_029203775.1 Neoneuromus ignobilis
CCTCACTGCACGTATATTTACTAGTTTAAAGAGAATAGATTGGAATATTTTAAGTCGAATGAAACAAATTCCTGCGAGCTTAATATTTTCTCAAAACAATAAATATTTTCACTGCAGTGAAATATTTTTTTTTTATTTATTCTATGTATTTTTTTGCAAAGATTTCAAACATTATTCTTTAATTAACATAATTGATATGTGTATTTATTTTTATATCTTTACTAATTATATATTATATATGTATATATAAATTTTCATATTTGAAAATATTAAAACTTTCAGAATAATTAAAATCAACAAATAGATTATAAATGGAATTTGTATGCTAATAGAAAAAATAGTTAAAAAGATGTAAATATGACCGAGAGATAATTAAAATGCTAAACGTTAACATCTTCCTACGAAAAAAATATTTTTTTTAAATAATTTGTTTACTATGCATAAAATGTACCAGGCTTACGAATGCATTATACATCGTTCCTCTACAACTGAAGCTACAACCCTGGTAGCATAACGAAACATCTGTGCATAATTTACAAGATTTTTTTGATGAAAAATTTAATATGTCGAAAAATGTTTTCTCGATGAGTTAATTTAGAAAATGTGAAGTTGCACTTGATTTATAAGAACATTCATCTGTTGTTGATGACGTTAAATAATTCACTTGAATATGATGATTGAACATTTTAAACATGGGTTTTCTTGTCACTGTTTTAATTAAAAACGTTCTGATCATTTCTTTTTTATTCATTCTGTTTTTCGTTCTGCGTTCATTTACAAACATTTTATTTTATTGTTTTCTAATGAGTGTAATTTTTATGGTTTCGAGTTCAAGATAAATAATTTATTATTTTTTCAGAATCTCAATAATTTGTGATTGAGATATTAATTAACATTGAAATTAATTAAAGAAAATTAAATTCTCAGTTATTGTATTTTTCAAATTCCTTATTGAATTTCATATATATCGAATTTAATATATATCAATGTTTATTCAAAAATATTAATAATAGCATAAAGAAATAATAGTTCGAAATAACTGAAAGCTTGTCAAAAGATACACAGATAGCAAAATATAATAATACAGAAACTACTGACAAAAGTAGCGATTCTATTTCGAAATATCAAAGAAAATCTGACTCGTTTCTCGAAAAACCCAAATCATCGATTCAATTTTATATTCATGTAAAAAATATGATAACGACATACAATATGAATGTTAAAATGTGTTACGAAAATTACTCGATAAAAATTTTGTCAAAACGTTTTACCGTATTCGGTTTTAACCTGTAATTCCTCCTTTCAACAATATCATCTATATTCTGTTTTCACTCCATGCTTCTGATCCCTATCTTATTAACATCGTTGACGAATTTTGTCTCTTCTTCACTTTTTGAATTTTCGTAAGCTTTATTTCAGAAATCGATCACAAACAATATTATATTCATAACTCAATAAGTTCAATCATTTTATGAAGGAAATTCGATATGTGAACATTATATTTTACATTTAATATTGAATGAAATCTTAAACTATCGTTCTCTAATTATTCATTTATAATTTAATTGTAAACTAATATATATTTTTTAAAAAATAAGAACATAAACTTTAAGGTAGATTCGATAGTTTAAAAGTAACCTTTTAGAAATTTATTAATATTTTTAATAACACATGAATTGAAATGATCATCTAATAAAAAATCAGTTCTTATTTAGTTTGATAAATATTAATTTAAACTATTTTTAAATATTACTTACTTTTATAAATGCTTTAAATTTTATAAAAAATATAATCAAAATTTTTCTCAGTGGTTGCATAATAATTGTTGAAAAAATTAATAGAAAATACGGAATTTTGTTACATACTACATATTTTTTTGAATCCATTTATAAATATTTATTACTGATGCTATTGAGTAATTTATCAATTTCAAAATTTGCTATTTAATAAAAATGGTATATTTTTATTACTATCCTGTTGAGAGAAACGAATGGAGTTAATGGAGCATAAAGTGATTGAATAAATTTTGTTTTGAAAATATAGCGTTTTAATTCTCATCAAAAAACTAGACATCATATATGGTAATGTTCCTATATATAAAAATATATATATATATATATATATATATATATATATATATACCACTTTAATTTTGGGAAACAGAACGAAAATTTATTTTGTTGCCATGTATAAAACAGTTTCGTTTTGCTGAAATTGAAATAACTCAACGATTTCTGTACATCTGAACGGAATTTCAAGAAGGTTCAAGAACGTGGTTTATGCACGAGTGACAAATTATCTAACCGAAATCTCGTGAACCAATTTCAGCACTGGCGATCAAAGATAACGCCGTCTTTCAAGAAATCTCAATTCTTCTTTAGTATTTATGTTGTATTTTAGTCGTGCTGAATCTTTTATAAAAAAGTAATAAAGATATTTTTGTGTACTTTTTCTAATTATCTGAATAATAAATGTGAATATTAAACTTTGAAAAATTAAATTTTTATTCTTGTACTTGATATCGAGTTAATAAATATTTTTAAAAAAGTGATAGTTAATTTTTTTTTAATTATTTTACATAAAATGTTGGAAGAATATAATTAAAAAATAATTAAATAGAATTTGACAATTTAATTAAAATTAACTATTTATTTAATAATTATATAAACTAGTTAAAATAGTTAATAATTTATAAAATATAACACAATAAATTTATTAAATGTTGTATCGACACCAAATTAATTAACATTAACTTCGTGTTGAGTATAATATATTTTATACACAACACCCTCCGTCTAATAACTCTGTAAGTGTAATATTGAAATCCGTGTTATACCATAATTGGTAACTAAACAGCTAATATTAGTTATTACTCTTAGTAGAATATATAGATTTCAGAAGTTACGAAATAGTTAATATTAATAAAGAACATATGTTGAAAGGAGTGTTTTAAATGAAATTTTTGTATATCCCCTTTAATTTTTTAAATGGCGTCGGTATATTCAAATTTATACAAAATAAATATTAATTATGAAGTAAATATTAAATGCTACATAACGCTTATGTGATTTAATTACAATGGTTTGTTATTTATAATTAACATTTATATAGAAATTTATTTCCTTTTTAATTTCCGGTGTTAGTATAATTTATATGACATAAAATTATATAAATTTTCATTTTATATTAAAACAACTAAAAAATAATTTATAAAATTTTCAATAAAAATAATACTACCATTGATTCTGGAATTATTATAATAATTATAGAAAAGAAATTTCTATTCAGTTAACTCTTTTTTAAATTCGATAAAATATATATTTATGTATATTTATTTTTAATAAATTTATTACGATATTTATTTAAAGGGAGAAGAATAATTTTTATAGTATTTTTGGAAATAAACTTTTCTGTTTTATAAAGATATATTCTACAACAAAAAATTCAGTATTTCGAATATCCCAAATATTTATTCTATACTGTCCACACAACTGTAATTTTTATTTACATTCCTACAAACAATTATGCAGATAAAAATATTTGTGCTTTTGTAATGAACAAAAAAGATTGAAATACAAAAAATAGTTTAGAGTTTCTAATACTAACTTCATTTTTTATTTATTTATAAAATAAAATCACTAAATCCAATCACTATTTACACTAAAGTTACTAATTTTAATTAAGTAATAATTTCATTTCTTACACAGATTGTTTATTAGTAATACTTTTTACGAAATCAATATATAAATCAGTCGTACACATATAATGTTTATTAAAAGAAAAATGTATCAAATAAAAACATCAAAATACTAGAACAAAGACAATGTATTAATTATATTAAGTATTAAAACAAATATACTGCCAGTGAACTGTTCACTGTTCCATGAAGAAAATTAAACTGAGCTGAAATTATCATTCTTGGCCTTTCTTATACATAAAAGCTGTATAAAAACTAAGATATATGGTTGTTTTTCTCCGCAAAATATCATGCCAGTTATTTAGATTTCGTGGTGTATATTTTTGTTCTATGTACATATATATATATATATATATATATATATATATATATATATATATATATGTATAGATATGCATGGATATGAGCTTTTATGTGCGTTTATAAACAAAAGCACATACTTATATGTGGTGATGTGGTTCGTTATGAATTGTATTAAATTTTTAATTTATTTTTAAACGTAGTGCCTATGAGATTCCAGTGTTTTACTAATTCATGTAAAAACATCACATATCTAGTTCATTTTCATTTAATAACAAGTTAAAGTATGTTCTACCAACATTGTTATTTATTCACTACACAAAGTAATATAGCGTACATAAAAATAAACAAACTGAATTTAGTACTTACTCAAGTTGTGCTCTGCATCGATGTAAGGGACATACGTAGAACAGCACATGAAACAAACAAAGATAACGCATTATATTAGATATATTGGTTTACTATTTTGATGACAACAATAACATAACGGAGGAGCTGCCATATGAGGCGTGAAACAAACAGGCGTCACTGTTTTGCCAACAATGAAAATAAATGATCTAGCGTAAAGGACGGCGGCCATGTTTGCAATAATAATTCTTCATGGGCGTTGTAACAATTGGAAAACTTTCAGTAGGATAGCTATTTTATTATATACGGCATTTTTAGACTTGGCAGTCAATATTCTGTTTAGATATCAACCTGCGTACGAATATATTGATGATGTATTCTATTATAGAAATAGAAAGATTGTTCATTGCAAAATTTTTTTTTTGTATATCTGAAATAAGAATAAAAAAAAATAATGACAATAGATTAATAGAAAAATAAATAAAATAAATATGCAGATAATATATCAAAAGAGATAATCATCTTTAATGGATATAATTTTTAATAAATGTTTTTTTGTATTATATAGTTTAATAAGTAATAATAATTAAATGATTTTAAATCCAGTGGCAGAGTTTTTAAATTTGAAATGTTCTTTTAATTAAATATTATCCATTTCTAATCTGATTCTAATATTTTTCAGTGAGAAAACTCAATTTAAAAACATTGGAATGAAAAACATTGTGAGTTTATGTATTTTATGAAAGAATGAACTCTCCACATTTTTTTTGTAATTATTTAATTTAATTAAAAAGTGATTATTTCTACTATAAGAAGGAGAAGCTATTTTAATTAAAATCCTTCTAGGTTGGATGTTCCATAAAACTTTAAAAATATATATTATAGTCGTGAGTCGTCCTTCATTTTCTAAATTATCATAACCGAACTGCTTTATTGCTATGCTAGGATTAGTAATTTTCAAATATCTATTTTTTTTATAAAATTGAAACATTTTTCTCAATTTATTGAATGTAATTAATTTTTACTATCGAATATGGATTCTATACCTTTTCAGATTTCTTAAATAAAGAAATCACTAAAGTCAGGTACTATATTTTTTATTTTTTTTAAAAAAATAATTGTTATTTTTGTGTTGATGTAATAATTGAAATAAATCTATTTTAATTTGAATTACATTAATTCTAAATTATGTATATATATATATATATATATATATATATATACACGAGGGTAGTTTGATAAGTATAGTAAAAAAGTAAGAAAAACTAAACTGAAAAATTAAATTAATTAATTAATTAAATTACACAATAAATAAATTTACCATATTTATCAAACGACCCTCGTATTTATGTATATACACCTGGGTCTGTTTATATTCGGTAGATACGTTCCGTAGAAAACCGCATTAAAAAAATCACCCAAAAAAGACTTAACTTCCATTGAAAAATTAGGGATACGTTCCATAATTTTCGAAAACCGCATAAAACCAAAGCTACAAAGTGAAATTACTCTAAAATTCGCATAAAAATAAGGAAATAAAAAATGCTTAAAAAAATTCAAATATCTGCAGAAAATTGATACAAAACAAAGCTTTATTACTTTATTTTTTAATTAAATATTTAATTTTATTCAAAGTAATATGTACATATGTGTAATTTATTTTAGAATTTTTCATATATATTTTAATCATCATCGCAATAGCTGCACTGTTTAGAATAAAAAAAAGAAAATAAATAACTGCACTGTTTTTAAGACATATAGGCCAAGCCTTTTTCCAATAGGCATTTAAAATGTGTGATTTTATTTGAGTAATAGTAAAAACAACATGATTTATAAAGTCAAAGATAGAATTTTTTTTACAAGCGTCAGTTACAGTTATTGACTCATTTTCTAATTTATCCAATATAAATTAAAAATTGCGTTTAACGTTATATTGTTAAAAGTTGCAATTATGCCTTGATCTAATAGATGAATAATTCTTGTTGTATTGGGTGGAAAAAACATCATGTTTACATTTGGATTTTTTAAACATGGATGACCTGGTGCGTTGTCAACAAAAAATTTGGCAGCTTCTTCATCTACTGATACAATCGCGCCCATAATCTTCACCTTATGCAGTGCATTCCTTTTTAAAAACCCGGTTAACCATTCTTTGCTAGTCGAAAATTCCTTATCAGTTTGAGAAGCGGAAAAAATGGCTCTGATTCCTTCATTTGTTCATAAAATTGAAGAGCTTTTCGTTGAATTAAAAACCGCTTAAAGAAATTCTTAAAAAAATAATATAAAAAGATACTAAAAAAAATATGAATCGCATAACTTCAAAATCGCATTAAAATAATCCGCACAAAAACAGACCCAGCTGTATATATATATACATATATATATATATTATATTAATTTTTTATTAAATGATTAATATTTTTTTTTTAAGAATGATGATTTATTTGTATATAAATGTCGAATTTTTAAAATAAATTTCGAATTATAACTTTATTATATTAAAAATACATTACTGATGATGTTAAAATAAAAAAAAAACATTATTTGTATGTAAATACATTGAAAAATCTCTTGAAAGAGATTATTATAAATCAACATTTTATTTGCTCAACGATTTAGAATAAAACAATAATTTTGCTACTTAAAGTAATAATATTGTAATATGAAGTAATATTGTAGAGTTATTGGAATAAGATTACTATTAAATATGTCACGTATCTGAGAGGGAGAGAATTACAAAATTTCATATATAAATCATTAGAAATTACCTTAGTCATCGCCAAACAAACCTCTAAGTATATATAATGATACCGAAACTGCAAATTTAAATTTATAGACTCGTATCGTTCCCGTTCTCATCTTGCTCCATATAGATGAGAATGTGAGTACACGTACATGTAATCTCGTATTTATGGTTAGTAACGTTAAGGGAAATCGAACAATAGGCAGCGTATGGAAAGATATTGTACGCAGTTTTATTTTGACTGGCGAGCGTATAATGTTTATTTTTTATAGCGTTTATATGGTTTTTGTGACGGTATCTTATGAACATTTAGTGGAAACATTTAAAGCGGTTGACATAAAAGTATTAATTCGAGAGATATACTCGTACAGATTTAGTCGTACGATTAACTTTTGCAAGTTTGACATTTATATGTGAAAATGTCTAGTTGTTTGTATTGAGTTGTTCTGTATATAGATTTATCTTTTATTTTAATAGGAATTTCATAAAACAGTATATATATATATATATATATATATATATATATATATATATATATATATATATACAGTGAGTCAAAGTGAAACTCATACAGTATTATGTTCAATACATTTTTGTATATAAATTTTTAAATAAAAAAAATCCTTTTATATTCGACTTAAATTGTTTATTAAAGATATTTTTATCATATAAAAATAAATAAATCATAAAATAATACTTAAAGACAAAAAAAAGTACGAATTCTGAAAAATCATTCAAAAACACATCAAAATGAAAATCATACAACTAACAAATTATTTATTAAATTAAAATTTACAATCGATTAAATTATTTTAGTACTTAATAGAGTAGCCTTTATTAATTTTTATAGTCTTTAAACGATTCGGGATCATTTAACTAATTTTTCACAATAAGCTAGATCAATTTTTCCCCATTTTTCTAATAACGTTTTTTTAAATCATTGTTATTAATAATAGTGTGTGTTCTAATGGAAACTTCTAAATGATTCCATAGATTTTAATCACACTTACATCAGGTGATTATGGTGGAGTTTCCAGTACTTTTGAGTAGTTATATAATAACCAACTACGTGTTTTATAAGCTTTGTGCTTGGGGTCCTTATCCTGATAAAAATTAAATGTTTGTAAAATCACAAGTTTTGAACACTGGCTTTGAATTTTTTTCCTTAATAGATCTATATAAACATTTTTATTTATAATGCCATCTATAAAATTAAATTTTCAACCCCTCTCGTAGACAATCACCGCCATACAATAACATGTCCACTCCCATGTTTGATTGTAAGACGGAAGTGTTTTACAGACATTTTTGTATTTGGTTTCTGCCATACATTATTTCTCCCATTAGATCCAAATAAATTATATTTGCTTTCGTCCATAAACAAAACATCTTTTCAATAATCAAAACTCTCATTAATATGTTCCCAAACGAAGCTTAACCTTTTGTTGCGATTAGCTAGATTTCTGAAAAGTTTCTTCCTGGCAATACGAACATGAAACCCATCTTTATTTAATATATTGCGAATTGTTTGGGAGCTTGCTTTTTTATTTAGATACTTTTTAACTTCTAAAGTCAATTTGGGTGCGCTAATTTTAGAATTTTCTTTAATTTTTCGTAGAATCCAACGCTCGTCATGTTCATTAAAAATCTTGCGGAGACTCTTTCTGACTTTATTGTCAACATTTTGGCCATTTTTAAATCTTTTTATTACAGTTTGAATTGTAGAGTGGCTTTTATTAACTATTTTTCCAATTTCCCGTAGAGTTTTTCCATTTTTTCATTGAAAAATTATTAGCTTTCGCTCGCCCTTCGATGATTGTTCCATTTGTTTACTCAAAGTGAAAATTCAACTTATATTTTTTACAAAATGATTACAAACGACTTAACAATAGGTTTTTTTTATAATCAAAGTGACCAAACACATTTTTGAAGAGTATACTTTCTTATTACAACAGTTTTCAAGCGAGAGTAATTCGTTGTATGAATTTCATTTTGATGTATTTTTTGTTCATTTTTCACAAATGGTTACTTTTTCTGGAGTAGAAGTATTAATTTACGATTGAAATTTTCAAACATAATAAAAATAACTCTAATAAAGAACTTAAGCAAAAGAAATAAAACAAAAGGTTATTATATTAAAATATATGTGTAAAATTATTGGAAAGATAACTCTGTATGAGTTTCACTTTGACTCACTGTATGTATATATATATATATATATATATATATATATATATATATATATATATATATATATATATATATATATATATATATATATATATAGCTAAATGCATTTATAGACATATAAATGAAACTCAAATATAAATGTAAAATAATATTAAAAAGTGTAATTTATTGACATTTATTTAGTCAAAAAAATTAATTAAATATTTTGGAATTATTAGGTTTAGCGGAAAGTTCTGTCCGTTTTTGAATTAAAAAAATAATAAATTTTCAATATATTTATTAATATTTACTAAACAATATAATTTTTCTTTCGTTACGAATGATCTCTTTCCAGCGTGATGGTAATTTGTGAATTCTATTTCTGTAAAATGACTCATCTTTGAAACTTAAGATGACACTATCGGATAGAACAGTCTGGTAGACCAATATATTCTGTCTACTTAGTAAATGTATATAAATTAATATAATTAGATTTTTTAAAATCGTTTTTTTAATTATATTATTAGAAAAAAATTAAAATATTAGATCTATTTTGTTTTCATAATCTTATGAAAAATATTTTAATTAAATTCACTTTTATACACATAACTATAATACAAAATTTAAAAAAATCATTATGATTATTTTAAAGACAAGGTAGTTATTTTAAAACACACTATAATTATGAAAAATTAAAAAAAAATTAACTATTATTTCATTTATATAATTATATTATATTTTTTTACAGATTTTAATACTAAAATTATTTATAATAAAATAAAGTATTATTAACAGAAATTTATAAATTATAATCAATGATATTTCTATCAGAAAAATATTATATATATATATATATATATATATATATATATATATATATATATAAGATTTTATTGGCAATTTTTTGCACAGAGTTTTTCTGTAATGCACTATATGTCACGAAGTTTAGTTTTCCCTAGGTGTCATGCAATGCTGTTACAGTGCTTCTGTTAGTGGTGGTTTTCAACAATCAATAGAAGTACTACAAAGAGAAATTCAATGTGTTGTGGTTTTCAACAAAATATAATTCCAGTTGAAATATAAAAGAGGATCTCAAATAAAAGCTTACTAAGAGATAACTAAAAATATACTCTACAAAAAATGTATTTTATGCTATTATTAATTAGCAATTTAAAATTATTTAAATAGAAAAGATTACTAGAAAAATAACATTTTTTTATCAGTAATATGAATTTTTTCATTGTATTAACAGCTTAATACAATGAAAAAATGAAAAAGTCGTTTTGAATATGTTATATATATATATATATATATATATATATATATATATATATATATATATATATATATATATATATATATATATATATATATATATATATATATCTGTATGTATGTATGCTAGTCTCTTTGTGAATATATAAACTTTTCTAAACGAAGAACCATTAATGTAGAGATATTCGAATGAAATAATTTGAAAAAGTTTTTCTTTAATATTAACTAGATATATTCATTGAACCGTACATTGTGTCGTTATTATATTTCATTTCTGTTGGTGAATGAGTTACGGACTTTTCGGTACAGAGAACGTAAAAAAGATGTTAAGGAAAAGAATATCGGGTAACGAAGAAACTGACAAAATAAATCAATACATGTGAATCGGTAAAGGCTTATATACTTGAACCTCCTTTCAATTTTCGAAATAGCTTTTTCGTTATAGGAAATACGTCCGAATCTACAAGTGATACGTTTCGGTGTACAGACACGTTTATCAAAATCAGAAATGGTTGTTCGCTCTCCGTTGCAGTCAACGTGAAAATGACAACCTGTTGTTAAATATACCATGTCATTCTGTAAAATTGATCGAAATCGAACAAATATTTTCAAATACGTAAAAATGTATGCAGGATCGTTCACATCTAAATGAAAAATCTACGAATCTATCAATATGTCTAGTTGCTATTTATTTTATATATATATATATATATATATATATATATATATATATATATAAATATATATACGAAAATCATAATGTAATATGCAATTGGCATAGTTAAAATATTAATAATATCAATCAAAAGTGTTGATTTCTATCTACAATAATTTATTAATAATTAAATATTTCATATTTTTCAACCATGTAGAAGTTATTTTTTATATTTGTACGTTTTATAAATAATGTAATTAAAACATAAATATTTATTTAGAAACGAGTCATTATTTATCTTCATTGTGCGCTTAATTCCCAACTGTTATATTATTTACATAAAATTATAACATAATGTTGATTTTGGGGACAGAATAAATATACGCTT
This sequence comes from Neoneuromus ignobilis, assembly GCA_029203775.1. Lineage (NCBI taxonomy): Eukaryota > Metazoa > Arthropoda > Insecta > Megaloptera > Corydalidae > Neoneuromus > Neoneuromus ignobilis. The sequence continues at coordinate 10,231,576 of CP092092.1, forward strand.
TAAAAAACTCAATGTGTAATTTATTTTTATAAAGTATAAAATTGCGATGGAAAAATTTATAATGATGGTTTTGAATTGGTAAACAATTAAATATATTACTGGATATGTAGAAAAAGATTCATATCAATAAAAATAGTAACAAGTTGAACTTGTTTATTCGTTTATTATTCTGTAACAATTTTTTAACGACACATTTTTTTTAATTTAAAATAAAGCTACTTTTTCGTTTTATAAAAATATTTTTTGAAATCAAAAAGGAATAATTTTGTTCAGTGTTGTAGAAATAAATTAACTGTATATCGAGAAATAAATAATTCAACATAGAATTTATTTAAAGTTAATTTATTTTTCTATCAAAATCTGTACGATAGTTTTGTAATTTGTACGAGTTTATGTTTTAATCATTTTAGATTTCGATAGATCAAAGTTTTTATTTGAAACATAAAATTCTAAATTTCAAACCTACTGAAATGGAATAATTTATTCCATTTCGATTTATTTATAAGTAATTTATTTTCGATTTATATACTAGTATTAAAAAATATAAAGAAAAAATATTCTCAGTGTTTATAAGAGTATGAAAAATTAATGAATAAAATAAAGAAATATATAATTTAAATATAATAAATAATATCCAATTTTATTAAAATTAAATGATTTTTATACATTACTGATATTATAGGTAAAATTATTTTTTTACTAACAATTTTGAAATGAATGTTTATACAAAATATGGCTTTATATTAGATATTTTTTTGATAATATTCGAAGGTAAATATAATTATGAAGATTATTTATTTCTTAAAAAATATTTTTAATGTAATTAATTGACAAAGTTGTCATATAATTCCAAATAAATATCAAAATTCGAAAATAGATAATACAGAATATATTTTTATTTAAAGAAATATTTCAATAAATTTAAATGTATATTGAGATTTCTTCTTATTTTTTTCCTAATTTATTACTCAACGATTTATAATATTGATTAAATGTTTAGAAAATGAAATACTCTATGTTGAAATCACTTTAATTGAAAGTTTTGTACGTGATGAGAATAATACAATCAACTAAATACGAAATATGATATAAATTCAATACTATATTTACTTCTTATCAGTATTAGTTTAACAATTCATGTATTTAAGACTATATATATATATATATATATATATATATAAATGTGTGTGTGTGTGTGTGTGTGTGTCAATGTATCAGCTTTAGTTATATTCGAAACTATTTACCTTATAGTTTGTATTGTTACTGAAGCTATTATTGATATTTGTGTTGATATATATATATATATATATATATATATATATATATATATTAAAATATATATATATATATATATATATATATATATATATCTTAAAAGCAATTTATTGGAATTTGTTCACTTGTAAACTGAGATATACAAGACATTTACAGAATGTTTCTTTGATTCATAATAATGTATGATATTTTTAAAAGAATCTTTTAGAGTAATAATAAAATATATGCATATAGATATAAATAAATATATTTTTTAAATTTTATTAAATTCATAATTAGTACTCTTGAAGATAAGGTATTTGTTAATTCTTATAATAAGAAATATTTAATTATTTCTTTAGTAATAAAAAAAGATTGACAAACCCACATATTGTTGTAACAACATACATACTGTTGTAAATGTAGATGATGAATGGATTAATTTCTTTGTTCTTGGCGTGCAGATGTTGTATTGTGTGTACCTTATCTGTTATATTAACTCGCTGCTGGAGAATTCAGTTAAAAGTAATAAAAAACTAAGTGGTGATAAATCATAAAGTTTGAGGCAAAGGGCAGAATACTTTGTCTGTTTTCGTAATTTCCATCTTTTTGAAAAATTAATGTCTTTAGGTAGTTTGTGTTACCTTGAAGTATAAAAAAATGTTGATAAAAATATATATAAATGAAAAATTAAAGTTTAATATCCGTTGTTTTTTGAATAATAAGAAAATCAAAAAAGACATATAAATGTAAAATTGACCATTTTATATAAATAACTGCATGGATTATATCTAATGAATTAAAAATAGTATTTGATAAAAACATTTCAATTATAGTTTAACATGTTTAAACAAAAATTTAGAAGTACTTAATAATTAAAATAAAAACAGGAACAATCTTAAAATATATAAAAAAATGATAATAAAAATAAATTCTTTAATAAATATATTAATTAAGTAAATTATTAGTATAGTAGGGTCATCCAAATGTGTCGTCTAGATTTGTGTTTTATTAAAAAGAAACATGTGTATAGTTACTTCTGTTTCTTTTTTTTAAAAAAATACAAATCTAGGTGTTACATTTGGATGACCCTATATAAAATAGGAAACAAGAAATTTAAATTTCCAAAAAAAGAATATATACTATAATAACAGATATTAAATATTATTCGATTAAATATGGTGTCCTAAATTAGACTAAAGAATAGTAAGCAAGCAAATGTACGTTTAAATCATTCAGTCTTATTTGTGTCTCTCTTTTTCTACATATAAATATATATATATATATATATATATATATATATATATATATATATATATATATATATATATATGAACATATTATTGCAATTGGTAACAAGTATTTATTTATTATTTTCAGATACGTATGAGCTGAAATTTATGTTAAACTGTCTTCATATATACATATATGGGATATTAAAATATATTAACAAAATATATGAGATAGTCGAAAAAAATTCATACGAATTCAATATACAACGACGAAATCCCAAAATACTATTTAATTTGCAACGCGTCGTAAGAAAGAGACGCCACATACACATTCTACATAATCAAAAACGAAGTATGTATTCGTGACAGTTTTTTTATTGAATGAGGAAATTGGAATACCTGAAGCGGACATAGGTAACACGCGTTGCTGTATGAAACGTTATCCAGTCGAACTCATGTATGATGTGTATTAAATTATATATATATATATATATATATATATATATATATATATATATATATATATATATCTATATATATATATATATATATATATATATATATATATATATATATATATATATATATATATATTTATACGTACACTCCATAAGGTTAAAATGTTTCGACCGTATTACATAAAGTATCGTTGCATATAAAAAACGAAAATATTTTCTTTTATATATTTCTAAGATATAATGTGATAAAAAAGACATTAGGCGTATCAAAAGTACTAAAAGATATATTTTTAACTATTATTCACTTTAAGTATATTGTTTTCGAAGCTTATTGATTATTTTATTTCTTGACTAACAATATGTTAAGATTTATAGAAAATATTTTATTCTGAAAATAAAGTAGTAACAACTGAGTAATTAGCACATATACGAATAAACATATATGATCATCCAAATGTGACGTCTAGATTTGTGTTTTATTAAAAAGAAACAAAAAAAAAATACATACATGTTTCTCTATACACCACCCTATAAACCTGTTTCTTTTTAATAAAACACACATCTGGGTGTCACATTTGGATGACCCAATATATTAGAAATTTTAACAAAATTTACAAAATTCGAGGTAATGACCAAATACAGAAAGCTCAAGTCTTTGATAGAATAGTAAAATAATTTTAATGTGTATTTTCAGAATATATTGTTTTTTTTAAAAAAGTAATAAATAACAGTTGATATATTTTTTAACAATAAATATTATTTTTTCTTGGAAATAATAGTAATTTTCGTAATTATTTAATTATGGATACATAAATAGAGAGATATCTATGGATATATGAGAGAGACATAAGAAAATTTGTCTGATTTGAATGGAGAAGAAAGATATTAAATCGTTGGAAGTGGAAAGCTTTGGAGGGGTCTTCATTCAATAGTGAGTGGAAAGAGGTTAATCATGATGATTAATATATATATATATATATTTATATATATATATATATATATATATATATAATATATATATATATATATATATATATATATATATATATATATATATATTCTATGGTATGAGTGTCTAAATAATCATAACAGATATATCTGTGAGAGTGTAAAATCCTGGAAAAGATAACAAAGTCAGATAGTTGAAGATGATAGGTAAGATTAAGAGGGATATTTTGGTTTCCCAAATTGAAAGTTGAATATGGGGTTAACAAATCCATTTTTTAAATATAACTGTTACAGGACTCAAGACAAGAAAGGCTGGATTGTGGAACTGGGCTAACATTGTTAGAGAGGTAAGGGTTTCAAAAGGGCTATAATGCTGAGGAGTAGCGTATGTGTGTGTATGTATATATACACCCACCCACACGTATATATATATATATATATATATATATATATATATATATATTTCTATTTGGTTTGAGTATCTAAGTGATCATAAGAGATATGTCAATAGGAGTGTGAAGTTCTGGTAGAGATATTCAAATCAGATAGGTTAAAGATGTCAGGTCAGATTAAGAGAGATTCTCTACTCTCCAAATTAAAGCATGGGACTAACAAATCCATCCTGTAAATAATATAATTGTTACAGAATTCAAGACCAGAAAGGCTGGATTGTGGAATTAGTCTAACATTAGAGAGGCTAAGGCTCTAGAAAAGTTGTAGTGTTGAGGAGTAGTGATGTGTTTATTATATATACATATATATATATATATATATATATATATATATATATATATATATATATATATATATATAACGTGTTTGAAAGAAAATGCTATCAATAAAGGAAATAGAAATATAAGAAAGTAAAAACGTAAAACTCATAAGAAAAGAGAATAAAAATTATCAGTAAGAATTATGCGAATAAAAACAATTGTAAGAAATTCTTCTAAATTCTAGTGACATTATATTTTTTGTATTTAGAGAGTTTTTAACGTAATTAGTTTAAGTGGAAAGCAATAAATAGTAATTAGTAAGTTTAATAATTACAGATATTACAATAGAGCAAAATAATAAGAAAACTGTATAAAATAATATGACGCTTTTAAAATTGATTTATTATTATTATTTATCTAAAAGTATTAATTGATTAAATTAGAAAAAAAATATAATACAGTTATAAATTTATTAGGACATTTGAAAAAGTAATGCATAATTATAAAATATGTAATATGTATTATATTTAAATAAATATAATTGAGTCATTTCAGAATAAAATCAATTTTTGTCAGTGCTCAGTTTCTTTTAATCTAAATCAAATAAAAAGAATGTAGTTTTATATGATAATTAAATTGTTATAAAAAGATTTAAAAACATACAACTTCTGATTGTTATAATTACATTTGTTACAATCATTAAATAAAAAAACTTTCCATCCGTATAACCCGATAAATGTACAAGATATCTATAAATTCGTAGTTATACAAATAGTACACTAGTATCTAATTCACGAATTACGTGTTGTAAATAGTTTGTTGTGCTTCAAGTTCGAACTGAAGCCGTAAAGACAGGAGACACGATTGGGAGTAAGGTGGAAATAAACGTCTAACAAAGTTGCTTTTTTTATTTATTTGTTGTTTCTCGTCGCGCATCCATCTTTCGACAAGTTGCCGTTACTGAAAAACAGGAAGCAGAATTGTGGCGCCGTAGTCTGTTATTGCTCGGCCAAATCGATCATACCTTTTTTTTTCGTCGGTTGCTTTGAAATTTTCAACATCTCGAGTGTACCTCATAAGCTTTTTTCAAGTGATCGTATAAGCTTAATTCTGTACTTGAAATGATAAATGGCATCGTTTACTTACATTAAATTTTCACTTCAATAATAAAATGTTATTTAAAAGGAAAGTGTTACGAGATGATAAGAAAAAATATGAAAATAAATGTTTTTATGAATTAATATCAAAATTATTTTACAATTTTTAAAACATTTTTTTGATTAATATTTTGAATATACAATTTATTAATATATTTGCTAAAAAATAAAACGTAAAATATATATAAGAAAATAAAAAGGATAAACATTTTAAACTACTGTTTAAAACTTTAAATAAACAAAGACTTTGTTTAACATTTTTGTTCGCTTGTATATACATAAAATATTCTGCAAGCTAAAATATTATGTTGTTATTTTGAGAATATTTTTTTTTATACCTTCTCAGTTTTATATTTGTTTGCAACATGTTCAGGTAAACTTTTGAAAAAGTAGGTAATGCTTATTTACAAATATTTACCACATGCTATGAGGATAGGTCGTAAATAAATAACAAACTATTGTTAACTGAAATTTCGTTCCATTTGATCATATGCAGTTGGTTCACATAATAATAAATATCAGTAATTTTTTTCTTTCTCATTCGCTATGTTTATACATATTGCTAGAAACATTTTATATGGCTATAAAATACAAAAAATTCTCAAAAAAAATAATATTTTTTTATCTTGAGTATATTTTTTAAATTTATTTTAAAAACGTATTTTGTCATAAAAATACTCTAAAAAAAAAGTTTTTTTTTAATACTAACTAAAAATTTGAATTAAATTAACAAATAAGTTAAATATGTCACAGTCCACCATATATCACCACTTGGAAAATATGAGTAAAACCAGCAAGTTGGGTATTTGGATTTCACACGATCTTCGTGAAAGAAATAAAGTAGATCGTTTATCGATAGCGACAATTCTTCTTTTAAGATAGAGGAACGATCCATTTCTGGATAAAATCATTACTGGCAATGAAAAGTGGATTACATACGATAACATTCTATGCAAAAGGCAATGGATTGATAAGGATAAAGAAGAGGATCTAAAGGCTAAGTTTCATGAAAGAAAAGTAATGTAGACTGTATAGTGGGATCGTCGTGGAATTATTCATTTTGAACTTTTAAACCGGAATGAAACAATAAATGAAAAATTGAACGTTTAATAGATGCAGAGTGTTCATCAAAGTTTGATTGAAAAATATCCTGCGCTCGTAAACAGGAAAAACGTTGTCCTCCTCCATGACAACGCAAGACCCCATACAGCAAGAGAAATGCAGAAAAAAAATTGGGGCTTGGATAATCAGTTTTCCCTCACTCGCCATACTCACTAGACCTGGCACAATATGATTATCATCTTTTTAGATAACTGCAGAATGCTTTGGTGAGTACAAATTTATCAGGTTAGAAAGTTCGTCGAAAATTTTTTCATGTCAAAATCATCGGAATTCTATTAAAAAGGCACAGAAGAGCTATTTTTCAAATATCAAAGTCATTGCAAACAATGGTGAATATATAATTGATTAAAGTACAATTGCTGTTTTTTTTTTTGATTAAAAATTAAAGTTGACATGCAAAAATGGAAACTATTTATGACTCAACCCAATATTTCGTTGAAATTTGAAATGTATTTTTTAACAGATAATACGTTATATGATTCTAATAGAAATATTACTATTTAATTAGGAAATATGTTTTTATATACATACGCACATTTATATATATATATATATATATATATATATATAATATTTATTTTTTAACTGGTTTTAAAATATCTATAGAATATCGCAAATCGTTTATATTAATGACTCTGTCAATGAAGAATCTATCTCAATCGACAAAAGCTGTTATTAATGTTTGTTATTGTAGAATTTGAATATAAAAGTCGTTAAATATAGAACAATACATTTAACAGATACAAAAGGAATTTAGGAATATATTAAAATATCTGAATATCATATAACCCTGTTCTTAAAAATATACAATATGTGTGTATCCGCATAATAAAAATATATTTGTTCATTTGCTGACCGTTCAAAGCTTGACAACTTTATTTCTACTGGACGGTTTCACCACATATAGGAATTTTTAACGATGGGTATAGATCGATTTCTGAATAACATGTCATGTTTTCATTATGTTTTATGGAATTTAATTTTGTAGTCGCTATTTGGTTACTATGGAGTTGATGAAATGTGTTAACACAATAACCTTCGGTAACACACGAGGCGAAATGTGACCCACGGATGTAGATGACATGTCTGTTAATGATAAACAATGTCATAGTATGACTGTCTCTTATATAAAATGTTTAATTTTAGTAATTTAAAAAAATGTTGTATATTTGGTGATGTTTGATTTTATAAAATTTAATTAAAGTAATATTTGTTTCGAAATAACTATTAATTGAAAAAAATTAAAAAATATTTATTATATTTTTTTAAAAAAATAAACGAATTGACTTTTCAATAAACTATTTCATTGAAAATTAAACACTCGCTGTTAAATTATGTTAGTATGTAATAATTCTAGTAAATCGTTCAGTCAACGAGTCACATTTTTTTTAAAGCAATAAATCTCTGTTAATATTAACTCATACATTATTGGAAAAATTCTGGATGAATTTTTCATAAAACAAAATTGAAAATTCATCTCATGTTCAACGCATAAATATTTGTGAATCAAATAACCGATTACGGCATGTGTTCAAACACAT
>CP092092.1:10245000-10265000 GCA_029203775.1 Neoneuromus ignobilis
TACACTGTTTTCGAAATATTATCTTTAGAGCAATGGTTTGTGAAACGTAAGATTGAAAATAAATCAGAACAACTCGTTTCGTATGCAACTGAATGAAAATGCAGAAACTAAATGTTTGTCGGAAATGATATATAATTCTTAATATTTATCGAAACGGACACGTTTATGTAACGTTAAACGATAATAGCTGTCATATCTATTATCTTATAAAGTGAAATAACATATAATAATCGTTTAATAATGCCGCAAATGTGCATAGCGAAGCATAGATAGAGTCAGCATAAAGTGATAAACACCTCAATCAATCCCTTCCTTTATTCCCGTTAAAACAATAGAGTGCACAGTCATGTGACGTCGTCAACCACTTGTAACTTGATCGTTTTCCCAGTATCCTTTAGTATATTGCGAGTCTATCTGTATGTTTTCCACGAGTGCACTTTATGTTTTAATGGAACTCAGTTGGATGCAATAGTATTCAACAGAGATAACATTTTGAAAAAACTTCGGTTTTTATGTTTAAAATTGTTAAATACATCGTATATATCATTGTTTCGTAAATGTTTTCATATAAAACAATTATCTGTTTTGGACAGTTATGAAAATTGTATATTAATGAAAATAATTTTACGTTAAATTAATTTCAAGTTTGAACTAGTTTTATACAATATACATATACATATATATATATATATATATATATATATATATATATATATATATATATATATATATATATATATATATATATATATATATATATAAATGAGCATTAAAATGTACAGGGAAACAATTAAATCACATCTACAAATTTATGATGTCTCCTAACAGATATGATATAAAATTAAATACGTGATAATCCACCATCTTGCTGCTTTTTCATCTTACAAAATTTTTTAGTACTTATGCTGAAAGAACGTTATACAATATTTCAACTCTTAATCACCTCATGATATTGCAGACACCATCTTGCGTTTAAATTTATAGCAGGTTGTGAGCTTAACGAAAATTACCGTCAAGTTTCGCTGTTAAAGATGCTGCTTAGAGCAGAACCGTATCATTTCGTTTTATTGTACTATTATCGTCCAATGTATTTTTCTCCAATGGCAAATGAAAATGAATAAATCATATTTTAAAAATCTCAAATTAATATATATATATATATATATATATATATATATACATATATATATATTTATACATATATGAAGGTCTTTTGATAAGTTTGGTAAATTTTTTATTTTATAATTTAATTAATTAATTAAATTAAATTTTTCAATTTATTTTTTCTTACTTTTTTACCATACTTATCAAACGACTCTCGTATGTGTATATATATATATATATATATATATATATATATATATATAATAAAAAAAATGATTAAATGATTATATTGTTTATGGAATCGTCATGTCAACAGTTATATTTAAGTATGAAAAATTTCTTTCTATTTATATGAAGTTATTTTTATCTATATTCAAACGATCTCATTTTTTAGCTGCACCCACAAAATACTATTTCTTTGTTCTTATATATTTTTTAGATTCATAATTTATATTATTTTGTTTTGTTTTAGAGAAACTAAATATTTTTACCACATAGTTTTTCAGGTAAGAAAACTGGATAACATTTTCGATTTTGGTTTTTATTAACATTACATCCACTTGTACGTATTCAGTGAGTTTTCTGATAATTTGAATTTTTGTGTTGATTTTGTTAATTTTTAATTTATTCTTCTGAAGTGTTGCTGTTATTATTCTTAATAAATCGTTCATTTATTTTTAGCAGTTATATTATCAGTGAATTAATATTAGTAAATTGAAATTTTATTTAATTTTATGCGAATTTTGTTATATTTTTATTCATCAATATGTTAAATAGCTATGGTCGTAGTTTTTTTTTAAATAGATAAATAATATTTTTAATTTATATTTTATTGATGATATTTCTACTTTTAAAAATTCTGATCATAAAAAATAAAAATAAGTATACTTCATACTGAAATATAATAAAAACAATAGCAGAGCAACACAAATTTACTTTTTAATAAATTACATGTTCATACATACAACATTACATTTAATAACAAAAAGTGTAATGTAATATACATACATATATATATATAGATAATTATGTTTCATATATTTCATATATATTTCATTGTTAATTTATATATATATATATATATATATATATATATATATATATATATATATATATATAATAAATTAACAATGAGTTGTAGATTGAAAATAAAATTCAATTTAGTGTAAAATATATAACTATTTTTCAAATAGACAATTTAGTTTTAAATATATTTTTAATAACATTTTCATAATAGGTTATGTAAAATATTCAAAAACCAATTAAAATATGCAACGCTGATTCAATTTCATCACGAGAGCATGACAGTTATTATTCAAGAAGATAATTCATTTAAAATTTTATAAAAATATGTATCCAATATATTTTTTTGCAGAATTTATTATATATATATATATATATATATATATATATATATATATATATATATATATATATGGTAGCATTCATTGAGGCTTTCGTCCAGTAATGGATTGATATGGGCTTTATGATGTGATGATATATATATATATATATATATATATATATATATATTCTATTAGTTGGGAACTTAAATATATAAAAAGGCCTAAAAAGAGATCCATGAATAGATGGGACAAAGAAATAAAGAAATTTACCGGAGTTGACTGGAAGAGGAAGGTATTGGATCAGTTGAAACGGAAGGTTTTAATGGAGGCCTTTATGAAGCAGTCGATTGAGAGGGGCTGATGATGATGATGTGTATACTTCAAATATATATATATATATATATATATATATATATATATATATATATATATATATTATAAATAAAAAAATGAATTTAAACATGATTTTTTAATTGGTTATTTATATGGTGTAACATGTATTAATGTTAGATTTTAGATATAAATTATAAACATTTTATTAAAAATAAGTTTTTTTGTTATTTTTCTAACTATTAAAATGTACTTAATTCTAGTATATGACTATTTTTTGTACATAGAAAATATTGTTCTTTAACTCAAAGCGAAAGGTGAGATTTGGATTTTTTATAAAAAATATTTAATATGAAATTAGATTTGATTTTTTCATAAATAAGTAATAAGTTAATATTAAATCGTTATTTATATGATTAATATATTAAAAATTGTTTTATGATTAATAATGTCCTATATAATAAGTTATATTCTTCGTAATAATAATTTTATTTTTATAGAGTATCGTGTTTTTTTAAAAAAAATATTTTAAAATCAAAAATTTTTCAAGAAATAAAAATCTGATAGATTAAAAAGAATATAATTCGTATATTTTTTTTGAAACAGAAAGTATTCTAAAGATATTAAATTATCATTGATGACTTTAGTGTTAATAATTTATATTCTTTATTTTTACAAAAAATAATGTCAATATTTTCATCGAAAATATTCTGAATTTCCGTCAATTTCCTAGAAAAATATTTCTATAAGTGTATATATATATGAATGTATGTATGTGTGAATATATTATGTATGGATGTATAAGAGTTGCTGACCCTTTGAGAAGGAGTGTTATTTTTCCACATATTATTCTACACATTGTGATTTTTTTTATAATATTTAGGTATTTTCTATCTATGAATATATATATATATATATATATATATATATATATATATATATATATATATATATATAATGTACACAATTTTGTACATACGAGTATATAGAGATAAAAACTAAATGTACGTTTTGTGAAAATCGAAACCGACAAGAGTTCTATATAAAAATACACCTGTTTCGTTTAAAACTGATAAAACGATTTCGTGAAAACCCAAATACAGATGAATGACTACAGCCGAAAAAATATGTATATAAATATATTTCAATTCTATCAACGACCTTTTTTGATACCGTTTTAAATGTTTGCAATGGTCGTACGTTTCATGCAGTATACAACGAGAACGAAAAAGAAAAATGGGTAAAAAAATACTTCCGAACGTATTCAGATTACCGACAAATCCATATAAATGATACAGTACATATTCTTGTCTTCATTTTGTTTCAAATACATTTTTATACACTGTTCAATACATTCTTTATTTTCTTTTACATATACAAATGTACATATATATATATATATATATATGTGTGTGTGTATAATGTTTCTATATACAATAATCCCCTTGTATTTTGTATGAGTGGTATGTTTTTTGTTCGCAATATTAGTTTTTTACCTATATTTTATTTTATATTTAATAATAAACAAATTAAGAGAAATTCTAGAAAATATAGTATGTTGTCTTTGAAACTGAAATTAATCGTTATCTTTTCTATGATTTATTTATTATTTCTTACTTAATATTCATTTTAAAATCATTTTAGAAATTTTTGAAAAATTAGTTATTAAAAAAATAGTATCAATAAGAAACATTATACATTGATGTTATTTATTTTTTCAAATATATTTGAAAGTAGAAAACATTATTCTGTATTAAAAATGTTGCATTTTGATAAAAATTTTTTTTATTATTTATGAAATATATTTAAAAAATAATAATTTATAATTTTTTGAGTGGCAGCTAAACGCTCAAAAGATAATTTATGTAAGAATTCCTTAAATATTATCAGATATTATTTAATCTCTTTTTATCTATGCAAACAATTTGATATTATTTTTATTTATTTACAAAAAGTAAATACTAGTCTTAAATTATAAAAAAACATATAAATTGAAAACTTAAACATTTTCAATAAAATTGTATAATATTTAACATATTGAAAATTTTACAGCTTTTATAATATTTTATACTCTAGTAAACAATGTTTTGCTTTTGACAAACGATACAGACTTGTACTGGTTTCCTAGGAAAATTAATTATCTTTATATGATAATTATAATGTTGAATTTCTATGCAAAGTTTGTGTTTTCGACGCCGAACTTTGCCATAAAGTGATATTAATTAAAATTTATACGTGTTATTCATTTTACAATGTTATATTTGTACCATATGTCACCATAAATTATTAAATTGTCACAAATAATCAAAACCCAGCTTTATATAAATTAACTAGTAACGTTATACGTATTTTGATTGTTGTATTTTAAAAGAAAATTCTACTTTATCTCTGATCATAAAATATATTTTATTATTTATTGTCGATAGGTTCAATTTTATGATTTTATTATACAATTATTAATTAATATAATATAATATAACTTAAAAATTAATGATTAATTCAATGAAATTGACAAAGATCATTATCTAATTTTACAGTTTATTTATATTATTAGAAATGTCCAATTTTATGTTTATATATATTTTAAGGACAAAAATATAAAAAAATTCAATACGATAAAAATGAAAAGAGAGTAGGCGTTAAAATAGTCTATATATATCATGATATCAAGAATATTCCTCTTTAAGCATATATCGTGAAAGCATTGGTCGAAAATGTTCAAAGATGTCAAGAACCAATCTCTTTTCTACTTTTATTGTGTATATCTATAATTGTTATGTGCGTCTTTCGAGAACGTGTCTGCATGAACGTTTCTAGTAGTAAAAAGGATCGACCCAATAAGTTCTTGATACTGATTTCCGCTTACCGAAAGGTCGAATATTTTTCCAGGTTCTTGAATACACAACGTTTGTATGAAATTGACTTGAACCCGACACGAAAAAGGTGTCTTTTTATTATCGTGGGTCTTGTTGATATTTACGTTTATAATTACGTAAATTTTATCAAAAATGTTAGAAGTAGATTTCAATATTTATTTTATAGAGAATGAAATAAATTAGGTTTATATTTTGTTTAAATAAATTTGACAGTTATTTGATTTTTTTACATTAAATTATATATATATATATATATATGTGGATAAACAAATTATTTAAAAATAGTTATAAAGATTTTTATTTAAAGAATGGTACCTTATTAAGATTATAAAATTATATATTTGTCAATAAATTTATTACTACTAAAAATATGATTACTTTATTATTAGTTATTATATTATTAACAATTTATGAAAAAAATGTTAATTTATTGTTTGTAATTATATTTGTTAGTGAAGAATAATAATTGTCATTTTTGAAACTAAATATGTTTTTAGATTTCAATAAATATAAAAATATTAAGCATAGCATATATGGTTTTAAGTGCGATTTTTTGAAGACGAATAAAATAAAATACCTCAATTATACTTGATGGAATTTTCGTAAAGAATCAAATAAATTTTAAAGATGTTCACAGCTCTTTTGTCATTGTGGTATTGGTAGTATAGGAGATTATATGATGTGTAAAGTGTGAAAATACGATTGTAACGACCGCCACTTTATATTCGAACTCTTTTTACTTATTGATTTATTTGGATATAAAATACATTGTATAAAAAGAGTTACAGTGAATGTATAAGATAGCGATACACATCTGACAATTGTTAAATTGAATAGATCATTTGAAATTATTTTGTACGAGTTTGTTTAAGCTTCGATTGATATCAAAAGAGTATGAAATTTTTTTTTTATATGAAACATAAATTATCTAACATTTCTTTATATATATATGTATGTATATTACATTACACTTTTTGTTATTAAATGTAATGTTGTATGTAATTTATTAAACAGAATATTAACAAAATAACGAACATTAAAAATATTTTAAACAATGTAATTTATTAAAAAGAATTTCTTAAATTTGTGTTGCTCTGCTATTGTTTTTAATTATATTTCAGTAACTGAAGTAAATACTTATTTTTATTTTTTTAATGATCAGAATTTTTAAAAGTTATTTTTTTAAAAACGATATATATATATATATATATATATAGGGTTTTCTAATAAGCGC
Source organism: Neoneuromus ignobilis (assembly GCA_029203775.1). Taxonomy (NCBI): domain Eukaryota; kingdom Metazoa; phylum Arthropoda; class Insecta; order Megaloptera; family Corydalidae; genus Neoneuromus; species Neoneuromus ignobilis. The sequence goes on from CP092092.1 coordinate 10,251,891, forward strand.
TTTAGAAGTTTAAATGGAAATAAAAAAAAGTATTTAATAAATTAGTTATTAATTATTTTTTTTCTTAAGCATATTATATGACATTAATGATGAAATAAAATTTGATTCATATGACCACCACGATTTCGCTTGATATAATGCATTCGTTTAGCTCAATTTTTAGTCACTCTTTTACAAAATTGTAGTCCAATTTCATGAATTTCAACTTCAATGTTTATTTTTAATGCTTCTATTGTTTGTGGTTTATCAGCATAAACCAATAATTTCATATAATCCCTCAAAAAATAATTCAATGGAGTAGATCACATAATTTTGGTGGTCAATTGATGGGTCCATTTCGTGAAATAATGGACACATTAAATTTTTGTTTCAATAAGTCTAATGAAGTTTTTACAATTTCTAAGCGTTGTTGAAGTATTAAACGTTCCATGATAGTTTGTTAAACTATACTGTGTTGAACTGTCAAAATGAGCTTAAAAAATTTATACATAGTTGCCACCAGCTGTCAAAGTTCTAACATTCTTATTGGAAAACCCTATATATATATATATATATGTGACATTTACACGAAAAGTGTTTGCGACTATTTTTTTAATATAATTATTTTTTCTCAGAACTTTGATCTGTACGCTATCATTTACATGACTCTTTATTAAAAAATGAAACCGATCAAATGTTATAAAATCACAGTATTATTGTCAATAAATTTATGTAAACGATCCGTAGAAATTTCATGAAATATGTCTTCATAATTTATGCGTATTTTTTATTTTGGTATAAATGTGTTGTATCTTCTATCGTTTATTGGTATTGAATATATTAGTCACGAGTCAAGTAAATGATATAGAAACGCAAGAAGACATATCAGAGATGTCATTAAATGAATCCATTTCAGTTGATCCGCTACGAAAAACGTTGAGAGACGCGATCTTTGCTTTTTATCGCAAAACACTTGATTTGACAGCGACTGAATGAAATGAAATTTGAATAAAATCGTGCTTTTTAACTGAGCCGATATAATCGGTAATGCATTGGAAATAATCTTATACATCTGCTGTTCACACCAACTATTTCATACGTATGTATACACACACACACACACACACACACACATATATATATATATATATATATATATATATATATGTATTAATGTATTGGTAGTATTTTTTAAAAAAATATGAAAAGAAAATATTCAAACGTAAAAAATCAGTGAACTGTAAAATACAATATATTTACTGATTACAAGTGCTTAATAAAGGAAATGGACAAAATCTTATCTTGTGTTATTTTCATTTTAAAGATAAAAATATTAATTAATATCTAAAATTATAATAAATTATGTTTATTACAAATTAACTTAGATTATTAAATATATTAAAAAATTGTTTAGTTGAAAAACTAACATATTTTGATTTATATTTAATTTTAGAAGTTTCATATTTAAATATGACATTAATAATAACACTATTTATAATATTAACAAATCAGTAGTTAATTAATATTTTTTGAAGTTGAAAATAATTAATCAATTAATATAAAAATTAATAAAATTACAAAAGTCAAATGATAATAAAATAAATATTAATAAAACATGGACTGAAAATAAAGTAACATATTTTAATCTACTGTAATAAGTTTTGTTTAAAATAAGAGTTTTTGAATAATTTTGTAAAAATAACAACGATATTTATATATATATATATATATATATATGTGTGTGTGTATGTAGTGTAAATCAGTACATATTGTAAAATAAACTTTGAAACAAATAAATGAATTGCAAGTGTAATAAAATGTACTACAATATATATGTTATTTATTTGTTCTGTTCTTCCTGACAAATGTCAATGTCTCAATCGTTCTTCTTTCTTGTGTGTCATGTTGACCGATCTAAATTCTTGTACAGATAATCCATCGTACGTGGCTATTTTTCTTTCAGCGTAAGCAATTTTGCTTTTCCTATTTCTGTTTCCCAAAGGACTAAGCTTATATCTCCTTTTTATTCTTCATCTGTTAGAGTTCCTGCCACTTTGAATCGAAATACGAACAGCTAGAATATGAATAACATAACACACTATATCTTATATATATATATATATATATATATATATATATATATATATATATATATATATCCAAATGAATGTATTTACACATTTTTTTATTTTTCTTGCATCTATTGTAAATATAATTTATGTGTTTGTGAATTTATACGTACACACTTATCTTTTGATACTAGAAAAAATATTCGGGACATTGGAACATTTTCCAGAATTTATTATTATTTTTTTTGTCGATTTCTAAATTTCAGCGAAATCTCAATGTACTATAGGTATGAGATTTGTGTTTGTTGCCAAAAATTTCGAATTAAGTTTCGGAAGTTTTCTAGATACGTTCATAAAATTCATGTAATAGTTTAGTGTTGTTTGTCTCTATGTTTTCAAAAGTAGATCATTTAGAAATATTTGTACAGTTATATGGAAATGTATTATATTTTTTTATGTTGAAAATATTTTTCTATTTATTTTATTTACTAAAATGTATATAGTTTTATATTTATTATATGTTTAAGATATGGATTTAAGGATATTAATTGAATCATTATACTGAAAAATAGAAATATGTATATTAACATACCAAATTAGATTATAAATTTATTTTCAAATATTTACATATAACAATATATATATATATATATATATATATATATATATATTTAGTTAATAATATATTATTCATGTTTTTGTCGTGTTCTGTGTCTCCTGTCTTTAAGACAAGTCAAATCGATGAAATGACAATAATTTATGAGTATTAACTACATCATAATTTTAAATGAAATTATAAATTTATTCAAAATTCAACTTCATTGTACCATCCTACTAATTTTGTAAATTGTTAATCGATATTGAGTTTTTGCGTATCGTAACAAACGTTCAAATTAATATAGCTTGTTTATATATTTTGTTAGATTTTTCTTTTTTTTAATTATTGTGGTGATGGGGTTAAAATTCATTTGTGCAAAATAGATTTTTCTTGCCAATGTATATTTATTAATTTGTATTATGTATTAAATTTATATATATATATATATATATATATATATATATATATATATACACACATAATGTGTAAGTGTGTGTATGTGTGTACATATATGTTACAAATGAAATACGTGAGAACTTTGTGGTCAATGATCAGGTTCAAAAGTTTACAACAACTTGAATATTCTATACTGAGAAGAGAGCTATTCTCATTATAGTTGATAAATGTGGATTACATAGTTCTATAATTTGAAAGTGGTATTTAAATTACTGTCTGTACTGAAAGTAGTTTTAAATTACTTTGAAATTTATCTAGTCAAATAGAAAATTGAACATGTTCATCATTAATATTCTCATTACTTAAGATAAATGATTAATTCGTCAGTTTTAAACACATTTCTTTTTATATAACATTTATTTTCTGTCGACGCTAGTACAAACAATTTCATATATTTGAATAGAAAAATATGACAATAGGTAGTTTTATCCAAGATGAATCAATTCAAATAGTTCTTTGCTTAGTTGAGTAAGAATATCGTATCGATTCTGGAACATCGTATCGATTGTGTATACATAAGCATAGAAATTTCAGTTTCCTTCATTCCATTGTGCAGATATATGTTACATGCTGAAAACTTCTTCGTCCGATTACACTTGAATATCTGATATACTACATTTATTTGACCGTGAAATCCTATTCCGGGATTTCAATGATTCCAGAAGACGAAGTTTCTTTGGAATATTATTAAAGACTTGGATTTACACATACATATAAATGTTCCGAGAGAGTATAAAAAAATATGGTTATTATTTAAAGATAATATGGAAAAATGAAATAATTTATTTAAATTTCTTAACGATTACAATATAAAAATATATAATTAGCTGAAAAAATTAAATAACACTAATTATGAAAACTAATTTTATTCATTGTATAACAATGTTTTATTAATTCAGTTGGATTACATTATTTTGTTTTCCTACCTATATTTATTTGCATGTGTCTACGTGACTATTTGATGAAATAAATTTAAAATGCATTGAAAATAAACAGAATAAATGAATTAGTCAAATATTTATTTGATAAGAAACATATATTTTTGTTTGACGTATTCCAGAATGTTTTGAATAAAAAATAAGTAAAGATAGACGTGTTTATCCACATCCGGTGAGAAATTGTGTTGCTAGAGAACAACATTTCTTTTTTACTTACACCAAAACAGAAATTCGTACAAATGGTTTGAATGAGTGAAACAAAATTCTTAAATATATTCCATATGATGTATATTTCATGAGTTTTTACAAAGTGTGTGGGTTGTTATTTGGTGTGGTTATTTATGCACTTTTTTCTAGTATGTATATGTGTGAGTATATGTACTCGTAAATACATACATACATATCGATATAGACAAGTATATACATAATATATATATATATATATATATATATATATATATATATATATACATGTATGTATGTATGTATTTATGTATGCATGTGTGTGTGTGTGTGTGTGTGTGTGTGTGTGTGTGCACGCGTACTATGAGTAATATTGTGTCAGAAAAATATGTAATGAAAAAAGACAGGCATCATGTTGAAATTTGAAGAAAAACATATTATTTTTTTTATTTGTTTTGTCTAGGAGAGAACTGTAGATACTTTATGTATGGCTTTATAAAATATTTATTTTTTTTGTAATCTATTTTTTCATTACATTAGATATTTTAAATTTAAATGGTAATGATAGCTAGTTTATAAATAAGCTATAATTAAAAAAAATATTTATTTCAGTGTTTTGTGTACGAATACAAAGAAATAATTTTAAAAGAAACGTAAAAAGTTCCAGTTCATGTGAAAAAACTTTATAAAATAAATTGCTACAACAAAGTAATTTTTTATACACTCTATGTCATTGAATTCCAATGACTTTTGTTATTCATTTGCAACAAAAAATATATTGTTATGCTGAACGAATAAATGCTACAACATGTTCTGAATATAAAATTAACATTTCACCACTTTCCTGATTGCCATCATTTTTTTGAACAAAAGATTAAAATGTTTAACATTGTTTATACTCTTTATATATATATATATATATATATATATATATATATATATATATATAGTAAAATATTTGTTTATTGATTAAAATATTTTGTATTTGTATGTATAGATTTTACTAAGAAAAAACAGGAATATAAGTAAGTTACTTTAAATATGGCTGTTAATTTTTAAATTTTTTAAAAATAAAATATTTATTTTAAAATATTAATTGCATTAATAATAAAAAGTTATGAAATATTGTTAAATACTACAAATTATTCCTAATTTTTAAATAAACAAGTAAATATCTAAAATAAAAAAAAGTTTTTTGAAAAGAAATATTTAAATATGTCTGCAAATATAAATGCAATAAATTCAAGTTAGCAGGTTAAAAGCTTTCTCAGACTGATTTAAAAATCCTATCAAATCAATGTACTATTTACTGCGGTTCAAACGCCGTTTTACTCTTAAGTTTATGATCTGTGGCTGTTATAAATATTCACACCAATACATTTCACTTGATGTATTCGTATTTGATAATTTCATTCTAAATTTATGGAATATCACTTAAGTGAAATCGATTTAAATATTTCATTTATTTTATGTGTAAATTTGACATGTACAGGTTATTATATAATATTGTTATAGTTTTGTTAATAAAAAAATATTACTTTAATGTAATATTCACAAGATTTATAATAACTTTTAATATATTTTATAATAAAATATTTTAACGAAATGAGCATGTCATGTCGAAATCTCGTTTAACGCAACATAAGCTTTAATTGAATCAAATCAAAGATTGATGTAGTATTCCTTATCACCAGATTGTATTTATATTGGAATATATATATATATATATATATATATATATATATATATATATATATTTCTGGAAAGCTTTAATCAAAACTTATCTGATTAAGTTGACACTACATACGTCACTATTAACAAGAAAGAGAGAACCAATATTGATTTACTAGGGTTAACTGTGGGCACTTGACGCGTGAAATTAACTGTCACGGGTCATCTTTGTTGAAATGTAACAGGGAACAGACAAGCAAGGTGACGATACGTTATGTAAACGTATGTAGAGATATTCATATATCTGGAAATCATTATGTATGGGAATATGGTTGTTTTTATTTGCTTCTCTATTTTTACATATATATATATATATATATATATATATATATATATATATATATATATATATATAGATGACAGATAGTATAAAAAACATATATATATATATATATATATATATATATATATATATATATATATATAAATTTTTGATTTACAAGTAAAATTATGTTATGTTTTATATTTTTATACGTGTCATATTTAAAATATTATTTGAATTATTTAACAAATGATTGGATTTTATATAAATTGAAAAATATTAGTTTTAATGAACTAAAAATCATAATAATTCTGATAATGTTGTTAGTAAAAAAATATCAATGGATAGAACAATGCAAAAAAAATTGTAAATGATTTTTATTTCAGTTTGAATTTCAATCAATATATTATTTTATTTGTTTTTAGTTCTTGTTGCAAATATATTTAGTATCGAATTGTATTGAACAATAATAAATTTGTCCAGTTATTATTTTTGATAACAATAAACTACCATGGAAGTATATACACTTATATCGAATTTTATATAGTAATATCTCAATTTTGATGTAGTTAACCGTCATAAACATATATATTGACTACAATTCCGTTTGTACCAGAGTTTATGTTCTGAAAGATGATTTACGTAGTTTCTAATACGAGAAAGTTGTACGAGATCGTTTTCAATTTATTTATTCTTCTTCTATATTTTTATAACAATATATATATATATATATATATATATATATATAAGGAATCATTTTTCAATACCATAAAATATTGTAAAAGTGTTCAAAAATCACTTATTGTTATAGCTATTTACACAAGCAAAATTAGAGTTTGTAAACTAGTTTATAAATCTTGATTTCTTGTATTTGAAATTAATTTTTATGTGCTTTTATTTTAATTACAATTTAAATTTAATTACAAAATATATACTTTACAATATTGTATAATTTTATTTATATTATGTATGTATATAAATGTACGTATGAATATTTAAAGTGTACTATATAAGACAGAATCGTTGATATAAAATCGAAATTTAAATTTCGGAATAACAAATGTAAATAAATACATTCATGATTCATGTGTTTATTATTATCACAACATATATTTTTTCAACATACATCCGAGCTACTTAATTAATCAAAAAAATAGAGTGTTTCCGTACACATACATTTTATATCATAAAACACAAAATAAAGTCACAAACTGTGGTTAATACGATCGTAAAAAAGTATAATTTATGTGTTTCTCATTATTGTTGTACGGTTGCTGACAAGATGAAGTGTTTTAGTATAATTACAGTAAACGCTATATCATTTTATTATTCTTCCAAAATTGCAATTTTAATACAAGCTTTTAAAATATTTTTTATGCATCTGGACTCTGGTTTTTCATTACTTTAATATTGCGTGCGATCTTTTTGTTTCTTAAATGAAATTTTGTACCTGTAGAAGTTGTAGAATAAATCAAAAGTTTTTTTGGTTTGTTTACTTGAAATGAATTATAAAAAAATATGTGAATAATTTAATAGAAACATATTGAATTTTTATACGAATGTAAAAACGGATTTTTTTTGTAGTTTATTATTATTTGAATGAAAAGAATATAAATCAATTGTATATGAAAATACGCAGATTAACAGTTAATAGAACAATATCAATATGTAAATATAAAATAGTATTCTACATTTATTACATTTCACAATAAAATATATTATCTTGATATCTCTATTGTCTTTTCACTAAATATGTATTACAACTGATGTCCAATTGCATTTCGAATAAACAATTGTACATTACTTATTTTCAATACATGTATTGCATAAACAACTCAAAATAATTAGTACCTGTACATCAATCAGGTAATGTCAACATTAAAAAGTAGATAAGCGAAAATATTGAAAAGGTAATTGATGTTTTACAAATAGAGTTCAAATGTGAGAATTTTATCATATGCTCACACAATTCAATTATGCAAAACAAGAGAATCTGTATAAAATCGATTGAAAATTATAGCAGTTCACCTGTAAGTACTAATTCGATGTAATTATTTTCAAGTTACGAGTTTAATTTTGTACCTGTTCGATTTATAACTGGAGTTATGGCTGAAATACCTGTACGGGGTTTTTGGAAATACGTTGCAAGTTTTATGTACGTCTTAAAATAATAAACATATCGTCCATAGTCGTAAACAACGATATTTAAATCGACCTGTTTTCATTTTATTAGAATACAGATATATTTTATTTTATATATTAATTCCAACAGTTTGGAAAACAATTACTATAAATTATTCTTATGGAACAATACTACTTATATTACTGAACATTATTAAATAAAACACATAATTTATTGTATTTCAGAACAATTATTTTTATATTTAGTTAGAGTAAAATATTAAAAAGAGAAATATGTGAAAGATGAAAATGCTGTTTTAAAGAGAATATCTGTTGTCAGATTACAAAAAAAACACATGATTTTAAAAAGTATATTTATTTTAAATAATACAAATGTTTGTTATAAGCCACGCAAAAGAAATTAATTGCTTTTTTTTAAAAAGATAATTTTTAAAAATTCTTGTTTTAAACTAAATTTCATTAAAAATTAATAAATTATAAAAGTAAATTAAAAGGTGTGTGTTTTTTTTAAAAAAAATGAAAATTACGAAAATTTAACATACGAACTATACTTAAAACCTTCATCACAGAAAGAGAATACTTTAAAAAGCTTGTATATTTGGATCGTTCATTTAATGGATTTTCATAACAGCAAAACTCAAATATACAATCACAATGTGGCCAAACAAATAAAAGAGAAAACTTCGTTCATATAATTAGTGTATACTTATATATATATATATATATATATATATATATATATATATATATATATATATATATATATATATGTAAATATAATAATATATATACGAAAATGTATATATAATAATTCACAGTTTTGCAAGGATAAATAGTAACTTTAGTTTACATTGGTTAAATTTAATTTAATACTTTTTATGAGCTTATAAAACATATACATAGAATTATGAAAAATAATAACGTGAAATATATTCAATAAATTCAGTATATTCATGAAAGATTAATCTGATAAAAATGTCAACTGACATCAGGGTCTTTCAGAGGTTGAAAAATAAACCTGGTATTTTGATTTTTTCGATATCACTTTTCTGATATTTGATATGCTAAATAAAGAAATTTAACGATTTGGTATATAAAAAATATAAATGTGGTTTAGATATTCACTTCACGTAAAACAAACAAAAAAATATCAAAAAAATCTAATAAAGTAGATTTTTATGAGGTGACAGTAAGGTATATTAAATTGAAAACTTGTAATAATAAAGGGCAAGGATGATAATAATATATCTATTAAATTAGGAAATATTAGATAATCTTTAATCTGTTATATCTGTAAGACAAAATTATTTAAGAAAACAAATTAAGGTACATGACATGCGTTAATCCTAGTAGAATTTCAATAAAAAATGCCTAAGGTAATGCTTTTATTGAAAATTATATGAAAAGTAAGTTGATTCATTAATAAAATATATTTTTTCAAAAATATTATTTATGTAATATTTGCTCAAATATATATATAATTTCATAAATAATATAGATTAAAAAAGATATCAATTTTCGTAGAAGTTAAAAATTATAAAATTATATATATATATATATATATATATATATATATATATATATATATATATATATATATATATATATATATATATATATATATATATATATATATACTTAAAAATTAATTAGACATTTTATTTTCATACTGACAATTTTTCAAAATAATATTATTGTAATAAAAATGATAAATGTAACGTTTAAAGAATATTCACAATTGAAATTTCTTATTAAATATGAAAATACATATGAAACAAAATAAAATTTAGTTTATTTTTTATTTAGTAATTTTTTCAATAATTGTTTATTCAAAAAATAAAAAGTATAGTCTGTAGTAATAGTTTTGAAATTAAAATTTAATTATTAAAAAAATCGAAAATAACTTGTTTAGAATGGAATATTTTAAATAAAGATTTTCTTAAATAATTTACAAACAAAAGTTTTTTCCAACTGGAAATTAAATAAATAGCATGGCATGTTTCGGAACCCACACAAAATTCTAAGTTTACACGCTTTCTACAAGAATGAAATTAACATAAGAATGTTTTCGGAATCAAAAAAATTCTAAGTTTACCTTATAAGTCTTTGTTCATCAAAAACCCTCGAGCTTAGATAAGTCTTATCTTTGTAAATGGGTGAAAAACTCTATCGTGACGTAATATATTCTAAAACAGTATATATATATATATATATATATATATATATATATATATCCATGTATGCCTGCAAAAATAAATTATTATATGTCGTATTAATTTATTTTTAAAATAAATTAATACATGTCGTATTATTAAAAAAAATAATCCATTTACTATTTTAAGCTCGAATTGAACATTTTCAAGATAATTAAAAAATAGATATATTCTTTTTTGTTTAAAAAGTATTACAATAATTGAGTAATAGAATTGACATTACTTTAATACATTTCAAATAGTTCGATCAATATAGAAAACTGTTGTATTTACGTGTCTAAAAAATAAATTGGTATTGTTGAGAACAAATAGTAGTATAACAACTAAAAAAAAGGATGAGAGAAATTGAGTGAACATTGCAGATGTATTAATTGAAAAAATATAATATATATATATATATATATATATATATATATATATATATATATATATATATATATATATATAGTATAAATTAATTAATACTTGGAATGTTGAAAACGTAAATAGGTTTTATTTCAAAGGAATTGAAAATATCGAATGATGTTGATAATTTGAAAAGTTAATATACGTTTTAGATAATTTTTATAAAAATGATATTTTTGTAAAAAACAATAATAATAATGTATATGATTTATAAGTAAAAGTAAATTAGAAGAAATGAATAAGTAATATTTTTAACCATACTGAATATAATAAAATTTTATTAAAAATATTGTGTTAGTTCCATAGCATATTTTTTTCTATGAATGTTTTATTGTTACTTATTGTATATTTTTCGTTAATTATTATTTCGATTGCCAAGTAATCGTTTTTAGAGAGAGATATTATACATATTGAAACAAGAATTAAAATGTGGATTAGTTAGAAGTGAACAAAGAGTTGAATATTGTTGAATATTTTTAATGAAAAAAGTTATCTCGTAATCGTGAATGGTTTCTTTGTTAAAACATAAATAATACTTCTACTATTAATAGAATGGTTATGTTTTAACACTAGATTGACGGAGTGAGTCTATTTGACTCATTTATGATTTTATTTCTATATATATAGAAAAAAATCTTTTTTTAAACATATGTTGGTTTTTATTACATTATGAAATATATACAAAAAATATTTAAATTTTTCTATATATATAGCAATAAAATCTTAAATGAGTTAAAATTGACTAGCTCTGTCAATCTAGTGTTAAGCATATTATTTAAATATATACTAATTAAAAAATTGTAATTAACTTTTTTAGTCATTTAAAAAAATATGAAAATTTAATAATTTTTTCATTTCATATGTATGAGTTGACAAATTAATTAATTCTTTTACTCTATTAGCTATGCTATTAGCTATGCTAATACCATATATTATATATATATATATATACACATATATATATATATATATATATATATATATATATATATATATATATATACATATGCATGTGACAAAAAAACTTAATTTTTCAAACTGACATTAGATTACTTTTTAACACGTATGTTACAATGTTTTTACAATTTAACTTTCTATCTTGCAGAACGTTAAAGAAACCTACACATGCATAAAGTCAAGTAATATAAGCAACAAACTGTCTACAATTTCTCCACGAAACTGTAGCAAATTCGTACGAAAAGGTAGGTAGGTAGCGAAGAAAATCTAGAGTGTTTGTACCCTGGAGACTTCTCTCCATAAAACACAACACATCACTTTCTCAGTGGCGACCTAATTGGAGCTCCCTCAGAGTTTATTCCAACGCCATTACATAACAGAACATACCCGCACCATCGACCAGATGATAACAGTAAACAAGAATACTCTATGCATGTATATACTTATGTATTTTGTACATATATATATATATATATATATATATATATATATATATGTGTGTGTGTGTGTGTGTGTGTGTGTGTGTGTGTACGTACTTATATTTTTAAAGGTCAAAGAAAAAGAGAAACACCCATTCTGTGGTCGTGTTATGGTTATGTTGTAGACCAAACATTAGTCTTTGTAGCTTTTGTTGTATCTTGTTATGTCCGAGTGTGTAATCAAAGTATTATTAAAACGTACATTGAAAAATTATCAGATTTTTTATCTCTATATATATTTTACACACACACACACACACACACACACACACACATATATATATATATATATATATATATATATATATATAACAAAGTGAAATGCTATATATTATAGAAAAATAATTTAACCTTATTCCGTACATCTTTCCATTGTATCAGTCAGCAATCCTGACAAGTTTTCTTATTTCTTTTCGTCGTGTTTTTAATTAAAGGTCAATAAATTTAAGAGCTTGGTCCTTTTTATGTCAATGTACAAGTTTTCGTAATTCATTTCACGTCTAATTTCGAATTTCCCGTTTCTATAAGCCAATGTCTCCTATATTGTTTTACTAAGTTAAGTTTTTAATATTATGGGTGATCATTTTTATGTTTTTATTTTTATTACTTTAAGTGAAAAAAGCTAATTCTAATTGTTTATTGTTACATATTGATTTACATTTTGAAAGTGAACAGATTTTAATATAATTTTATTAATA
>CP092092.1:10270000-10312500 GCA_029203775.1 Neoneuromus ignobilis
CATATTTTATGAAAGTTTATTTTTTGAAATGAATATTTAAAAAAAATATTCCAGTTATTGAATTATTAAAGAAATATTTTCATTGGTGTAATTATGAACAATTTATTTTGATTTCAACACAAGAGAAAAATTATTTTTAAAATAAAAAAATATATTTTTGTATTATTAGTAGATTGATTTCCAGAAAATATAATTAATTAACATTTTTCATAAAAGGTAAGTTCAATATTTCATATAAGAATTAAATACGAGATTGTTAAATGCTTACAAATAGAAAATCTATTAAAATCAATACGAATAATATAGAATATTAATTATTGACAAATAAATAACAATTGTGAGTAGTTTTGGTAAATATTTCGATCACGTTTTTTCCTTTTTATTCGCAATATAAACAAATAATGAATTTAAAAGGAATTTCTTACACTGACAATACAATAGACTACAATAGTTTGGCGTCAATGTTTTGTACGAAAAGAGTAAACCCGCAATAGTTTCTTTGTGTGGAAAATCACAAAAACAGTACAGAAACAATTTGAATAAGGAACTTGATATCGTGTGACAAGCATTTTAATTAACACTGGTACGTGTTTTCAGAACAATTCGAGTTTAGTAACAATAGATTTCAGTTCAATTTAAATGATAAAAAAGTAAATAGAAGACTACAATGTTCAAGTTTAGTATTTATTTAATATATTGTTCATTGAAGTATATAAGCATAACAAAGAATATCAAATGTAATAAAGGAAAATATACGATATAAGTATGGTAATATTACTGGTTGTTTTCGAGTTTAAAAACTGTCCTTTTATTGGAGAAAAACTGATAAGGTAGAAAGTTTCTATTCAAATATTCTAACAAAAGGAACAAATCTGAAAGAATAAGAAGAATGTGCATCGATTCCATACTTTTATTAGATCTATATTTCATCGCCGTTATGGTGGCAAGTAGCAGCACTAGAAGCAATGTTGTTCACGGTTGTACTTGTACTACTATCATCTACTTCACTCTCGTATCTTTGTGATACCTTCTAGCAAAAGGATTGTTCATCAGACTGATAAAAATGGAACGAATAGAAAGGAAATAGTACGATAGAGACAGTGGCATCTATGCTCGTTTACTTTTTATATAACATGTTCTTTTTTTGGAACGTTATATCGGTTATTTCGACGCGTGCTTTTTTGGGTTAGATCGAACTTTGATTCAACAAGTGATTGTTTTATATACAGCTTTACTGTACGCCAAATATTATTGTGTAAAAGACTTCAAAATGGATTACTAATTAGAATTGGAATTCTACAAAGAAATTGTATCAACTTTTGAAAATAAAATATTTTAAACGAATTCAAAATATGATAATTTTATGTTTAATTAAAAGAGCTCGATTAAAAAAATAAAGTTTATAAAAAATATTTTTAATAATAAAAAATACTGGTTGATTAAAACCGATCTTAAAACGCTCAATAATGCTTTTCAAAATAGATGGATATCATTTCGTTAGTCATGTATATGCGGGTATGATTTTGAATGATTACAGAGCTTTCAGAATTAAATTTATAGATTAGAAGCAAACAGAGGGAGAGATTGATATTAATTAAATTTATGTCACGTGTTCGAATCTGAGTTTGTGAGATAAGTTAGTTTTCATTATAGAATTCACTAGAAAGCTTAATGAGTTTTAATCTTGACAATAAATAATAAACAAGAAAAAATATTTTAAACTTTAACAATTATTTAATATCAAATAAATTGTGACTGTAATTATTAATATAAATCCACAATATTGTTTTATTTCATAAATTTTTAGTTATATCAGTAATATTGTATAATAATAATATTAATTATTCATATCTCTAATATTGTTGAGAAACAGAGATATAGATATATGACATATCTGTCTAGGATGACATCAAGAATAAGATCTTGAATTATTGACAAATAGCAACCGTATAACATATATATATATATATATATATATATATATATATATATATATATATATATATATATTATACGGTTGTTATATATATATATATATATATATATATATATATATATATATATATATATATATATATATATATATATATATATATATATATATATTCAAAGAATGTATTTCTTAAAACATTATGGAAATTGATTTGTGAATATTGGGATATTAAAATATATTAGAGAATAAATGGAAATAAATTCTACCCCTATAAAATTTTGTAATACAACTAGCAAAAGTATATTATTAAGAATATTATATTTCTAGTGTTTTATGAGAAATATATATATATATATATATATATATATATATATATATATATAATATTTAAGAAAAGCTATTTGTGTTTAATGAGGTGTTTCAAATAAAACAACGAGATTATATTAACGAGTTTAATATTGGATATTTTTTATAAGAAAAGTTTCATAACAGATTACAAACAAATAGTACTCATTTATATGATATCTAAATAAAAAATATTATTACGACAGGAAGTGTACATTTATAGCAATTTTTTTAATGATTGTTATGTATGGAAATAATTACCATTATTATAATATAGTTATTTCTTACAAGCTGCAATTAACTAGAAAATGAAACAATAATAAATATATTGTTATTATTGTACAACAACTAAAAATAGTGCAATTAAGTAAAATACAAAATAATAAAAGTTTTCGTAGAAATATTTTTATAACAATTAATTAATTTTAACTTTGATTAAAGAATATATGGAAAATGTCAATATTTTTAATATAATATTTCTTAGAAAAATGACTATTTTTAATTATTGTAGAAGAGAACGGTTTATTAAATGTAATTATTTTCTTTGTATGGAAATATTTTCTCATATATTCAACAATATATATATATATATATATATATATATATATATATATCATATATAACAATTTTATTATAAAAAAGTGAAGTTAAAAATATTTTTTTCATATTAAGTTAAATAATTGAGGTGTAAATATCGACTAAATTTGGAAAATATGATATTTATTAAATAATAAATGATATAAAAATTCATCTAACTTCTATATATAATTGTTCTTTTTCTCTAACCGTAATTTAATACTATGAAAATGAATTATTTTCAATTAGATTGTTATTTTAGAAAATACAGAAAAGTTATTCGATTTTCATTATTTTAAATAAATATTTCTATTTAAATTCAATACTAATGAAATTTAATTCAAATTTAAATAATTTTTAAATTTGAATTATTTTTTTTAATTCAATTTTAAATCATACTAATGAGTTAAACATAATAGAAAATAAAAAATAAAAATATTTAATATTTGAGTGAAGCTTAATAAAAATGTTAAGAGTTTTGGAATGTAATTAATAGATTTTATACAAAGTGTAAAAAATATTGATAAAATTAGGTGAGTTTAAAAATTGGTTAAAAATAAAATTTAGTATTTGAAACTTACGAAACTGAAGTTTTTAGAAAAATATGTATATATATATATATATATATATATAAAGGGATTTCTAATAAGAATGTCAAAACTTTGACAGCTGATGGAAGCCATGTTTGAATTTTTTTAGGTTCATTTGACATTTCAACTCAGTATAGTTTGACAAATTATCATAGAACGTTTAACACTTCAAAAACGCTTAGAAATTATAAAAACTTATTATAAAAATCAATGTTCGGTTCGTAAAACTTATCGTGCGCTTTATGAAATTTACGGTCAACACTAAATAAAGAAAATTGCAGAAATTGGAGTGAAAGCAATCCACAGGTCATTGAACAAAGACCATTACATCCATAAAAAGTAATTGTCTGGTGTGCGTTACATGCTGGTGGTGTCATCGGACCATGTCATTTTAAAAATGAAGCTGGAAATCACGTTACAGTAAATAGAGTGAGTTACCGAACCATGATTAATGATATTTTTCTCAAAAATGATTTTAAATGGTTTGGATGATATGTGGTTTCAATATAGAAAGGTGCTATGTGTCATACATCTACGGAAACAATAGACTTATTAAAATAAAAGTTTAATAAATCCATTATTTTACGAAATGGACTCATCAATTGGCAATAAAGATCATGTGATTGAACTCGATTGGATTATTTTCTGTAGGGTTAAGTGAAATCATTGGTTTATGCTGATAAACCACAAACAATAGAACCATTAAAAATAAACATCAAACGTATAATTCATAAAATTGGACTACAATTATGTGAAAGAATGACTAAAAATTGGACTAAACGAATGCACTATGTCAAGCAAAATCGTGGTGCTCATATAAGTGAAATTGTGTTCAATCATCAATGCCATAGAATATGCTTGAAAATAAAAACAATAAATAACTAATTAATTAAATACCTTTTTGTTTTATTTCCATTTATACTTCTGAAGCGCTTATTGAAAAACCCTATATATCATTATCATCATATCAGATTATATCACTCCACTGCTGGACGAAAGTTTTTATGAATATTACCATTTATATTTGGTCATATTCAGCATGATGATTAGGTGGGTTGGTGAGAATTTTTTATTCAGGATTTTTTCCTAATGCAAGTCGCCTAAATTAAGGATAAAGATATCTTTCTCCTCTATATTTCCCCTTTAACACTTCTCATATATGTCAGACTATGATTCTATTTTATGTATATATATATATATATATATATATATATATATATATAAAGTGAAAATGAAATTTAATAATGCAGACACAAAATTTTGTTAGAATTAAATAAAACACCTGTGTGCACAAAGATATTGATTATAATTCGTATGCATCATGCTATATATATTCGACCGAAGTACATTTAATGAAACCGTAAATTCTAATACGTTACACGTGAAATTTAACAAGGAGTGTAAGTTAAAAATGAATCATACAACACAACACCGTCACGAATCTATTTATAATACGTAAAAGCTCGTCTGGAAAAAAGGATGAAAAATTCGCCACGGCAAATTAATTTATGAACGTATCCCAGTTTAATACGGCCACAGGTTGGTTTTAACGTACACGACACAGTTCCCTAATTTAAATTATTCACATGGATCGGCCGATACTATTATCTCGCTTATCTTTCATGCAATACTGTATATGCGCCTTTCTCTTATTCATTTATAACAAAGGTCTGCCATGATATTGTTGTTCTGTTTGAAACGGATAGTAAAATTTACGAGTATCGTGACGTCATGCATGTACATCCCGTTTGAAGTATTGTGAAAGCTCTGAATCTATGTGTGTGTGTGTAGACTATAAATTATAAAAATTGATATACATATTTATATATATATATATATATATATATATATATATATATATATATATATATATATATAACATAGAATGTGTATTGCTACTGTAACGGTGTTTATTTCCGTTTCTAAATATAGTTACAAAATATGACACTATAACAGTAAATCTGTCTTTGAAGAGAGAATTTTTACAAAATAAATAATGAAATTTGCTGCTCCAGATATATAATCCTTCCTGTGTACAAACTGTTTTGACTTTCTCTACTGTTTTCATAAATTTTACTTACGGATTTAACAACCAATTGTAGTATTTTATATTTTGTAGTTTTTTAGGATTACTTGTAATGGGCTTACTTAGATTTCTTTACAATGATCCTGTTGAAATATACACTGAAAGTTACATTTTATAGCTATAAATATACATGAATATATATTATGATATTTGGAAGATATATAAATATATATATATATATATATATATATAGGTTCATCCAAATGCGACGTTTGGATATGTATTTTATTAAAAAGAAACAAAAGAAACTATACACATGTTTCTCTATACATCATCCTATACACATGTTCCTTTTTAATAAAACATAAATCTAGGCACCATATTTGGATGACTATATATATCGTCTGGGTTAAATTTCAGTATTATTAAAAGTATAAAGATATTTTTATTACTTTTATATATATGTACACATATAAATTCCTGAAAATTGATTATAAAATAATATAAATCGGTACTAATTCAAAATATTTGAATTAGTATCAATATAAAATTGTAAAACATAAAAAAAACAATTATTTTATCTGAATATACGAGATGTAATAATTATTCCACTTAAATTCATAAAATTTTAAGAAAGGTCTTTGTTGAATATAATTTTATATATAAAATTTAATTGAAATTTTAAACAAAATCTTCAAGTTTAGTTGATTCTAAATGAGGTCTCTCAATAAAATCTTAATCAAAGTTTAAGTGATTATAAATTAAGTCTCTATTAAATAATTATTATGTTAAAAGAAGATTTCTTCTAATAAAAATGTGCAAGAGAGGAAAAATACTATATTATAAGTTTTCACAAGTTCGAAAAAGTACTGAAAATAAATAAGTTTATAGATTTTAAAAATTAAAGTAAGCATTAAAGAGAAATACAACATAAAATTATAATAAGTGATTTAAGATAGTTCAAAGTAAAGTATACAGTAAAAGTTGAAGAAAATTTTTATTTGTAACAGGAAACAATAGAATGCATGCACATGCAATATATATATATATATATACATTCAAAATAGATTCAGTAACAGATTAAGAAAAAGTAGTATTTATGAACAATGCAATTATAAAATGTAAATGTCAATTTATCAATCTTAAAGTCATGCAATGTATTACATAATACATACATACGTAACACTAAACATTAATAAATATAATAATAAAATATAAAGTAAATCCATATATATTTAAAAAAGTTATATTTGTACATGCACTTAGTAAGAATAGAGTTGTATTAAAATTAGAATGAAGAGAATGATTAGATTGTTAGAATTAACATTTTTGGATTTAGTATGATCACACACACACACACACACACACACACACACACACACACACACACATATATATATATATATATATATATATATATATATATATAAAGATTCAGGAAAAGAATTATCAATAGATGGGATAGATATATAAGGAAATTCGTTGAAATTGACTGGAAAAGGAAGATGTATTGGATCGATTGAAGTGAAAAATTTTGTGGAAGGTTTTTATTCATCAGTGAATAGTGAAAGGCTGATGATCTCTCTCTCTCTCTCTTTACATATACATAATATAATAAATGAAATGAAATAATAAGATTTTAAGATAACATCATTAGAAAATTTATTAGAGAAAACATAAAATAGAGATAGTAAATTTTTAAAATATTTAAAAATCACTTGTTTACTAATGGATTTTTAAATATAATAATGATACACATTTATATTATTCATATGCATACACAAGCATGTACACACAAACACACACACGCATATATATATATATATATATATATATATATATATATATATACCATTCAAAAAAATATTTTGTGAAATAGATAGTTAACTTTAACATTAAAATTATTTTATAGAGATTTTCATTTGATTAAAATAGTCTCTTTAAATAATAAATTCACAGTAAACGATTTATAAGATAAAAATAGCCAATTTAAATTTGATACTATTTTTGTACTATTTAATTTATTTTAATATTATTTAATTATAGAAACAGATTTTTGCTCAAATTTATGTTACTATAATAGATTACTAATTAAAAACTTTAACGAAATATAATTTGATAAAAAAATAATGCAACGTTGAGATTTTTAGTATTTTGATAAATTTATCAGTGTATATATTTTTGCAATATAGATAAATTTTTAAATATATAATGTGAAATATAATATTTTTAGATAGTTTGTTGTTAAACAGGAAGGTAAAATTAAATAGAGAGAAATTTTTAATCCGATATATGTTATTAAAATGGTTAATATTGGAATTTAGAGATATTATTTTTATTCACAATAAATTTGATAGTGTCGTTTAATTTTTATAAAAAAATCGCTACTGCAACCACAGAAATATTTCATTTAACTGATATAAATTTTAATAACAGTTTTATTAGTTTTATGATGAAGATTTTAAATATTAAACACATTACATTTTATAGGAAAAATATTAAAAATCAGCAATTATTTCATTTTTGAATAAAATTTTTTTTTATATTGAACAATGATTTCTATTATATAATATAATAGCATTTTTTATTAGCACAAATAATTTTCGTTATACGATTGTAACAATTATAATTTACACTGAAGCTTGAATAATACCATTTAAACATTTATGATTTTGTGGTTTTATGTTCTAAGTTATATATATATATATATATATATATATATATATATATATATATATATATATATATATATATATATATATATATATAATTGTCCTTGAAACAGTCAATATTCCCTTTATTTGTGCTAATGCCTACAGTTACGAGTTGCTCGTGGAATTAATACATTTATACATTTACAGATATGTGTTTAAATAATTATTTCCATGTAAACTCATTGTATATAAAATTATACAAATTATGATCAGATTATAGGCAATTATGATCGAAATCTATTGCACGAATTAACAATAATTGAAAACATATGTTTGCATATAAAATATTCGTTTAATAGTGATGATTGTGAGGTATGAAAGATATAAAAAAATAGTCATTTCATGAAAATGATTTTTTTATAGAGACTAAAATACATTTCAATTTTCTATTACATATATATATATATATATATATATATATATATATATATATATATATATAGTGAACTTTCAATTCTAATAAATTGATATTTCATCATTTTATATTTTATGGTTCAATTGAATAAAAAATACATTTAATAATTTAGAATATTTGTCTATTTTTTATTTTTATGATCTTGAAATAACTTACGTGACTTATTCTAATAAACGATTATATATGTAAATTTTAATATATATATATATATATATATATATATATATATATATATATAATTATAATATATTTGCTTAGGATAGTAAATTGTAGCAAGGATTTCAATAAAGAATAGAGTTTTCATTTTTGAAGATTTCCATTCTGGGTTTATTATTAAACGAATATGTATATACTGATATGATTAAAAAGGGGATACATTCTACTATAAATTATAATAAAAATATGTTAATAAGTTGAAAATATTTTATAAATAACGAATATAATCTCATTTGGGTTTAAAATTAGCATGTTTGATTATTCTGTTCTATGTAAATGTAATAATGAAATCTGCAACGATTCACGAAAACATGTTTGCATACTTTTTCAATTACTTAAAATTAGCTTAAAAGCTTTGAAGACTGGGAAAAATATTCTGTATCATGAAAAATATTTGAAGAAGATTTCGAAATGAAAATTTACAGTTTGGTGTAGCTTTTTTTAAGAAAAACATCTTTCTGTTAGTTTTATACACTAGAATAATGTAAAATGTACTTTAATGCATTATATATATATATATATATATATATATATATATATATATATATATATATATACATTATATAAAACCAACGCGTGCATCTATTTGGATATGTATAGTTGTTTGAAAAAGTAACATTTTTTAAGATTATTTATGCAAACAAAGCTTTTTTCCTTAGTGAAAACTAATGGTAAGGTGACTCATATATTATAAAAATGAGAAAAAAGTGTAAGGCGTAGAGTTGGGTTTTCACAAAAAAATATATTTGATTACAGAAGAGAGAACATATAATGCAGAGTAGAAAAATTGTTTGAAACATAAAAATGGAATATTTTGACATAAAAAATTTGTGTACATGTCATTTTTATAAAACAAATATTTTTTTTAGAACAGTCTTTTAATTCAGTTATTACTATTAATATAAGTTTTAATCAATATTGATAATGAAAAATATTTAATATGTTATTATTTTATAATAATTTGTTACTGAAAAATTAAAAAAAATGATATAATTTATCTGTGTTCAGAATTATATATAAATAAAAATTCTATACTTGTTTCAATTTTCAAATTATTTACATTATAATTGAATTTCTAGAAATGGAATGAATATATTTTTCTTTAAACTGAATTATTATTTCGTACAATGTTTTGCAGTATCTATTTTTTTTTCTTTAATAAAATTACATTCCCTATTAACAAAATTATATAATATAATTTAACATGTGTTCATATAACAAACTTGTATTAAAATGTACAGGGTATAAAAATAAAAAAAAATATATAACATAGGGTTAAAAGTGAAAGTTGTGTAAAAAGTATTAATTAAATATCATAAAATTTATTTAAGTATAAAGTTTTTTGCTTTTAACTTTCCTTCTAATTCGAAATATAAATAAAATAATATATATATATATATATATATATATATATATATATATATATATATATATATATATATGCGTGTAAATGTCTACGAATACAAATTCGAACAAAAAGCTCAACAAGAGATAAGACTTAATGAAATAAGAAAAAAATATAGAATTAAGAAAAAAAATTGATCCATTTTTAATGACACAAAAAACTTTACACCAGGGAAAGCGTAAAGTTGTGCCTCAACAGAATTTCGTAACGAATAATTATTTCTTAATTAAGAAATTCTTGGACAGAAGTTTATGCAAATTATATCAATTCTGACTATAAATAATTGTGAAAGTATTCGCAAGAAATTGTTAATGATTTTTTCTTCTACATCAATGTTGAATATACGAAAATAACTCATTACGAATATATTGTTTTGTTGCTATAGCGACCGTTATTAAAATCAATATGTTAAAAAAACGTACTACGTTAAACAACATAAATTTATTACCACAAGAGCTATAATTTATATCCATCATAATATATATTAACACCTTGACCCTTCTATACTGTTAGATTTTTAATTGCAAATTAGTTAAATTACTTACACTTATACGTTTATCACAAACTGACAAATATATTTAAGAGCTATATTTATTTTTGTGACACATGTGATTGAATTTATAATAACAAGAAAAAATTATTGACTCAAGAAAAATAATTTTATATGTGTAATAAATTATAATCTAAATTAAAAATATTAAAATTTTATTACAAATTAAAATACGAGGTGGCATTAAAATTATCTTGACAACTTTAATGCTTGATAAAATATTTATTATATAATATTCTGGTTGATTTTTATATAGAATAAAAATTGTAAAGGTAATTTTTAGATATATATATATATATATATATATATATATAAATAAATAGTCCTTTAATATATTTTATGATTTAAAATTAATACTTTTTTATAATAGAAAAATATCTTAAAAGAGAAATATTTGTTTTTTGGAAAATTCAAGAATACTTTTAAAGAATTATTATTTAAAAATTAGCTAAATTATTTAAATAATTAAACAAATAAAATTTCAGGTCATCTTTCTTTAAAATAATTATATTAGTAGTTTTTTTTAAAAAAACAAAAAAGATTATATATCATTTATAAATGATTAGAAATACTAATTAAAACATATTATATCATAGTCACCCCTTTTCCATTTATATATAAAATCCTTGCACGCAAAGGTTTTCCCTAGTGTGGAGATGTCAGTTATGAATTTAATTCAAATCTTCAATTTTGCGTGGGTTTCGAATTAACCATAGATCAGAATTTCACTAACAAAAAAAAATATATGATTTAGTTGAATTTTAAATAACACAATTTTATTATAGAAATGACTGTAAGAAGTTTATTGTTATTTTTATTAAAAAAAAGTTTTATTCAAATTACTCAGCACATATAAATATAAATAGTAAAGAATTTTATATTACATTTTTATTTTCAATGTTATAGTATAAACTTTCAATGGTGTTCATAAAATTTAACTAGTTTTAATTATACGAGATAAATTATATTTGTTTTTGAATAAACATAAACATTAGCAATAACATGTGTTTAAATTATTTATATATGATTTGTATAAATTAAAATTTTATATGGAAATATAATTTTATATGGTATTAACGTTTAATCTATCAAGAGGAAAAGCAATTACCGTTATTTAATATCCAAAATTTTATGCTCCATTTAGATAACTTAATACTTATAATATTATTTACTTTAATCAAAATTAAAAATAATATTGAAAGTGTAAGAAAGTTTTTTTTTATTTTATTCTCAACATTTAATAAAAAATTATCTTTTGGGTAATTTGAAATATATTTCTAATAAAGAAAAATACTTCATCAATACTAAAACTATCATTAATAGAAACAGGTGAAATCAATCTAACAATATAATTTATATATATATATATATATATATATATATATATATATATATATATATATATATATATATATATTAAACAAAGTTTAAATATGTAATCAATTTTCAACAAAATAAAATAGACAAGCATTAAAGGCAAAGTCATGAATCGAAGAATGGTAAGTTATAAAACCTTAAGTATGATTGATGGACGAAATCATAAAATTCTCAATCGTTTCGTAAAGCATATAGCTGTCATTGGAGACATTTTGAACAGGATTACACCGAGCAATGTTTCGACAAGATATATATTGAGAATTATAGTCAGACTGTCGCGTTTTCTTGAAAATGTATTTATTTTTTCATTAAGAGAAATGACTAGATATGATTTATTGCTTAGAAGTGATTGACAGACGATCAAGTATAGTTTAACAAGTTTTTTTTTGAAAATATTTACCTTAAGACTGAATTAATATTTTTATTTTATATTCATCTATATTTAATGATATTTAATAAAATTTAGTGTCTTATTGTAATACATATATTAGACATTAGACATTTTGTAAATATAAAATATTTAGTTCCAAAAAATTACATAATTTTTTTATAGTATAGTTAATAATATACAGTAGCCAAAATAAGATTAAAGGATAGTAAATAGTAGTAAGGAAGTAAAACCCTTTAGTCTTATTTAAGTCTTCTGTATTTGAAAACAGATTTAGATAATTTAGATATAATATTTTAAAACTTATATATATATATATATATATATATATATATATATACTGTTTTTTTAAGAGTGATAGAAATTAACATTGAAATCAATTTAAATTTCTATTACGTTTAAAAACTATATTTATAAAATATATATATATATATATATATATATATATATATATATATATATATATATATATATATATATATATATATATATATAAAGTTTTATACTTAAAAATAAATTTATATTTCAATGTAGCTTTATTTAAAAATGACATTATAATAAAACTATTTATTGATTTTTAAAAAGAATATCATTAAATAATATTTCAATAATGTATATATATATATATATATATATATATATATATATATATATATATATATATATATATATATACACACACACACAAAGCATTATTATTAATCACACACACACACACAATTGCCCAAATGAAACTGAAGAGTTTAGACATATATTTATTTACTTACTATATTTAATGGTCTTTACTATCCTTCAATTTTATTAGGTCCACCTTATATATATATATATATATATATAATATACATATATATATATATATATATATATATATATATATATATATATATAAAAGAAAAAGTAAAAATAAAAATCAATTTAATTTTTATGCATCGTATTAATGGTGATTTAATAATTACTTCTTAATATGTTTATTTATTTATCTGTGAATTATCTGCTTTTACACATACACACACACGTACACACACACGTACACACACACACACACATATATATAAATATATATATATATATATATAATAAATTAATATATTTTGAAAATATAAAATTAACTTTTCTCCTTTGATATTTGTATCTTTCTGCAATAATTTGAATTCTATTATCCATTTTTAATTTAAAAGATTTTTATAAATTACAAGACAAATTTATTTTTAAATAAATTATGATATACGAGGGTCGTTTGATAAGTATGGTAAATTTATTTATTGTTTAAATTAATTAATTGATTTAATTAAATTATTCAATTTAGTTTTTCTTACTTTTTTACCATACTTATCAAACGATGCTCGTATGTATGATATAATAAAATAATTACTTTTTAAACATTCGAAAACTTTTAATGATTAATAAAAAAATAACTTATAACATTTTAATATGTTTTACTTTAATATTCAGAGAGTTCATTAAACACCTATACATATAATAAAATTAACTATTATTTGAAAAAAGATATTAAAACTTGTATTAAAAACCATATATTCTAATGTTTTTAACATTTAAAACCAAAGGGATAATTGAGTTATTATTAATTAGTTTATAGCAGCAGTATTCGAAAAAGATTTCGTAGCGGATCGTTCTAAAGGGATTCTCTCTGGGGTTTTTTGTACATTGATACTATTATACCAAAATTTATTCAAAGTTATCAAATATAATTATAGAAACTAAGTATTTAGTACCTGTATTTAAGTTACTTCTAGTATTTTTTAAATGTTAATTTGAAAGATAATAAAAGTTGATAAATGTCTTTTATGCTAATACCAAAATATTTAATATATGATAGAAAATAATTTAATTTTATGCAATATTGATATATAAACAAGTTTGTTAATCTTTTTGTAGATAAAAAGTAAAAAAAATGAGAATGAATATTTATTGTATTTTTAATATTTTATATTAATTTAAAATTATAAAGTGTTACTGTAAAATGTTCTACTAATTAAATTTATGAACAAAAATTGTTTTGTCAGTTTATCTTTAAAATTTTTCTCTTCAATAATATATTTTATTACTTGAAATGAAATAAAAATGTATTCTGTTCATCAAAGCGTATATACATACATATATATATATATATATATATATATATATATATATAATTTACTTTTCGTTTCATCTTTTGATACATTTTACCATTGTAATTTACAATATTAAACAATAATTTCAAATGTGGGTGTTACAGAAATTCTTAGAACTGATAATTATTAACGTCTTTGATCAAGTAAAAATTGTTGTATGTAGACAATACAAAGATATCAATTTTCAATAATTCTAATTACTGACTTTTGAATTAATGAAAAAAATGTTTGATTATGAAATATTGTTAAAAAGTTTTACCATGAATCTAATTTTATTTTATATGAATTTGTCATGTATTAAATTTTCTTATATTTTTAAAAAGGATACTAATTAATATTTTTGTTTGTTTTTGTACCTTTGTACGTTATATTATAATATACTTTTTGGTTATTAGTAATTTAAAAATTCATTGAATTATATCTTGAATAAGTTTTTGTAATTCAGTCATCTGTAGCTAATTTACTATTAATTTTTTTTATAATAAACATATAAAAGTCATTTAAATATATATGATACATATGGTAAAAAGAATGTGGTATAAAAGAAATAGATAATGTAGAAAAAATATATTACAAAATTTAAGATTTTTAAATAGACCTGAAAAAGTAGGTATTTTTGTAAGGTAATTAAAAATATAACTAATTAATTATTTTCTAAAATTAAACAAAAGGAATTTAAATAAAATATTTTATAAAATCAATATAGAAAAATGTTTAAGAAAGATAAATTTATTTATAATTTAAATAAAAAATAAAGTACACGAAACGAATCAATTGTATGGAACATTAATAATTAATATTAAATAAATACATACCTTGTTCAAATACATATATAACCGTTCATTTAAATTTTAATATTAGAGGTAAAATAAAGTAACTTTGTTATCGTCGTAAAATTGGTAAATGAAGGTTCACAAGAAATACGGTTCGGTCAGGGACGATATAAGAATATCATAAAATTACGATTTATATACGACCAATATCAAATGCTAATAAAACAGAATACGTTTTATCTCATATAATTATAATAAATATAGATTGTATAAATATGAAAATGAGCTAATATATCGATTTAATAAAAAGCAGGTAATCATGTACGAAACCTTTTAACTGTAACAAGTTGTAAAACATCCCGAAATAAACTGTAGTGTCAGTCGGGATAGGAACAAAGCTCACTCTCGCTTCATACGATACATCTAGATAAAATTCGAACAAAAGGCTGTTCTATATTCGCATACGTGTGTTTTAGTTTTATGTGTACAGAGAATACGGTGTATAGGCACTACGCAGTAGCAGAGAAATGTCTGCCAAAGAGAATGTACACAGTGACGTACATAAAATGATATAAAGTTTTCATATGTCTTCCACAAGTACTACTTAAATAATTTATAAAATTTACGTAACTAACTTATTTTAGGACCTATACAACGAAGAATAGTTCTACTAATTAATTTATATTTACTATAATTAAACAGTTAATTTATATGAACAATATTATATTTCGTTAATTAAATTTGACTAATGCTACAAATCGTTTATACAAACACACAGATATATATATATATATATATATATATATATATATATATATATATATATTCAGTACTTGATTTTGAAAAGATGAAATAAATGATTCATGATGTACGAAGTAAAAACTTTACATGTTAGAAATTCAACAAAAAAGTACCAGGATAATAAACTTCATGTGCATTCGACTAAAATTATTAGGTTATTCAATGGAAAAAGTTTATTTTTAGACCACTATTTTTGTTAATAAAATATCTCTATTTTCAGTAAATCAATATTTCTAATATTTTAAAATAAACTTGTAATATTTACATATTTATTACATTTATATTAAAGTAATATTATTTATAAATGTATAAATGGAATAGACATAATGTAATATTAATTTAAAACAGAAAATTATTATGAATTTTATTAAACAATTCAAATTGATTTTATTAATTCTCCAAAATTTACTTAAATAATATTTAAAAGGTTTTATATTTCAATAAATAACCTATTTGTTTATTAATCTAAATGATATAATTATCATTTAAAGCTCCATACAAATATTTATAGTAATATTTTATAAAATTATTCTTAATTATTGAATATTGAGAAATATAAAAAAAGGATTTTGAATGAAAATACTTTAAATATACGGAAGCATTAAACAGAATAATTTAATTAAAATTTTGAAAATAACTTAATACAGTTTAAATTGCATATGTATCATTGTTAAAAATATCTTATTATATAAATTTATAATTATGTTCAATAAAGAAAATAAAAAATTAAATTTAAAATAACTTTCGAGAAAACTTTTCAAATACAAAATCGCAATGAAACAAATAACAACAGATATTTTACAAGTTTAATGGTTTAATTATTTTATAAGTGATGAAAATTCTGTTATTACACTTATTTTATATGAGAAAATCTCTAACAATTAAAATAACATAAGATATAAAATTATTATTTTCTTTGAATATTTATAATAAATGATTTTATTTTTATAACAATTTTAATTATCATAAAATTTACACACAGTCTGGTAACAAAAAGGTAATATTTTATAAAACTGGATTTTTTGAATGTGATTGATTTAAAATATCATTAAGGATAATTGATTATTTGCAAGTTCTTCTTAATTTTTTTTCAAGCAAACTAAGCATTCCATTTGATGAATACAAATGCTGATTAAGCAGCTTGAAATTAGTGCAGAAGGACGACATTGCTATTACTTGAATAATTAAAAGGATTAATTTAAATTTTTTTCTAAAAAAAATATTTATATACGAATAGTAAAAATTGAATATAATATATTATTTTAATTAATAAGAATTAAATACAAATTTGAAAATTTTATCACATGTTATGTATTAATTATATTTAAATTAGTATTTAAATAAATAAGTAAAGAAACTTATTGAAAATAATGAATTTTCTCTCATTTTTCTATTTAATTTGAACTTGTAATTCGAGTATATGAGTTGAATTGTATTTTTTTTATATATCTATATAAAATTTTATTATAGTAAAATGTTATATGAATTTTTCTAGAACAAAAATTATAAAAGTATTTTATTATTTCAAATGTGAGTAATTAAGTATAAATTTATATGTAATTGAATAAAAAAATAATATGAGAAATCATGAAGTTTGCTTTATAGTTTTAATTTTATAAGCAAAAGTAAATATAATTTCAAGTGTTTATAAAACAGTAGTGTCAATAAATTATCCTAAAGTGGAGTTACAGAAAAATGTTTAATGACTTACGTACTAATGACTTATTAATTCTCAAATTTTTTAAAAATAAATGAGTTAAATGAATACAAATATTAAAAACATTAGTTGAAATAACTGTATATTTTATAAATGTGTAAACTGTTACTAATAAAAGAGAAATATAGGGTCATCCAAATGTGACGCCTAAATTTGTGCTTTTTTAAAAAGAAACTATATATTTGTTTCCCTATACACTATCATATAATTACTTTATACACATGTTTTTTTTAATAAAATACAAATCTAAGTGTATCATTTGGATGACCTATATATGTGTATGTACTTATGTATATATTATCTTCTGTAATAGTTTTACGTCGTTTGATTTTTGCTTTCCAATCGTTGAGAAATGTTTTTGAAAATTTTAGTCGCAAGTAAAAAGATTTGAACGACACTGTTGTATGACAAGCTTTCCTAAAACAGTTAACTTACATATGTTGGTTTATTCATGACAACTGCAGACTAAATCTACCAAACGATTTTCTTAGACAAGAGCCAAAGTATGAATACAGTGGTTCATAAAATATGTTTTATTAAGTCGTCACATAAAATCTTATATCTTGTATTAAGTTATATTTATAAGGTCATCCAAATGTGATGTCTAGGTTTGTGTTTTATTAAAAAGTAACTATACACATGTTTCCCTATACACCACTCTATACACATGTTTGATTTTAATAAAATACAGATCGAGGCGTCACATTTGGATGACTTTATATTATTATTATATTTTAAAATAGACTTATTTATAACAATAAGTAGAATTTTTAATTAGTTTATATGGAATTTTATATATATATATATATATATATATATATATATATAAACATTATTTTCAAATTAGTATCAGTGAAATAAATGGTATTTATAATGTTTTATTCAAATATTTGTTTGATACTATTTTTTATATTTACTAAGATAAATATTTCATTAGGAAGATATATAAACTTATGCTTATGTATATATTAAAATATATAAAAAATGGTCTATTATTATTTTGATACCGTTATTATTTTTTCAAATAAAACCAGTTAAATTTATATAGTATTAGTTGAACTCATAAAAGTTATAATATAAGTAATAAATTTTATTTTGTTTGAAGAAGTAGACATTGAATTGGAACAAATATATGAAAATTTATTACTTGTAGTGTAAAATTCATTTGTGTAAAATTTACGACTTATTTTATAGACAAGAAATTTTATTGAAATGTTTAGAAATTAAATTTGTTTTTCTTTTCAGTTTATATTAAAAATTGAAGTAGGATATTTCAAAGAACACAAGTGTTTTCACTGTAATAATAATAAACTATCGAAAAAAACATCGTAGCAAAAACTCTCATGCATACATACTAAAGGTACAAGTGTATGTGTTCGAGTTCTAAGTATATTGGTGTGGAAGTTCAACCTTGCTATCAATTCATAACCCTCAAAGCGGAATATTCGAAAATTCTTATTACGTAACGTGAATTTTCTAGCACTTTTTTAATCTAGAAAATACGCATATGATTGAAAAGTAATAAATGGGAAAACCATGTTTTTAATATCATAACTGACAACGTTTAAATTCCAGAATACATTAATAAATAAAAATCACCTTCGAAATTGTGACCATGAAAATACCGTACCACACAAAAAAAAGTTTCCTCACGCCACGGTACTGACTGTGTAACATTCATAGGGATAAAATGTGGGTTGACCGTGCGGCGGTATGAAACGAGCTTGAAAGGGTATGAAAGGCGGGTAGATACACGCGACGCTTCGCCCAGGCGTCGGGGCGCCGTTGGCTTTCCAGTCAGCCAGGCAACGAACGGCGTTTTCATCCTCCCGCCCTCTAACAAGTGGTTTTTGCGACCTCTTTTCCGACATGCAACAATAACGATATGTCATCTTATCTGCACGTGGCAACATGACGCGGGATGAAGTGAACGTTACGTACAGTGCGCGTGCACGACTGAGATGGAATTATTGTTTTGATTACGAATTACGATTTCAAAATTAATTTTTGGGATTAGCGTGCGAAATGTGACATCGTGAGCGTTAGAACTTTTTTCGTCGATGTTTGTATGCTTAACGATTAAGTTTTGCTAGCGTTTAGTTCGACGATGGAAATTTGAAAAGGGGTAACTTTAATTGTTTAACTGGATGTTGGTGTAATAAAATTGGATCGGTTCGATTACTTTATTTAATTAATTAACTACGGAATTAGAATAACGTATTTAAACCGAACACTTTTTATTTACAAGAAAGTGAAACGAAATAGAAAGAGTAAAAAAATAAATTTCACTAATACTTTAAGTAATAACATATTCAATTACATTTGACCTATTTATATGATCATTAAAATTTGTGATGATATCAAGTAACAAACAAAACAAATTATACCAAAATGAACTATCACCTTAATGACAAATTATTTTAAAAAAGTATTCAATAATTATTTACTGTTCACTTTTTTTGTTTACAAGCTGATATGCATTTTGATAGCAATATA
The DNA here is from genome assembly GCA_029203775.1 of Neoneuromus ignobilis. Taxonomy (NCBI): domain Eukaryota; kingdom Metazoa; phylum Arthropoda; class Insecta; order Megaloptera; family Corydalidae; genus Neoneuromus; species Neoneuromus ignobilis. The sequence goes on from CP092092.1 coordinate 10,290,455, forward strand.
AACAAAATAATTTTCAAAAATGTAATTATATTCTAAAATAAGTTGTTAATATTCTAAATATTTAGAAATAATTATTTTATCTTATTGATTTTTATTTGTTAAATATTTTTGTTATTTCTTGGTTAAATATAAATTGTTTAAACAATATTTAGTTGTAATTATATATATATATATATATATATATATATATATATATATATATATATATATATATATGTCAGTATGTGTATTTGTATATATAAATATATTTCAAATATATAAAGTTAGAATTAAATTTGTTGTTAATTATTTACATTTTAATATATTATTTAATTTTTCAGATAAACGTGTGTTTTTTTAAAAAAATGATTGTGTGTCAAAAATAAAAATTAAAGTAAATTTTAGATTTTTACACTGTTGTGAAATTACACATCTTTCTCTTAATTATAAAAAAAAATATGAAAATTTTCAAATAATGTTCAGTTTTAATTTAGTAAAATAATTGTAGAGACTAAAAATGATTGAACAGAAATAAATTAGAAATAAAGATGTTAGAAACATTTATGTATTCAGTTATAAAAATTGAATTTAACGATTTTATATAATACACATTTATTTTCATATTGACTGTGTTATAGAATAACAAGAAGAGGAAAAAAATTGTGGTGTGAAAGTGACAAGTCATCAAAATGGAAGATTTTTATTTCTCGTAGACACTATAAACTCTCAGAGGTATACTAACAAAGTTCAATCAATTCTTAGACACTTTGTTGAAGAGATTTAGTAAAACAAGATGGAAAAAATGTTATGTTGAATTTATTAAACTTTACTTATTTTAAATTGAATTTACATCACTTTGGAATGATTTTAGATTTTATTTGTTTTTTCAATTATTTTCTTATAAATATTGACTTACATACAAAATGAAAATAGGGTTTTGTGTTAAATTTTATTTACAATAGTTATACTGTTTTATTTTATAAATTTTTCAAGATTTATTTTTTAACAGATGATATTTTTCTAAATAATAAGGTTTTCAACTTACAGTTTAAAATAAAAAAAACCGTTTAAATTATATTTTGAGTTTTTTTTAAAGTACTAGAATGAGAGAATTATTGGGTTGAGTCATAAATAATGTCCATTATTGAGAGCATGTTTTAATGTTTCATTATTCATCCTAATGGCTTACTATATAAGATAAGTTTTTGCTTGTTTGAATTAAGTGAGTAATGCTCAGTTTTGTTACGATAGTGGTAGCTTATACATTGTATTCAAATAAAAAATTATGAACTGTAAAATGGAAGGATCAAAAGTGCACATTCGACATGTAATGTTAAGGGAATTTAAGCAGGGAAAAATGCTACGAGAACAAGTTAAAAATTATGCAGTTTGTATGATGAAGGAATATAATTGATCGGCAAGTACGGAATTGGGTTGTAAGATTTTGTTCCAGAGATACGTTATGAAAAGATGAACCTAGACTAGGGCGCTCTTTTGAGTTTATTAAAACAGCTCTAAAATCATTGGATTATATTCTAATGCAATCCAAGTGAAAGCACTCGAGAATTAGCAGACAAGTTAAATATGTCACAGTCCCCCATATATCACCACTTGAAAAAAATGGGTAAAGTTAGTAAATTGGGTATTTGAGTTCCACACGATCTTAGTGATAAAAATAAAGCAGATTGTTTATCAATAATGACAAGTCTTCTTTCAAGACAGAGGAATAATCCATTTCTGGATAAAATCATTATTTGTGATGAAAAGTGGATTACATATGACAACGTTCTATGCAAAAATCAGTGGATTGGTAACAATAAGCTACCAGAAGTGTACCCAAAGTCTAAGCTTCATACAAGAAAAATAATGTTGTGTATGTATGATGGGATCATCGTGGAATTATACATTTTAAGCTTTTAAACTGGAATGAAACAATAAATGCAAAACTGAACGTTCAGCAGATGCAGTGTGCCTATTCACAGTAGTCAACATTTATACATTATTCACGCCCATTATCGCTCGTCTCACACCCTCTTATTACCAAAATCCCCTAACTAAAAAAAATAGTTTTCTGGAAAGAGGGTGTGAGTCGAATGGTAATGGGTCGTGAATACTGTATGAATGTTGACTAATGTGAATAGGCCCAGTATGTTCACCAAAGTTTGATCGAAAAATGTCCTGCTCTCATCAACAAGAAAAACGTTGTTTTCCTCCATGCCAACGCACGACCCCATACAGCAAGAGCAACGCAAAAAAAATGGATCTTGGGTGGTCAGTTCTCTTCCACCTACCATACTCACCAGATCTGGAACCAACCGATTATTATCTTTTTAGATCGCTGTAGAACGCTTTGATGGGCATAAATTTCTCAATTGAGAACCAGATTCGAAAGTTCGTGAACATTTTTCAGGTCAAAACAATCGGAATTCTATTCAAAAGATATAGAAGAACTACCTAGTAAATGTCAACAAGTAAATTCAAACAATAGTGAATATATAACTGATTAAAATTATTATTATTTTTTTTTATTATTAAAAATTAAACTTGACATGCAAAAACGGAAATTATTTGTGACTCAATTTAATATAACTTAGATAAAAATATGTTTCAATGATCATATGTTTTTAATTATGTAAAAAGTATATTTCAAAAAAGGAAGATGATTTAATTTTAATTATTTTTCTTTTTTTTTATATTTGATAATGAGTTCAAATAACTTTTATAAGATAAAATTATGCTTATATATATATATTTATATATATATATATATATATATATATATATATAGAGAGAGAGAGAGAGAGAGAGAGGTATATGTAAATTCAGCAAATATGTATTTGTGTTTGTATAAAGATTTTCTGTACAAAATATGTTCAAATCTACATATTTATTGTTTCAATATAATAAAATACGCATTGTTTAAAAAATCTGTACAAAAGTGACAAACGACAATACAAATGAATAAATTCAACATGTTCAGAACTCTATTGAATTGTTCGTGTATTAAGTAAACTTCGCGTAGGTCGTTTATAATCGAACACAAACGGAGCTATCGTAAAAACAAATCAAACGCGTCTATTCGAAAACGTATAAATTATCATTTATTGTTTTAATGGAGAGAACCTCTAAAATATAAATCATGTATTATTGGATTTTCCTTTATACGCAAATTCGTGATTCTGCCCAAAAATATACAGTGTGAGTACCATGTGTACGAAATTTATTGAGAGTGAGAAATGATATGGTTACATTGTATCATGGGAAAGATTGCATTTATTTTGGAATGTGGTTACGACGTTAATTATTCGCTACAGGTTTCGTTTTTCAACATAATTTTGTAATAAAAACGGATGTTGTGGCAATACAAAGTTACAATTCGGATATACACTTAAAACAAAGTACATTAAAAATAGCTTTTATGTACATTTTTTAAATATTGAGAAATGTTATATGAAAATTATTTAAATTATGAAAACATTATTTAAGAGTCAGACATATAGATAGAATATTGTGGAAATTAATCGATTTAAAAAAACAACCTTTCATCAAATAAAATGTGTACTATTGTGGTTAATTCAGTATTTTATTAAGAAATCCCCCATAAAAAATAAATCCTTAAAGTCATTCTTTTCAAATAATCGTTTCACTTCTCATCTACAAATAGGTGGGCGTATGTTTTATCTTGTTGATATCTCTAATAACACAAATATCAAGTATAGTGAGTTTTTATAGCTTTTGAGTTATAGCTAGTTTATATATATGTTTCCTAGCTGTATAATAAAACGGTTTGATGCGATAATAACTGAGTTATAGATACAATTAACTTTAATGGAAAGAACAGAGATCATCAAATAGTATACATGCTAGAAGCTTTTTAAAGGATAATCGTTTACATAAAATTTAATCTAAGTTTAAGAATTTTTTGCAAGATAATGGTATAATATAATATTAAGTTCTTTTAGAAAATATTTAACTATAGATATGAAAAAATAACGTTTTTTTTTTAAAAAAATAATAGTTGAATACAAAATATTTGAGATTTTTAAATAAAGTAATAAAAAAAATTGGCAGTATTATATTAGGATTAAATATAATTTTTTTTCCATAAAATATTGAAAAGTCAATTTATATTCAAAATTTACTATAACTAAAACGTGAAAATGTAAGCGGTAAATAAATATTGTTGTAAAAAATATTTTTAGAAAGCAAATCGATGTAAGCGTAATTTGAAATAAAGATATTTTAAAATATATAATAAAATAATATAACATTTAATTAAAATAATATTAGTATCTTTTGAATTATTTTCCAATAAAATTGTTTATTTATTTACAATTTTCTGAAAGCTGAAACTTGTTAGCTTTTTTTAATCAATTACTAAAGTTTCATTTACTTATTTTAAATGAAATTCAATTAATTGATTGATTACATGGAGTTAAAATATATACCAGCAGTGATTTTATTTAAATTGGAATCAATCTATACACTAATTAGAATTTGTTTTAATTTTAATCAAAAAGCTTAATTTAATCGATTTTACTAAAACAAAATATTTATTCAATGTTAAAAAACGCGAGATTAAAATAAAAAAGTATTTTTTTACATTTTTATTTTTAATTGTTTTTTTATATAATCATATAAAGTAATTTTTGAAAACAATATGTAATAACAATAGTGAATTCACTAATGTAAAGAAAAATACTAATAATATATACAAGTGACTGAAAAATTAATATTTGGTTAAACTATTCAATTATTATATAAATTAAGGGTGTGTAGCTAGCTAATAAATAGTTTAAGTTAGAAAGATAAGTTGGTTGGTTTAAGATATCATATGTACGAATATATGAAGCCAAGATGAAATTAGGAATAATGAGAGACATTGGGCGAATATACTACAAAAGTTGTAAACGGAAACGTGTGATATCAGCAGAATGATACAATATCACGGGGTACATCACGTAATCTATGCGGTGTTGTAACGTGAAAGGAGCGAAACTATGCGAATATCAGAGTTGAACTTGATGAAATTTCAGATTATTTTGGGTCCTGCCTATAACATTATGTTCAAATAGGGATACCGAAGGAGAAACAACAAGAGACACGTATGAATATTATAATATAATTGACTAGAATAAACTTAATATGTTTTCAAACAATATTATTACAAATTTTATTAAATTTCAAATATTTACGAATTCGTTCGAATATATTTTAAAATATTACTTTTGATATGTATATAGAATATACTTTAATTACTATTTTTTAAATAATTTTTCATTATTTAAATTTCAATGTATGAATCATATTTCAATATTTTAATTTAAATTTAAAATATTCTATAAATACAGTCAAGAATACGAAGATTAAATTTTAAATAAATGTTTAATATAATTTTACGAAGTATAATAATGTGCTTCAGTTTTTAATAAATAACAGTATAAAAATGTGATCATGGAAACAAAACCAAAATAATTCAATGACAACTTGCACAACTGCGAACAAAACAAGCAGATAATTAATTTAGAAATGATGAATGACAGAGTGGACAAGTACTTGAAAGATTACAAAATAAAGGTTCCAAAAAGAGCAATATCGTTACGGAGCAGACAATTTATCATTCGACGTGTTTCTACGCAAGTTCACATTTCAATTAACCCAGACTTTGTCAGAGAATTGAATGATGCAGTTAATCATGTGAACAAACATACTGACCATTCAAATACTATTCATACAGATATATATATATATATATATATATATATATATATATATATATATAAAATTAAATTGGGAGTGCGGTCAGTAGACACAGATGAATATCAAGATAATTGCACTGAGAAATGCCAGTGTTCGAAGGTTCTCCTTCAAATCTCTTTATGACTATTATGAATACAGTTCTGTAAAGTTATTAAAATAGTTAGCACTTTGAAATTCAAAATAACCATTATATCTACAAATTATAAACCATGTATATATATATATATATATATATATATATTTCAAATATAATAATTGTTCATTGTTCTATTTGCAAAAATATTTTTGATAAAAATGTAAACATGTTTTGAAACAATGTTTATTTTATGCATATAATTTCAGTACCATTTAAACGAAGTAATTATTGGTGAATTAATTCTAAAGTATAACCCCTTCTTATCACATTATATATATATATATATATATATATATATATATAATGAAAAATGGATTAACTTAATGGTTTATATATAGAAAGTAAAAAAAACGAGTAACAAAAAATGCTATCTACCACTTATTACATTGTAGAAAAAACTCAATTTCTCTTGAAAAGAGAAAATCTTGGCGTAGACCGTTGCATCTGATAAAAATACATTTTCATCCGTGTTTACCGGAAGTATGATATCATCCAGAGTAATGCCATTTGTGTGCGCATACATCAATGAGGGAATGAAATAACCAGACTGAAAATCATACGTATTTTTTAAAAGATAATATATTACGCTATTATGCTCTTTTTTTTAAAAAAAACTGTTTAAATATTAATGAAGATACATGTATATATATATATATATATATATATATATATATATATATATGTAGTGTGTGTGTGTGCGTATGTGTAAAAACATTTTATATGAATATTTGTAGAGATTTAAAAATCTTTAATTTTGTATGAAAATGGAATGTATTTAATTCATAAGAAAAACAAGATTAAAGTATCAATCATTAAAATTGGAATAGAGTTCATGTACGGAAAACCAAATTAAAATACAAACAGTAAACAGATATTAAATTCAAAAATTATTTGTAACACGAATCAATAACATTAGTATATAATAATGAAAATGAATACAGGTACAAGATTAGATAATTATAAATTGTAATCGTACTTAAGTATGAAATATTTAAGCAGCTCTTAAGTTAGTAATTGATTAAAGTTGTGAAAAATCTAAACAAGCTTTGAATTCAAATCAGCAACATGCATTTGTGATGCCTTTTAGTTAAAAAATAAATTGAATCGAATTGTACAGAAGCGAAATTGCTTACGAAACTATAAAACTTTTTTAATTCTAAAAACTAGTTTCATAATCTACACTTACCTAGGAATAACGGTTTATAAAATTTAATTTATAATTTATTATTTTAATAGAACAATAAAAGTATTTAGTTTACAAATTAGAGATAAATATTTTTTTTATAAAAATTGAGGAATATAAAGTTAATTTATTAAAATATGTTTTTATGATTTTTAATAATATTGAGCACAGGAATACCTCGCATAGTGCGGTTTCGATTAATATGGTTTCACTATAGTCCGGTTTGAAATTGAAAAAAAAATTGCAATTGCGCATATTATACGCATTGTGTGTGCAGTTCTAACTTGGTGGTCTTTTTTCTTTTTCTATTAGTTTTCGATTTGTAACTCTAGAATAAAGTCGATTTTTTGATAATTAAATTTTATTGCAATTTGAAGAAAATGAATTTAAAATTTACTCAAAATGAACGTATAAACTCCTGATTTTGTTTTATTGATACATACAAACATTTGAATATATTACCCTCGTTTTATTTACTGAAAAACAGGGAAAAAAATTATTTGGAACTAATTAACCTTTTTGGTATTTAGTTAATGTTTCGATTAGTCCGGTTTCAAATAGTCCGACTAATCAGTGGAACTGATTATGTGAGGTATTCTTGTATTTTCTAAATTAATTATTTGACAGTTTATTTAATAAACTGTATTTCATTATAAAAGAAAAATCAATAGCAGTATGATTATATATACAGAAATATAGTAGGTTTCTTTAATTATACTTAATCTATGATAATTATTTCATTTTCATAAAATTTCAACATATAATGAAATATAAAGATATTTTACGTGAAAAATTAATTTAAGAAATTGAAAAAAATTAATTAAAAAATTAAAATATTTATTTATATTTTTAAAGTTGATAATTATTTCATAAGCTAATAAAAAATTAAAATCTCAATTTTTATTTTACGTTTTCTACATCTATTATTGTTAAAAAATCATTTAATTTTCATGTAGAAATAAATTAGAACAGAAATTATTCAAATTTTACTTTATAGATTCTCTTTATGCAATTCTTATATTTTTTTTGAATTGTTTAAAAATTAAAAAAAATCAAAATCAAAGAAGTTGATTTACTAAATCAGTAAGATCAATAAATTTTAGAATATGCATATATAAATTAAGTATATTGAATATATAAATTAAGTATATCTATATTTTTAGATTTATTAGAATTTTACATATTTTTGCAATTTTACAATATTTTTGTATTATTGCATGAATTAACTTAAAAATAGATACTTTAAAAAGTATGTGAGAATAATTTATTTATTAAAATTATTATGAAATTTTGATATTTGTTCGAACTTATTTCTATGAAATATTGCTATAAATGTTTTATACGTGTGTGTATTATATATATATATATATAAATAAATCTATATGATGTAACTATTTGTAAAATGTATTGTGCGTATGTATGTTGATATATTGTACGTGCATACGTGCTTGTGTAAAAATTAAATATTATTTAAAAAATCTATTAAATTAAATTTATACCAAAATTGTTTCAAAAACTATTAAAATTGTATAAAATGTAAACAAGTAACCGTTATATAATATACTATTGTAAATAACTTACGGCAAAGAATTGCGACCGCCCATGTTGACACAGTGTTTTTATGTAACAAATTTACACCATATTAGTTTCAATGTAAATTTATATAAAATCAAAAAAGTAAACAGTTCCGTTTTACTTCGTATATAAAATCTTGTAAGTAAATAAAAATGAAAAAAATCTCTCCTGATATAAAATAAATATCAGTCAAAAGAGACCAACCGATTGCTGATTGATTCCGTTTGACGTTTAATATAGTTTTTAACAAGTCGTTCGTTTAATATACTCACTTCAATTTTCAATCAATCAAACACACTGAAGCAAATAATGCGCTTGTAAGTTGTAAATTACTTTATTGTATGCATGTCTCATAGTGACAATATCAACAATGTAGATAGAATGCGACAATCTCTTGTATTTTGCTGATCGAGTTATGTTAAATTCATTTCGAATATCTCCAGACACTTTATATACTATACCTTATTAGATAACAATTCAATTATTTGCTAAAAAGCTTCTATATCTCTCTGATTTATATCGATCACAGGTTATTTACCATTTATATTACCGATGCTCCTACTGCAAATAAATACAGTTTGTAAATAAATATACAGGTCTGCGAATGGAATTGAAATTTTATGCTGCTAAAAATGTGTTACATTACTTGGCAATATTATAGTTGCAAATACGAGTATTAGAATTTAATAAACAATGTTAGTGAGGTATAAAAAATATAATACCAAAGAAAATTAATTTTAAGTAATTTTTATGATAATTTTTAAATATATATTTATATATATATATATATATATATATATATATATATATATTAAAGAAAAGAGTTCAATAATTATAATTTATTATTGTACCTATTTTAATAACGTCGTCCTATTATTTTTGATAATATAACAATAATTAAGTTATGATCTCAAATATATCATAATTTTAATTATATATATATATATATATATATATATATATATATATATATATATAATTCAATTACATAATGTATTGAGAATGATAAAAAATTAAGGCAAAGAAGCTTTAAATAAAGTTAAAAAAAGTGTGAAGTAATTTCATTGTAAATAAAGTATAAAGTAAATAATTTTTGTACAAACACGAAGTCGTTTCAAAGAAGTTTCAGAGTTTATTTTATTGTATTTGCATTTATTTTATTTTTTTATAAATTATATATAATAATAATAACAAATATAATATTAATTAAAACTCATTAGGTATATATTTTGTATATAAATAAAAATGATCTAAAATACAATTTTTAGCAGCATTCATTTTACTAAATAAATAGCCATTTGCAAACTTAACAAACATTTCAAGCGTTATTAATAAAGTTAAATAGTTATATTTTATTATAAATTATGAATAAACATTTAATGACAGTTTGTTTTTAAATTAAGATGAGTTTTTTAACTAAAATAATTTCTAGAAATATAAACACAATGTGCTAATTATTCGTTATATAAATTTTATAACTTTTCAGTTCAAAAGATTTTTTATTTTTAAAAGTTGATAAAATTCTTTATATATATATATATATATATATATATATATATATATATATATATATATATATATATGTAGCAGTAGAATGTATATTATCTATTAAAATTAAAAGCATTTCTTTTGTATCTATTAATATAAAAACATATTAATTTACTTTTACCAATTTCTAAGTACTTCATATTCTATTGTATTTGGCCATCTCATAAATAATGCGTTTTTTCAGAGAAAGTTTTAAAATGAAAAAAATGACATTTCAATTTTAATCTAAAATATATTTTCCATTGTTATTCACAACTTCTTCCTATTTTAATCTTAAATATTTAATACCCTAGAGATAAAATTCTTTTGGTTTTGTGTTAAAGAACTAATCGAGCTCCCTTAGGACATCAGTTTTTATATGAAGTTGTTTCCCAGTAATGTGGTTTTTAAAACTTTGGAATAGATAACAATTTGATGGTGTCGGGTCGAGAGAATACAGCAAATGTGTTATAATATTCTATTCAAATTTTCTTAGTTTTTGGAGCGTTTTTCGTGTCGTATGAGGTCGGTTGTTGTCACGGTGAACAATTTCGTCTTTTCTATTGGATAGTGCTGGCCTTTTTTGTCGATAGATTACTTTAGCTGGTCTAGTTGTTCACAATACAACGATTTCGTAATTGATTTATTGTTTGGTAGAAACTCATAATTGATATTCCATCTATATCCCATAAAGCATATTTTTTTTTTGGATGAAATCCTTCTTTTAGTTGTGGGTACGGTGTTTCGTTACGGTTAATTCATTTCTTTCACAATTAAAATTGTTATAAAAAATCTATTTTTCGTTACTAGTAACAATTCAATTTAGGAATGGTTTTTATTCAATCTAGAGAGGTGATAAGTGCAAATATTCATTCGTTACTTCAGATTAAGTTTTGAAAATATGTAAGAAACCCACTGATTCAGCTTAAAAATTTTACCAAGCGTTTTTAGATACTGATGTATTGTTGAATAAGTTGATTGGAGATATTCTGTAATTATTCCACCATTAAACTAGGATTTTCCTTCACTAGTGTACATAATTGTGATATGAAAATTTTGCATTAGTTATGGGATGACTCAATACATGGTTTGGACTCCTCTATCGTTTATATATGTGTATATTGTTAGTTTTTTTTTAAAAAAATAAATGTTTACAAAAATGTTTGTGAAATATTTTACATTTTTCTGATATTTTCTTGATAAAATTACTGATAATTTCATTATAAATATCAATTATTTCGTATAAATTTTACTTTGAATAATTAAAATAATTTTTATCTTTAGAAAAAAAATATTTGTTCTTATGTTATTTATAAAAATGCGACTTAAAATGTCATTAATTTTATTGCACTAATGTAAATATAAGACATTGTATTTGATTTTCATTTATGTAGTTTTATAATTTATTTTTCTAAATATTCAGAACTGATCTTTGACCTATTATTGATTCTGATTGTAAATATTAAAAGATATTGAAAAAACTTACAAAAAGTTCATTGATTTCTCATAAATGTTTTAAAAATAATATTCTATTGTAAAAAATATATAAATAAAATATGTTTTGTTTGTTTTAAGTATGTTACGTGTGTGATGTGTTTACAAGCACCTGTAAAATCCACATCTATTTAATTCTTCTACACGTCTAAATGTCTAATACGTGCCAAAATTAGCGTTCTGTGCGTATGAAGCTATTTAAAAAACACATATACGTACAGAATTGGCTTCCAAAGATTTCGGCCACTCGACATTTTTCCAAATGTTGAAATGAAGTTCATTTCTAAATTATTTTATTAAGTTTAATATAACCAAATCGAATATATTTTAAATTATATTTATTATTAAAAAGTCTTCCAAAAATATGTTTTTAAATGTTTTTTATTGGTTATGTATATATGTGATATGAGTTTCTTAATTTTATTTATAAATTACACTGATATATTTTATGGTGTTACGAATGGTGTTAGTTAAACGAGTGTACTTTTGGCTGTTTTTTAATACAATGAAAATGAGCACTTGTTTTTAAAATTATATTCGCAATTATTAACTGAAAAATAAATAAAAAATAAGTTTAATCACACATTCATACAATTTTAAAAATGCTCGTGAAATAAACTTTACGATTAAATACTACGCCTCTTTTGTACATTGAATAACATTCATAAAAATATCAACGAATTAACATTTACCATAAAGGAAGAATAAATATAAGGTATTAACATTAAAAAACTTATTAAATGTAATTTGTTAAGTTCCTTTTTCATTTTTATAGATATTTTTATTAATATTTCCAAATTTTTTACAAATTATTTGTAATTTTCTACTTTACATCATAAAACAATTTTAATGCAATAATGGGTTATTTTTTCCTCTTGTTTTAATTAACTTTAAGCCATGAATATTATTAATGCATATCACGTAATATTTTTTTTAAAAAAATCTGCTGCACATGATTTCGATTTATGCTAATTAGGCAATAATTACTAGGGACACAGTTACTGCGTAAATTTGATGATTATTAGGTTGGGTGAATAAATATTTATTCTGAAATATAGTCAACCAAAAAAATATTTATTAAATATAAATATATATTTCATAATTTCATTTTATATAAAAATATACTTATATATGTAACATAATTAATTAAATTAATTATTTTTTAGTTCCAAATGTTGCATAATTAAAAAAATTGCGATAATATTTGAAAATAATGAAAAAAATGTTCTATAAAAAAGTTTTATTATTAATATAGACTGTTCTATCAGGAGTGCACATTCAACATCGTTCAAAATAACATAATTTCTCACTTAAAAAAAGATACGTTTTATTTAAAAATTAAGTTGTGCGCTCCTGACGGGGCACCCTATGTAATAAGAAATATTAAATTATTGTTCAACAGTTTCGAGAATAGGAATTTACAGGAAAATATTTCAAGAAAATGAACAATAAACTAAACTTAATTGCTAGAAAATTCTTATAGTTTTATAAAAAGCAAATATTTCCAATATCAATAAAAATAAACGTATTAGTTCTGCACGTTCTGTTCCTTCGTTATAGAACATTTGTTGTTTAACGTGTAAACATTTATAGATATAGTTAAAACGTAAAACTAGCTCCGATATAGTTTAGACAGGAAGCCGGAAGTAACTGAGATATGTAATTTAATTTGAATTACATACATTGTTAACTGCCTGTTTACAAGTAACTGTTTTCCTCTGATACCACAGAAATCATCACAGTTTCGTTTACTGATACCTATGATATGAATGTTTGTACGTACAGTTTGTATAACCACTTGTTACTCGTTTAACGATTGGCTGTGTCAGTTAATTTGCCGTGAACTTGTCGGCCATTGTTTCAAGTGTTAAGTAAATAAAACATTGTTGATGCACATAACGAAAATTTTTCAATGAAATGCTTCAATATTATTGTTTAAAACAAACGTTTAAAAATAGTTCAAGTAGAATCTATTGTATGAAAATATTATTTCATTATGAAATATAAAACAACTGGTTGATTTTTTAAAAAATTAAAACCGATAAAATTTTACATTAAAAATTGATGACGTTGCAAAATTTCGATAAAACATTATATTCGCTCTTTTGACTCGAATCGAATATTAACCTCTTCAATCGTTTGAGAGGCATAGAGTGGAAACTATTTAAAATTTATGGTTGTTGAAAGTATGTATTTATACTCATTTGGTACTCGAAACTGAACAAAAATGATTTCAAAATAAGCCAAGTGTAAATTGTGCAGTAAATTATATACAGTCAAATGAGTAAAAATGCACGAGAAATAAAATTAATTTTACTGTTTAGTTACAAAGTATTAATACTTTTTCAATTTTATTTATGCATTATTTGAATGTTCATAATTATATTTTACTTTTAATTAATTACAAAGAAACTAATTAACTGCAATATGTAACAATAAAAAATTGAATTATTTTTTTAAAAAGAAATTATTGTAAGTAATATATATATATATATATATATATATATACATATATATATATATGCATATCGTCATCTCTTTCAGAATACTTCTTCGATTTTGTAAATCAAATTATACCACATATCCATTTCAAGAAGTTTTTAAAAGAATTTAAAAGTTTTTCCATCTTATTTTTATCGCCACATTATTTTGTATATGTTTTTTGAACATTTCTAGCAGTTGAATGAATAAATGAAAACAGCACTGCATTAAACCAAACAAATACATTTAGATAAATATCATGTTTCTTATAAAAATTCGTATATAAATGTGTTATATTGTTCAATACAAATAGTTATTAATAAACTTAGTCGTTTTTATTCATGTATTTTCACAAACTTGCTATTTTTGAGAAATTTCATTAATTTTGATTATACTGTTTTAATTTTAACATTATTTTATAATATTAAAATAAATAAATGTAAAAAACAAATATTTTTTTATTATATATATATATACATACATACATATATATATATATATATATATATATATATATATATATATATATATATAAATGAATAAATGTGAAAACTAAAAAACATAGTAAAATAAACATCAAGTAATGAATAAGAAACAAATTTAATGTGTATTTTTGTTATTTTATCTTTTCTCTGTATATGAAATAAGTTTTTTGCACAATTCTTATCATTATAATGTCTCAAAGAATTTTCTAATTAGTATACACATCCGTGTTTGTTTGCTTTTTTTAATTCCTTCGATATTTACATTGTTAATTCATGCATTTATGCAACATGGAACTAGTTTGTATAAATGTGTAATTTTTCTTACTGTTCTCGAAGTATAAAAAAAGTATATAATACATTTTTTTCTTTCAGCATTTATTCATTTTATAAATCGTCTGGCTGATTTCTCTTTCAGTAAATTAATCACTGTTATTATATTAGTCACGCCAATTTTCTGTACAATCAATCATTTATTTTTTGGTATCTTTCCAAACTATCGGTTTTCTTACATTTGTTAACTATACATCTTGTTCTAACTAGGTTCTTTATAAATGTTGATTTTGTATTTTAATAAATTGTGACAAATAAATAAATGTAGACTTTTTCACATACAATTATACACATACGCATATATATATATATACATCTGGGTCTTTTTTTGTGCGGATTATTTTAATGCGATTTTGAAGTTATGCGATTCATATTTTTTCTTAGTATCTTTTTATATGATTTTTTTAAGATTTCCTCCAAGCGGTTATTTAATTTAACGAAAAGCTCTTCAGTTTTATGAACAAATGAAGGAATCAGAGCTATTTACTTCCGCTTCTCAAACTGATAAGGAATTTTCGACTAGCAAAGGATGGTTAACCGAATTTTTAAAAAGGAATGCACTGCATAACGTGAAAATTACGGGCGCGTTTCCATCGGCAGATGAAGAAACTGCCAAATTTTTTTAAACAATATTAAGTTAAACGCACTTTTCAATTTATATTGGATAAACTAGAAAATGAGTCAATAACAGTAACTGACGCTTGGAAAAAATTTCTATCGTTGACTGTATAATCATGTTGCATTTGCTATTACTCAAATAAAACAATACACTTTAAATGCCTTTTGTAAAAAGGCTTGGCTTACATGTCTTGAAAACAGTGCAGCTATTCACTTTCTTTTTTATTTTCTTATTTTTATTCTAAACAGTGCAGATATTATTGCGATGATAATTAAAATATGTATGAAAAATTCTAAAATAAATTACACATATTTACATATTGCTTTGGGTAAAATTAAATATTTGATTACAAAATAAAGTGAAAAGCTTTGTTTTGTATTAATTTTTCACATATATTTGACATTTTTTTAAACATTCTTTATTTCCTGATTTTTTATGCGAATTTTAGAGTAATTTCACTTTGTAGCTTTGGTTTTATGCGGTTTTTGAAA
Organism: Neoneuromus ignobilis; assembly: GCA_029203775.1. Lineage (NCBI taxonomy): Eukaryota > Metazoa > Arthropoda > Insecta > Megaloptera > Corydalidae > Neoneuromus > Neoneuromus ignobilis. The sequence goes on from CP092092.1 coordinate 10,306,515, forward strand.
ATTATGGAACGTATCCCTAATTTTTCAATGTAAGTTAAGCCTTTTTTGTGCGATTTTTTTAATGCGGTTTTCTGCGGAACATATCTACCGCATAAAACAGACTCAGGTATATATATATATATACACATTAAGTCCAGAAACTAACAGAACTTTTGAAATAATTGACATATAAAAAGTTATTTATTTATTTATCAATATTTATTTTGTCGCCTTCAAAGTACTTCCCATTGGAAGCAATATATATTTGTTAACATTTTTTCCAGTCCTCGAACGTCCCCGCGAACGCACTTTTTGGTATAGCCTTCAGTTCACGTAGCGAATTTTCTTTTATGGCTTTAATCGACTCAAAACGATACCCTCGGAGCAGCAATTTAAGCTCTGGGAATAGGAAAAAGTCACACGGAACCATATCAGGTGAATAAGGAGCTCGCGGGACAATATTGGTTGAGTTTTCAACCATGAATTGAGTTTGGCCAAAAACTTATGAATAATTCAATGTTCTTGGTACAATGTGAGAAGCGACGCGTTTCATCCCTAACATTTCAGTCAAAATAACATGAGATTCCCACTTCAGCTGCTAACTTTCTGACGGACATGCGACGATTTTTAAGCACCAATTCCTTTCACTTGGGGGACGTGTTCGTCGTCAGTTGATGTCAATGGGGGTCCAGATCGTGATTCATCATTGACGGCTTCACGGCTTTATTTAAACGCTTAATGTCATTCAAAAACTCTTGTTTACGATAGACAATTTTAAGGGTATTCTTTTCTAAACATTTCCAACATTTCCGTGAAGTTTATTTGATTCGCAATACAAAATTTAATGCAAATTCAATAATCAACTAATTTCGACAGTAAAAATCGCCGTGAATAACAATCACCGTCTCACAAAAACCACAGTTAATTATTTACTAATGAGTGTAGCGTCATGAAATTTGACACAGATATTATTGACAGATGTACCAACTTAAAAAATACAACATAACATTCCACAAGCCCGTGCAGTTTAAATGAGAAAGTTCCATTAGCTTTCGAACAGAAGGTATATATATATATATATATATATATATATATATATATATTCATTAAAATATATGTATGTATGTGTATAAGTATCAAATAGACAGTAATTATAATCGACTTTGAAAATAAAGACTATTATCCTACAGGCAACAGATTATTTACTTCGTTATTCAATTTAAGCGGTCACATAATTTAAAGCGATAGGAAATTATCTCAGAATAATTGAATTATCTCAATCCTTTGATTACATTTCATCATATATAATTAAAAATTTAAAAAATATTTCAAAAAGATTGGATTATTTCTCTCAACAGTTATTTGCTATATTACAAATTTGCAGAAAAGAAAACATGATTACAAGTTTTTTTTATTTCATATTATGATTTAAGTTTGTTATAAATATATTATATTTAAATTATATAAATATATATATATATATATATATATATATCCAAATTCAAACAAACCTCACACTGATGTTGGTAATTTAACAAAATTTACATTACGGAAACATTTTTCACAGTCCACAAAATATAACTTTATTTATATTAATATATTAAATCATAAAATATATCAGAGTAACATATAAACACGAAGTATATTCTCACGAAACGGCAAATAAATCTTTTTATCTTTATATCTTTACATATAAAAAACAGCAAGAATGGAATAAATGTCTCTGCATGAATATATATATATATATATATATATATATATATATATATATATATATATATATATATATATGAATATATTTCAATGGATAGGAACGTAGATAAAAAAATTATAATACCGAATATAAATACTTCCCATATATTTGGCGAGAAAAAACAAGTCGATTGACTTTGGAATGTATGGATGTTGGACAGAAGATTATCGACGGGTTCTCTGGATTTGATTGTATATAGTTACCATTTCTGTAGCTTATTGGTTAAAGTTTACGTTTTACAGAGTACACGTATTTACTGTATTGAGTTTGAGAGGATAACTAACATTTATCTAATACAAACGTGTTGTACCATTCAGGCACGTGCGAAGATACATGGCCGAATATATGTTCTATCGATGAACAAGGTAATCTTGTTACGAATCGTCAAAATGGTAATAATATTAATGAAATTTATTACTAGAGGATGATATATATATTTCACAATAGTAATTTAGAACTATATCAGTATTTTATTGCTTTTGATTTACATGAATGTACGATTCATATACTTAAATACCCTAATATTTATCTTTAATTATAAATATATGATATTAAAAAAATATTACGGTTCATTAAAAAATAATTATTAGCAAGAAATTATATTTTAAATAATTTTATGTTTCCATATCTTCAATTTCAAATAAATATTGTAATATATATATATAATAGTTTTATATAACAAAAGCAACATATATATATATATATATATATATATATAGCAGCATTTTGATACTTTTGCCATGGAAAGTATTAAATAAATTACAATTTTATTTTATCCATGTTTCAGTTTTATCTCTGTGTTGTCAGTAGTTTGTGATATTTTTTTGCTGTTTAGTAGATGACATTTTTTAGATAAAGTAGAAATATTATCATGTATAAATAAAAACACAAATATTTTTGTGTTTATACGTATGAATTTAAATACACATTTATATATTTTTTAAATTAAATGTTTTTTAATTCTCTTTTTTAAATAAGTTATTTCGTTTAATTTTTTCTAACAATTTCTATAAAAATAAATTCAATTATCGTAATTCGGACCAATGTATTATCTAAATTTATAAGATCAAATACAATATACAATTGTGAAATATCAAACTTTATTTCAAATTCTGTATTAAAAAGTGTAATAAACGTTACAACAACTAAATAAAAAGTATAAGTTTAAGTCGTTCAATTAAATCGCTACAATTGGAGAGAAGAATAAACACGTAATTTCAACAAAAAAAGTCGGCACTTAAATAAAACTAGAGTATAGTTTTCTTAGATAGTTTTCATGGCATCAATTTGTTTCAACTTCACTCTGAGGCCCTCAACGATATACAATGAAAGTTTAACAGAAACTTTCACGCGATGTGCTTCTACATTTATTGCATCTTTGTGTTACAACAAATCCCTTTCTACTATCATCCATTTCGTACTACTTGACACATTTTCAATTCTATAAGTATTTTTTTACGTTTATGGCTAATTTAGGATTAACTTAAGTAATTAAAAAAATAAATAGTAATGAATTTAATATAGAAAATAAACTATTATATATCATACAGCTACTATATATCATACAGAACTATTTATAGACCCAATTGTATTTTAATTTAAATACATATTTTATAATAAATAATTAATTGATAAAATTAAAAATTTTCTAGACGAATATTTTTGAAAAATTATGAATAATTAGAAACTTTCTGTACAATTTCTAAATAAATTATTATACTAGTTCATTTGTTGCAAAGTTTTTAATTTAACCTTTGTCGGTGCCAGAGTAAAATAATATTTTTACTTTCAAATTTATTGTTAACATTTGAAATTCATTATTAAAGTTTTTAGTGTTAAAATTAAGTTAAATATTTAAAAAAGGAATATGGCTTTGAGGAATATTATTAAATATTATATATATATATATATATATATATATATATATATATATATATAAGTAGTTTAATAGTGGAAGTAAGAAACAGATAAACGAAATAAAATATAAAGAAACTTTTCGAGTCTTTGAAATATTATCTCTATGGTTTCCTATTGTATATTTCAGAGAAATATATAAATTTCAAAGTGTTCACTTAAATTTACGCATTTATATATATTTTATTATTGTGTTAAACTTATAAAAGCAACTGCTGTGGTACTTCCATGTCGATAATAGCGGAAACATTTCACCTTTCCTTTCATAGACTTTATAATGGAAAAGCTATGCTTTACAATAGATGAAGGTTTATTCTTGTGTACATGGAAACACAGTGTAGGTTAGCAGTGATCATATGTTCTGTATATTAGTTAAGACCGTATGACAAGGGTCATGCCATGTTATTCAGCTCTTTAAATCTAGGTTTGAAGTGAGTAGAAGTGAAACTTTCAAACCTGCTGTTTAAATAATGAATACGTATGACGCACTGTTATGTTCTTACACGATGTATTAAGCTGACATTTCACGTGCGATTTCATTTACACGGAAAAATGCAATATGTTTAATATTATCTATGACGAAAATAATATTATAAATTTAATTTGTTATTTTTGTTTGTGTCGATATGTGAAGCAAGTTTATCATACATATTTTGATATCAGACAGTGTTTGTTCAAGCTTGAATAGTTTTCAATCGATGAATATCAAATTTCCTGAAATGGTAAAAATTTCAAATCATGTTTTACAAGCATACAACAATGAGTTAAAAATAGCATTGAATAATAAAAAAAGTATTTAAAATATTAATTTGGATAGATTGTCAATAGATATTAAAGCAATTAAGAGAAATATAACAATAGTATACCAGTAATAGAAATTCAGGAAGATAATACAACGATTAAAATAAGAAAATGAATAATTAAAGATAAGTAAGATATTATTATTATATAGGGGTTTCCAATGAGTGCTTCAGAAGTTTAAATGGAAATAAAACAAAAATTATTTAATTAATCAGTTATTATATTTTTTAGCATATTCTATGGCATTTATAATGACATAGAATTAAATCATATGACCACCACGACTTCACTTGACATAGTGCATTGTAAGGTCCAATTTTTAGTCATTTTTTCACATAATTGTGGTTCAATTTCATGAATCACACGTTCAATGATTATTTTTAATACTTCTGTTGTTTGTGGTTTACCAGTATAAAAATGTTTTCACATAACCTCACAGAAAATAATTCAATGGAGTTAGATCACATAATCTTGGTGGTCAATTGATGGGCCTCTTTCGTGAACTAATAAACTCATTGAACTCTTTTTCAAATAAGTCTATTAACACTAGATTTACGGAGCGAGTCAATTTGACTCATTTAAGATTATGTTGCTATATATATAAAAAATCTAAATATTTTTTTTATAAACATATGTTGGTTTTTAATTACATGATGATATATATACAAATAGGTAATATATATATTTTTCAAATGTGTCATTATGTAATTAAAAACCAACATATGTTTTTAAAAAATAATATTTAAGTTTTCTATATACATAGTAACAAAATCTTAAATGAGTCAAATTGACTCGCTCCGTAAATCGAGTGTTAAAGCTTTTACAATTTCAAAATGTTGTTAAAGTGCTAACGTTTCATGATAATTTGCCAAAGTATACTGAGTTGAAATGTCAAAATTGGCTTAAAAAAATTCAAACATTGTTGCCACTAGCTGTCAAAGTTCTGACATTCTTATTGGAAAACCCTATAATTTTTAAACTGTCATATCAGAATATAAATCTTGATTAATTGCAATAATTTTAATGTAAAAATATAATTGATAAAATATATTATTTAAAGTGAAATAAATGAGATTATTTTTTAAATTCTAATTAGTAAATATGCATATTAGATTATATATATTTTCTAAAAAAATCGAATAAGTAAAAAGTCAAGTAAATATGTACTATAAATTAAAAAGATGCTATACATATTTGAATATATATATATATATATATATATATATATATATTTATGATAGAAATATTTTTAAATTTCGATTTTAATTTTAAAACAATAAATATTTTCATTGCTATCATGAGTAACACTACTGATTGAATTTAAAAACTAATTTATTATTTATTAAAAATATTGTTACTGTAATATTTATTGAATTATAAGCATTTGAAAATGAAAATGTATTGATTGTTTATTCTGTATACTCTCATTTGTGACGTTTTTTTAAAATTTATTATCCGTTAGGATATTTATGTTTGTAAATTATTTTGTAGAGATTTACAACAAAAATAACCTGCAAAACAAAATAGTGTGAAGAAGAG
>CP092092.1:10317500-10417500 GCA_029203775.1 Neoneuromus ignobilis
ACATATCATTAAAAAATATAAACATTTTTGATTGAACAATAAAATATTATAAAATGAAAATATTTTATATAGAATATTTAAATGAATTTTTGTAAGAAATATGAACAAAATACGTCATTTAAAGTGGTATAATTGGTTAAAACAATATTCACTATAATAGTCTATCATTTGAATTGACAAAATGGATTATAAAATTATACACAATATAAAATAATTTTTGTTATGTGTGTAATACAAGTTTTAAGAATTAAAAATATAATTTTTTTTAATTAATTTAAATTATAAAAAATAATATTATATAGTGAGAATATAAATTTAAAATTCAAATTTTTAGATTTAATTATTCATATTTTCATTTTTGATATTTAATTATTTAACTGTCTTTTGATCATTTATTTTTCAAGAAAATTGTCTATTGACATTTTATTTTATTTTATGTAAAGTAATACAATATTATTGATGATTATTTAAAATAACATTTTTATATAAAAATGCTGTTTTAAATTCGACGAATAATTTAAAGGCGCTGAATGATTGATTTAAATATATCTATACACTTTATACACACACACATACTATATATATATATATATATATATATATATATATATATATATATATATATATATATATATGTATGTATGTGTGTGTGTGTGTTTGTGTGTGTGTCTAATTACATAGTTTCTAGTTTAATACTATAAGAATATTTTAAGCGGTTTCTTTGTTAGTAAGAACAAAGCTTTTAATTATCACAGATTCCTTGTTTTATCCTATCGTTGACTATCTTTACCAAACGTGCAATGGTGCAAAGATGCAAGATTGCATTTCATTATATATTAAAATACCTCTGTTAACATTTGAAATTTGATTACATACTAAATAAAAGATAAAACTACACTCTGCATAATCGGCATTGTGCCAATAAAGTTAAATGTTCCTTATAAGAAGATAACGATAAACAAATATAAAATTTAAAAACAACATTTATTGATACCTCAAATAGTTTGATGTGAAAATATTTATTTTAAAATTACAATAAACATGCCCAATATGTTAATACATCAATTTCAATTATATTTCATAATTAGTATAAAGTTAAAAAGAGTGCTCATTTTTTTTTATTGAAAATATGCGAAATAATAGTAGTTAAGATTATCAGTTTAATCAATTATATAATAAATTAGATTTGATTCAAATATAATTAGATTTATAATTTGTTTGATATAGTGTAATATTCTATATAGTATAAATCGAACAAGGACGTACGAAGGTAATCCATAATGTAAACTGGAAATTCTCATTATTATTTTATGTTTAATCGATTATAAGTATTATCGATAAATATTAACGATTTGAATTAATCAAATTAATTATTCCTGTTATAAATAACAAAGAATATTTAATGAACATGATTTTTTATCACATATGATAAAAACCAAAATAAAATATTTAATTAATTAACATAATTTTGTTCAAAAATTATATTAAAATTATTTATTATTTTCAAATACAAAATTTCATTATAATACGATATAACTCACAAACAAATTATTCGTAAAAAATCAATAAGAGACCTTTTAATTTTCTCGAAGTGAATGTTAAGAGTATAGTTTAAAAAAGTTAGATTTTTAGAAAATAAATTGTATACGTCTTCTGAAGTTAACAAACAACAGTTTTTTTCTGAAGTAACATAAATCAGACGGGATTTGAATTAACGCCCCAAGTAATTCATTGTTTGGACAGATATACGAAGTATTGATTTATTATAAAAAGTATTAAAATTGATTACTGCCATTAGTGATACATCAGTGCATCACAGAACGTACTGAAAACCGATATTTACTCTAAGTTAGGCGTTTGCGTTGTCACGTATTCATCAAATGATCGGGATTTTAATAATTACAGACTTAATGTGATTGCACATGAGTTTTAAATAATATATTTTTTGTGAATTGTTTTATATATGAGGAATTATTATCACTACTTTTTAAAGTAGCATATTTTATTCAACAATGTATTATTATACTAAATATAAGAAATAAATATCGACAATTAAATTTAATAAGAAATCAAACTTATGATGAGAAGAATTATAATTTATCATATATATTATTTTCAGTTATAAACATATCATCTATGTAACTGATTATATCTTTTTGAATAATTAAATTATAAATTGAAAATTAATATAATCAAAAAATAAATGTATAACAATCATTAATCAATTGTGTAAACATACTTATATATTTTATAATTATAGGTATGAAAAAGTATTACAGTCTTTTTATATTTTCGTTTTGTTACATTCTTTGAAGAAGATAATAAAAGAAAAAATAAATTCGTTTTAATTAGTAACTCTTTGAATAAAACCTCCATTCATATTCCATATTATTGTTTGTTACAATCTTCCATTTATAATTAATACGCTTAGATACTTACTTGTCTTTCGACTATACCAATAATCTATTAATCGATATAATAAGTTTCTTTACTTGAAAATCTGTTCAGGTTAATTTAACGTGAATATAGAATATTAAATTAATTCATCGGATGGATTATATTAAATTCAAACTGAAAATCAAATACCTTTAATATTAAAGTACTAGAGTGGAAAATTTCTTTGATTTTCTAGATGAACAATAATCACCTGTTCAAATAATTATATACTGAATTATTAATAAAAATCAATAACAAATACGTATACATCGTAACGAAATTTATTTCTATTCAATAGGTATTTATTCGTTATTTATTTGGCAATTAAGCTTTTTTAAAAAAAGTGTAATACCTTTAATGACAAATTAAAAGTTTTATGATTGAAGTTTTTGTATGATTTTTCTTACAAAGAAATTTATACGAAATAAGACTTAGTGTATTTCACTTGAAAAATAATAATTTTAGTAAGCTTAGTGCAGTTATTTTTTTAAAAAATGTTCATAATTTAATTAAATTCTAAATGTGTACTTAAGATTTGATAGATTCTGTTTGTTTTGTAACTGTGGTAAATTCACATTAACACAAATGAATTTTCATCCTCAACATCACAATGTGTTATAAAGTGTTCAATAATTAATTATTGTTCACTTTGTTGTTCATAACAATAATGAAGTAATAACAATATGGAGTTAATAACAATGATAGACTTTTTTACAACAAAAAGGCTCTGACGATGATGGAATCGCCACCGAAATGCGCATTAGCCTATAAACTTGGTAGTTTATTTTTTCATTACAAATAATGTTAATATATTAGACTTTATAATTATTTTTTATTACTTATTTCAAATTATAGTATTTTTATCAATTCAAATGAATTGATTTCAATTAAAAATAAAATAAATATTTAATATTTGCAATGAAGTGGTTTTTGTAAGTTTTTTCTATTTAACAACATTTTTCTATTGTATTATTTTGGATCATCTCATAAGTGTTTTTTATGATTTTGAAATAAAACAAAAAATTAACATTTTAATTTTAATCCAAAATATTTTTTCATTATTATTCACAATCTCTTCCCATTTTAAACCTATTTTTTTAATATCCTGGTTATAAAATTATTTTGATTTTTCACTAAAGAACAAATCTAACTTCTTTTAGACATCAAATTCTGTATTTAAATGTTTATCACTAATGTAGATTTGGAAACTTCGGAGTAAATAATAATCTGATGGTTCCAAGTAGGGAAAATATGACGGATTTGTTATAATTTCTCATTCAAATTGTATCAGTTTTTGGAGCGTTTCTTGTGTCGTGTGAGGTCAAGCGTTGTCATGGTGAAAAATTACGCCTTTTTTGTAGGTAGATCACTTTAGTTGGCTACTTTCTTTACAATACAATCCTTTAGTGATGGATTGAGTGTCTGATAGCAGCTTATAATTGATAATTCCATCAATATCCTATTAAATAGACAGCATAATTTCTTTGGATGGAGTTCTCCCTTCGGTTGTGAAGATGGTGTCTTATTGCTGTTAACCTATTGTCTTCGATGTTTAATACTGTTATAAATAATCTAATTTCCAATATCAGTAACAATTCGATTCAAGAATGGATCTGTTTCCAATCTTCAGAGATGAGACGTGCAGATGTCCATTTGTTGTTTTAGATTCAATTCCAAAAATTCGAAAGGAACCTATTGATCTAGCTTAGAAATTTTACTAAAATTATGCACATTTTAGCAGTACTCGTATATATACCTCCACCTCTTTGGCACAATTAAGAAATACTGGATCGTTCATTCTGATCAACAGGAAAATATTACATCACTTATGGGATGACTTAATATTTTTAAAAACATTTTTAATTAAAAATATTTTGAATACGTTTTTGAACATATAAACATTAAAATATTATTCATATTATATTATTCATAATAATTTTTAAAAGTGTTAAATTTTAATTTATTGTTAATTTCATTAGTTTTGTATAGCTATTTGTTTATCATAAGAATGTTATTTTTTGAAATTTTGATATATATTTGTATATTAATGAAAATAATTTCCTCTAGTTTCAAAATTAGTTACACATAAAAAAAATAAAATAAAAAAATGTTCATGTTTTAGAAAACTATTGTAGAATTATTGTTTACTTAGTTGAATAAGCAAAAATAATTGCTTTCCATATAAAAATAAAAGAGTTTAAAATCTATTTTATATCATGAGATAGTTATCATATAGAAGTATAGTAAGAAATAAATGTGAAACGAGAACAGACAACCAAGTAGCAATTTTCCGGTGACTGTATTCTATCTCGATGACATTAAAATATTGTTAAATTTAAATAAATATGAACTAAAATACCACTGAAAAATAAAAAAATGAATAAAAGAAAAAAGTAGTTTATTATAAGGGAGTGTAAAATCATGTGTATGTGATGACATAAGTGAAGAGAAATTAAAATAAACCGTTAAAATAGAATGTAGAAAAATAGTAAATAATTAATATTTTATATGGAATATCAATTTGAAATTGTTAAAAAACATAACGTTATCAAAGAAAAAAATTGAGGTTAATAAAATGTAAATTGTATTTCCTTCTAGAAGAAAATATTTTATTTCTATATATCAACATTTTGTAAAATTTGAAATTGAAATAACTAAAAATGATACATGTCAAATATAATTGACATGTCTCTCAATGATCTTTTTATTCATATCATTTTAGCCACATATGGATTTGATATCCGGTATATAAAACATTCTTATTTTTATAATAAAATTTGTATTATTTTCTTAATTGAAAATCAATGAAACTTTTACAACAATCGCATAAAAATATTATAATACAATTATTTAAAAAGTTATATTTATTTTTGAATAGAAACTTTATTTCAAAATAAGTATGTACAAGTTTTGAAATTATTTCCGTAGTAACTATGTTTTGTTATAACATATTTACAGTGAACTAAAAATGAAAATTTATGTGCGAATATCTATCATACTTTATTACATACAAAATTTTCACAATATGCGTGGAAAAACATCTAGAAAAGATATAAATCTTCATTAATATAAGTCAACAAATAATAGGAATTATTATTCAATTCTTTTTTTTTTGAAGCAATGAAACCATCTGGAAAATATGTTTAGAGTGTATTCTAAGATTGTTATCAAGCTGACATTTACTAATACATGTATTACGATTAAAATATTAATCATCCTAGTTATTTATTCTTGCAAACAGATTTGTTTTGTTATGTACTACAAATGATATTTTTTATAGAAAAGATTTCAGTTCTAAATTATCTTTTATTCATCAAATCTATTTTGTTACTGGATTATAATAATTTTTAATTGAATTAATGCTTTAATACACATACATATAAATATTATATATATATATATATATATATATATATATATATATATATATATCAGTTGCCTCTTTTTATCTACTGCAAAATGAAGGCTTTTCACAAAACTTTCTACTCTGATCTATTCAATGTTTTTCTATACTAGTTCAATCCGACGAATTTTTTTTTATCTCTATTTCATCTATCCATAGGTCTTTTCCTGGGTATTTTTATATATCTAGATTCCCAATCAATAATTTCTCTTGTTCGTCGATGGACTTCTATTCTTGTTATATGGCTGGCCTATTTTCATTTCAAACTTTTCACTTTTACTATTATGTTGTATACAAAGTATAATTTAAAATATTTTTAATATTACTATATTTTTATAAAAAATGTTTAGTGATTATATTAACTATAACATAGGAATTTGTTTGTGCAATAAGGACAATTTATTTTTTTATAAATTAAATTATAAAAATAAGATTTTGTAAACTATTTGATACTAATTTATTTTTATCGTTAACGTACGTTTAGATAGCTAAGCTATTATTCTATTATATCATTTTGCTCTGAAGGTAAGAGAGTTCATTATAAAATATTAGAGAAAAAAGGGAACCATATGTGACCACTGCATATTTTTATAAAACGTTGTGGTGTTGTCGAGCGAGTCTTTTGTGAATAACTGGCCGAACATATTATTTCAATTCGTACAAAAAACGAGCTCGATTTTCAGAATGACAAAATGGTAAAAAGTTTGAAAGACATCAATAAAAACAACAAATGAAGATGAATTGTTCGAATTCATTTACAAGATACTAGTATTTTATAATCCGGTAGATTAACTAAACAGTAGTTTTAATTGCCACAGAGTTTACTGTGGATGAATACTCGCAGTATTATAGTTTAAAAGGGCGTAATTCTCTCAACATCTGTAACATAATTAAAGCTTTAAATGTTGACGTCGGGCTTGCTTTATGGCTATTTGAGCGAAAAAGGGAAATTAATACGGTGATTAAATTCATACATTCATTACGCAGTGTCACATTTTTTATATCAATTATATTATTTTTTTGTCATTGTTGAGTACGAATTCGTTTCGTTACATGCAATTTGCAATTTTATTACCGTTTTAATTTTTTTTGGTCGCCTTTTTAATTGTATTTATACGATGTCATGTAGGTTGTATACTGTTATGTACACATTATTATTATATTTTTTTAATGGATTATATCGTTTAATGTTTATTTATACTTAAATATTCAGTTTTTTGTTGTAATTCGCACTATAATGAATATTTATATCGAATAAAATGTTTCATCAGCAAATCATTTATTTCTCGGATATAAAAATAAGCACGTGAATAAAATATGAGTTATGTCATTTTTAATGCAAGGATTTTATTATTTTATTTTCAAGATTTTGAAGAATTTGATGTTTTAAAAATAATAGATTTCACTTTTGATATAAACATTTCATTAAAGTATATTGGAAATTTTCTTCAAAAAGGAACCTAATGTAGATATATATTTCACATAATTATAATTTATAAATACAGGTAACCTCCGTACAACACAGTATTTCTATAAAACGGTTTTGCTTTAACACGGTTCGAGAATTGTGAAAAACCCTCATACAACACGGCAAACTAGAACACGGTTTCACTCTAACACGGTTTAAGAATTAGATAAATCCCCGTACAACGTTTAAAGTTTTTAAGAACAAAATTCGAAATTAGGGAAATCCCGTACAACACGGAATGGAATAAGAGCTTTTAAGTGCATAAGATATCTCATTGGAAATTTTTCATTTGAGCATGTATGTCATGTATCAGATTTGTCTGTAGAATCTTGAAATTTATTAGAATTTGAAATCCATTTCTTTCGTGGAGTATTAAGTACATTTTAAAACTTTGTGTTTTTCTTTTTACTACATTATACATAGATTAAAAATTTTCGGGTGCGTATTATTCAACCTTGTTTAAAAATGGTAATTATGATTTTCATTTCTGTGAATTAATTTGTAGCCCTGAACTATGTTTGGCGGAAATAAAAAAATACCTTTACAAAGACATTTCATCTCGCTAGAACAAAAATTACAGATTTTACTTTCAGCTAAAAGCAAGCAATCTAAAATAAAATATTTTTTGCGAAAAATAGAGCATAAAACTCAAGATAATGCTGAAAAAAGTTCAGAGGATGAGGATATCTTGTTAAAAAGAAAACGCCCTCGGTTAATGGTGCTTATTAGTGATGACGAAGAAAACATTATTTAATACATATTAATATGTAATACTTTTGATGAAAATAAATATATTTCTCCTAATTATAAAAATATAATAGTATGTTTTTCTAATTTTTGTAAGCTAACCCCCTATTTTGCATTAGTTCGTTGCTTCGTATAACACGGATTCGCATAACACGGTATTTTTTGGAACGTAACAACCGTATTATATGAGGGTTATCTGTATTTTTTAAATATTTTATTATTAGTATTAATTTTATTTATATAAACATATCATTTTTATACTTATATACATATAAATATATATATATATATATATATATATATATATACACATATATATGATATTTTTTAAGTGTGATAAAACTTTAAATTGAATCCCTGTCGAAAGTCTATCAAACTTAAAAAAATATTTTTATATATTGACACACACCACACACATACATATAATAATGTTTTTTAGGTTAGATAGAACTTTCGATAGGGATTCAATTTAAAATTCTATTATATTTAAAAATCACTCTATATATAATAAATCCAATTATTTTTATTCCTCTATCTTTATATATATATATATATATATATATATATATATATATATATATATATATATATAGAGTGAACAATTTCATTTAATTCAAGAATGATATATTACATTCATTTTAAATTTGTCGTAGTCATCGGCTAGATAAAAATACAATAAAAAAGTTGTCGCCACTAGCTGTATCTCTGAAGTATTCTATAAAATTTGAAATAAATCTGCAATTTATCAAGAGGGATATTTTAAATAAGATATATATGTTATTTTTCAAACGGTAGAGTGAAGTATGAATAGATAGCCAGTCTGGTACTGAAAGGATCAACAAAATCTTTCGGATCAAAATAGCAATACGACAATGAGATAAATATGTGACTTGTCAAAATGATGTATTGTGAGAAGTAAGATATATATATTATTATTTTTTTGTGCGGAAAATATGGTTTTCTATTTTTATCCAAAATGATATATTCATGATATGTTTTTAAATAAGAATGATTGATTTTTCTCAGATTTTCTTTGATACGAGTTTGTCTGTGCTGTAGTTTATTATTATTGTAAATACATTTAAATGTACAATATTGAAGAGATAAATAATTTAAATTAACTCTAAATATAGTATATTATTATGGAAATCAATCTTAACAAATTATAATAAATATAAAATATAGTTTGATTTTATGATAAATTTCCTTTTTATAAAGTAATTATTATATGAACATCGCAAGATTGATTTAAATATTTAATAACTATGTACATTTTTTTTCATTTATGAATATTTTACCGAAATTAATTTTTAATAAAGAGTAGTAAATGTAGTCAGTATTACAGTTTAATTTAATATTACAAATAAACTTAAACTCGAGCTATAAGAATTTTTTTATTTTTTTATTTCAATATTTATTTTCAATTTTTATATTAAAGATAATGTTTCTTATGAGTCTACATTAAACGTAGAAGGTAGTCTTTTGAAAGTATTATTTAAAAGATAGTCGTTAATAAAATATAAATATTAAAACTATTATAAACGATTATTTCTCTCTCTCTCTCTCTCTCTCTCTCTATATATATATATATATATATATATATATATACACATAATAAAACATGGAGCGATTAAACTCAACTAAAAAGACACTAATTTGTCTCTTTTGTTACAAAGAGGCAGCAAGACGTGAACTAACGGGTGCTGACTTTTCCACATCCGGTGCACAATTGTGTCGCACGCTACATCCGGTTGTCGTAGATGAAGGTGATGATGTATTTCACCGATAATTTTAGACAGTTTCATTAAGATTTTGCACAGACAATGTTGCTAATTTATATTCAATTTATCAATCGTATCGAGATATGAAAATTTTTATTATTCTTTTATATTTCAACATATCAAATATTTTCTTGGAATATATATGTATCTCTATCTATCTATATATAAAAAAAATTATACAAAAAAAAATTAAGACTCATTTTTAATTATAGATTTCAAGCAATTAAATAAATACTGAAAATATTTTATTAATAATTGATTACTCAAATAAACATACAATTTGTTAGAATAAAAATTTTAACGTCATGTTTCTGTAAAATATTTCTATAAAAAGTTTTAAAAAATTTTCAAAAAATTTTTATTTATAAAGTTGTTTTTATTTGAATAAATTTAAGTTACACTATAATACATTGTTTTTAAAATAGTATATATATATATATATATATATATATATATATATATAAATAGAGAGAGAGAGAGAGAGAGAAATAGAGAGGAAGTAATTATAAGGATATTTGTAAAAAAATCTTTTTGGATATATTAAATAAAAATAAATATAAAATAAGTTAACAAGAAGGATTTTTTTTAAAAAAAATTAAATGTAAATATTTTGACATGAACAAGTAATTTCCGAATATCTTTCTTTTATTTAAATAGAAAACGAAATAAATTTCGATAAGAAACAAACTTTTAAACTGTAACAAAAGTGATAAAATAATAAAAGTATAATAATTACATAATGAGAATTCTTAAATACCCGAGTATCTGTTATTGTAATAAAATAATTGTTAAGTTTGAGAGACATTTAATCGTTAAAGTCTAACCGTACAAGTGCGTACTTATAAAACTTTCCAGTAAAAGTGAACAATGTTTTAAGTATTCGTGAATATTGCGTAAATTGTGTAACATTTTCCAAGTTGATAATAAAAAATAAATACCATCATCAAATGTTTGCAAGCTACAAATCAAAAATAAAACGTTTTCATTTTTGACCTAGTTTGTTCGAAGAAAACAAGCTCATTAATCTTTCATACCAAAAGAGCTTTATGTTTAATCCGTATTATAAAAAATAGTATTCACGGCAAACGTTAACGAATGTAGAAAAGATACTTTTTTCAAAGTGAAAAATAAATAGCCGAACTTTTTTTATCGATAAAAACATTGTTGGATTTACCTTGTATTAAAGTAGAAACATTGTGGCTTTGACAAAACATTTGTTAGATTGTAGACTTATACAGTAGATAAAAAATGTCAAAAGACATTTAGTTCATTTATTATAGAATCTTTGTTTGGTATAAACTATCATTAAGGTGAGTAACGTAACAATGATCTAATTTTATAACATATATACATATTAATAAAAAAATTTCTCAATAAATATCCGAAAATACAAATATTTTTATAATAGTAGAACATAAATAAAGAAGGATTTAAATTAAAAACATTTTTTTTATTGCCTATATATATGAAGTTATTTTTATTTATTTTAATTTGGGATTGTTTTTCATTTCTCAAAATTTTAATTTAAAAAGTTAAGATAGTTGTACTGTGTTTAAGTCAAAATTTCTGTCGTAAATATAAAAAAAAAATATTAATGATTTTCAAAAAGGCATCTAATTTAAAATCGATTATAACAAGTCAACATAAATATCGTATTTCAAAACACTACTATAAATAAAAAAAAACATTTTTAATACAAGAAATATTTTTAAGAACTTGACAACGACAATGTTTTTATCAACTAATAATAATGGTGTATAAAATTTACAATGACCCTATTAAAGTCAATAATAGACACTTGTTGCTTTCGACAGCAATGGGCGTTTTAGTGGTTAACATTGTGGTTACTGTAATGATAACGATTACATTAATGAAAAATTCCAATCGAGATAATAATTCCTAAAAAATATTTTAATATGAAAATAAGCTTATTTTTAAAATAAACGTTTTAATCATTTTGCATATTTTAATTTATTTTCAAATATCTCATTAATATTGTAGATGTATCTATCATGTTATTTAATTTATTTTTAATATTTATTAATAATAATAAAATTAATGCAAACATTTAAAATAATCTCATTTGTATTAAAAAAGATAAATATCTATTCAATTAGATATGAAAATATTTTACATACATTATAATTAATTTTTAATATACTTCTATTATATTTTAAAAATTTTAATATAAAAACTATTTGAAATATAAGCTTTTACTTTGTATGATAAAGAGTCTCTTCAAATATATAGTAATTTGATAAATATAAATATTTGTTATATATATATATATATATATATATATATATATATAATTGTGTATGTATGTTTGTATGTATATATCGACTATCGATTACTATCGTAAACTTATATGAAACGCTTTTAATATCACGTCTTTTGATCTACTGTACGTAGGAACGTTTAAGCCGTCCTTAATCCTAGTTGCGAGTTCCAAATTTAGTTCATCCTCAATATTGTTCATTATGCGATGCTCTATTCTCTACCCTAGTGCATAATTACGAAAACAGAATTAATTCAGACATTACCAAATGCTTGTTTGGCAATACAGAGCAAATGAATTTCGAAACCACAAAAAATGTTCTTTAATTATATTTGGAAGTTTAATTGTGTGTATTTAAAAAAATCTACTTTTATAACTATATTGTTTACTGTAGATATGTTTACTGTAGATATGTTGATATATACATTTGTTATTTTTGAATTCATTCAAATAGTTGAAATTAGTTCAAGTTAAATGAAGTGTTAATATCTTGAAATGATGAAAAATATTGTAATATATTATATTTACACAAATGAATCAGCCACAGTTCTAAAACAACCAATATTGTAATATATTTTTCAATTTTTATTTATGTAGTGACAAAGAAATATAATATATATATATATATATATATATATATATATATGTGTGTGTGTGTGTGTGTGTGTATGTGTGCGTATAAATAAAAAATATACAAACTTAACTAGACTTAATGTGATATAAATTTAACATATAAATTAAAAAAACTCATATTAATTACTATATAAACCTAATTGTTATCAAAATTAATGCTGAAAAAGTGTTAGCTATAATAAGAAATATTTTCACGATAATGAAAACTTATAAAAATATTAAGAGTGATATGCAAGTGATACTGTAGTACTGCATAATAATAAAAATTTACAACTGTATATCAGTGTTTCATAATAAATAGTTTTATAAATAAAAATGTAAATCTATCAATGCAGTATATAAAATTTATATACGTTACACATTAAGATTTTGATATAAAAGTCAACAATTTTAGAATATTATAAGAAAAATTATAATTTAAAAACACAATATTCATTTTATTAAAAATTTAATAATTCTCACCTCTCTCTCTTTATATACATTATATACACACACATACATACATACATATATACCCGTCTCTCAGTTTACGCGGAACTTTTTTTATGCGAGTTTTTTTTACGTGGCAAATTATACTCTATTATTTTTTACGTGGCAAATTATAATATATTATACTCCATTTAAGCAGGACTTTTTTACCTGGTATTGATTTACCCGGAACTTTTTAAACGCGGTCAGATGGATTTAATTTTATATAATTTTTCATGGAATTTATTATATATCAGAGTGATGCAAATTCTTACATAATTGTATAAAAGCACGCTATAAATATATAAAAGGTTGATTGTTTTGAATTACAGTAGCGATAATGACATCGAATAAAATTTATCTACTTTTGTTTTCTAAAACGTCATTATTTTTTTGTTAAGCTATGTGAAATAAATATGTGTTTCCACAACTTTACTAGCTTTTATTTCCAATATTTTTTCTATTGTACTGACAGACTCAATTTACGCGATTTTCATTCCCGTAAAACAAATCCACGTGGAACGGATATTCCGTGTAAATTGAGGGACGGGTGTGTATATATATATATATATATATATACATATATATATATATTTATATTTATATATATATTTATATATATATATATATATATATATATATATAAACATATATATATATATATATATATATATATATATATATATATATATATATATATATAAATATATATATATATATATATATATATATATATATATATATATATATATATATATATATATATATATATATATACGGGAGTAGTTTGATAAGTATGGTAAATTTATTTATTGTTTAATTTCATTTTTCAATTCTGTTTTTTTTACTTTTTACCATACTTTTTAAACAACTCTCGTGTATATATATATATATATATATATATATATATATATATATATATATATATATATATACAAAAACGTGCCCACATGTTTCTCTTTAATAAAACACAAATTATTTGGAATTTTTTCAAGCTGTTTTTATATTGAAAATATTATTCTTTACAATTATACGTGAAACAGAATACCGTTCAAATGTTCACCATGACTATGTCTGCAGGCATCAATTTGAATATAGAAATTTTCAATGACTTTTCGACATGTTGCTGGATTTATTTCACGAATTGCAATTCAAATGTTGTTCTCTAGGTTATCAATTGTTTGTGGCTTGTTAACATAGACTCAACTTTTCAAAAAAAAAAACTCACAAAAAATCTAATGGTGTTAAATTGCATGATCTTGGAGGCCAATTGAAATCTGTATTTCATGAAATTACACGTTGATAAATTCCGATCCCAAAAATTGAATGTTTCCTCGAGTTGTGCGACCTGTAGCACCGTCTTACTGAAAATAGACATCAAATATATCAATATCATTCAATTCTGGTCATAAAAAGTCACTCAACACTGATTGGTATTGCTCAGAATTCACAGTAATAGCATTTCTAGCATTATCTTCGAAAAAAATGGTCCAATGATTCCAACAGTGACTTTTTGAGGGTGTAGAGATTTTTTATTAATAACACAAGGATTTTCATCGCTTTAGATACGACAATTTTGTTTATTAACGAATCCATCCATTGTGAAATGAGTTTCATTACTAAACAAAATTTTGCTTAAAAACAATGGATCTGTTGTTCGTCGTTGAATAATGCAACTAGCAAAATTACGACGTTGTAAATGATTTCTTTCTTTCAATTCCTGGGTTAATTGAATTTTGTACGCGTATAAATGCAAATCTTTATGCAAAATCCTCCATAGACTCATAAGATATGTTCAATTCTTGCGAACGACATCAAATTGATGTTGTCAATTGTCAATTGGTTCATTGTTAACAATTTCACTTACAGTAGCAATGTTTTCATTTGTGCGTATAGTTTTTGGTCTTCCATTTTTTGGTTTATCAAACACACAACCATTTTCTTTAAATTTTTTAACTAATCTGTGAACTGAAGTCTGATTTGACCGATTATTTACACCAAAAAATCACACATTTTTCGATGGGTATTTTTCAAAGAACACCCGTTTTCATAATAAGTTTGAATAATGTAAATGCGTTGCAGAAATGTAATCCTATCCGTGGTTAAAATTGTAACCTTCTATTAAAACAAAAACGCTTATGATGTCATTTGAAAAGATATAACATGAAAAAATTATACATTGTTTACATCTAGGCGTCACATTTGGATAACACTGATATTCTGAAAATGTATTACTGATATAAATTTGTTTCCTTATAAATGAAAATAAATTTGCATTTTTTGATAAAATTATTATAGTAGATCAAATATCTTAAATAAAAAAAATAAAAAACTTTATCTTTATATAAATATGAATTTTTAATAATAATGTAATTACTTTTATATATACTAATATATATATATATATATATATATATATATATATATATATATATATATTATATACACATTCATACACACATATGTTTAATGCTAATGTTTGTACATATTAATACGATACTTGTGAACACCATCTTTAAAAATAATAAAAAGAAAATTAAATTCGGACGGTAAGTTTTCCGCAGTATCTTGTTGTTACCTCAGCTATAATTAAATAAGTTAACGCGGTAAGGACGTTCCGTATTACTCCATAAAGTCGAACTCGTTTTCACTTTAGACAAGGTTCTGTGGATATCTTGCCCTCACAGAAAATTATTTATACAAAATAGTCTCGAAGACAATAAGAACTCTAGCTGTAACACAATTCAACTCCGTTTTACTTCAATTATTATTTGAATTCTCTACGTTAATGTACAGCTTTCTCTACACTTTCCTTTCCTCTTTGTTTAGTTTTTATTGATGTACTTTTATTATATTTTGTTATTGTATTCTTAAGATCTTTTTATTTGTTTTTTTATATCGTTAAGTTTTTATTTTCTTTAACAAATATATTACATATATATATATATATATATATATATATATATATAATATGAAAAACATCACATACAAACATGATTTATTTATTCAATTAAATGAAATATTGTACTCTATATTTAACCAAATATTCATATATCCTACTTGTGTTATTTTCGTTTAGACTGTTCTAAAATATTAAAAAAATGTATTTGTTTTGTACAACAAACCATTCATTTTATTTAATGTTACATTTCTATAACATGATTTAATTATTATGTATATCAATACAAGAGCTTTTAAAGTAGGTATTCAAAAACAGTATTAAAATATTTTTAATTATTCAAAATTCAAAACACATTTAATTATAGAGTATAAATATATATTTTTATAATTAAAAACTAATAAATAGAGAGCGAATTATAAATTATTTTTTTAAATGTGTAATTATTTGTGTATGTCATATGTTAATTTAAAAAATTGAGTTTGTTAGCATCATATATTAACTTAATTATAAAACATTAACGTCGTTTATTTTTTTATAATAATAATTTAATATATTAGTTAATTTTACTGTATGAATATCAAAAAGGAACAATGTTTCAACTTTACTGAATTGAATATTATTTTATTTTCAAGAGCTTTCAATAAAATAAAAAAAATTAATCATTTTAAATAAAAGTCAGTAACTACTGTGTGTAGTTAGGAAAATTCAAACCTATTTAATTTTTTCATTAAATTGCTAACAGGAAAAATTTATAAATTTAATAAAAGTAATTTAATATTGAAACTTTTTGTAGATAAGTGATTCAACACTTGACCTACTATCTAATAAGCTTTCATCGCATTAAATTATTTCAACAGATATGACATGTTCGCATATAAATTAGCTTAGATATTCACATGCATTTAAATGCAATTCGTGATGCATTGTTTCCATACCTATTGGATTATTCTGTGTACTATAGATGTTCGTGATTTTCGTTGTTTTAGACTAGGTAGAAATTGATGTTTCACAAAAAGAGATAAGAATATCAACTGTGTCTCATTTATTAAGTGAAAAATTGTGTATCATAAATATTTCAAATTGAGATTTGTTTTATAAAAAATATTATTGTTCATCAGACTACTTGTGAATAATATATATATATATATATATATATATATATATATATATATATATATATATATATATATATATATATATAGGACCATCCAAATGTGACGCCTAGATTTGTGTTTTATTAAAAAGAAACTATACACATGCTTCCCTATACACCACTTTATACACATGTTTCTTTTTAATAAAATACAAATCTATGCGTTTTATTTGGATAATCCTATCAATATATATATATATATATATATATATATATATATATATATATATATATATACACATACATACAAACACACACACACACACATATATATATATATATATACATATTATATTATTATTAGGTTGGCAAGTATCTCCCTTTCGCTTTTTTTTTTTTTGTACATAGCTGCGAAATTCAAAAGACCAGAAGGCGGAAGGGAGATATTTGCCAACCTAATATATTAACATTTAAATGCAAGTAGTATAAAATATATAGTTCAATAAAATTCATATTTTTTTCTTATATTATTATAAAAAGTTGAACATGTTATACAAAATAAAAGTTTTCTTTATTCGGACACAATTGTGGTTATTTTTCAATAAAAATATGTGTTTATTTTATCAATGATCACAGTAGTGTAGCAATTTTTTATTAGATGGTTACTGTATAGCGAGTTCTAAAGAAATTCTCTAAAGAATAATAAACTATAAAACTTATATCATGGTCCAGTGTTATGAAATTTATATATATATATATATATATATATATATATATATATATATATATATATATATATATATATATATATATATATATATATATATATATATATATATATATATATATATATATATATGTCTGTGTGTGTAAACCTTCATATAAATATTTATACAATGTTTCGTTTTATTATTTTATGATGCATTAAAAAAAATTGAATTGTAATTCATGATATATGTATTTTTCTCACAATAACTGTATAATTGTCAAAGTGAGATTGAAGGATAAGAAAGAATAGTAAATAATAGTAAGCAAGTAAATATATGTACAATCCTTTCAGGCTTATTTGCGCCATCATATATATATATATATATATACATATATATATATATATATATATACATATATATATATATATATTTATATATATATACATAGAATCCTAAAAGTCTATATCAGCTAACTGTAGGAAAGCACAATTGCCGGAAGCACCATGGAATGTTATTATATCGTCTTAAATGTTTTCTCAAGATTCTTCCATTGTTTCCTGTTTGCGGCTAATTTTATTTAACCTATACTTTTTTATATCATCTCTCTATCTTTGAAAGGGTCTTTTTCTGGATTTTTTTTTGACTCTTGTTCGTCTTGGCCTTCTTTTGCTATATGTCCTGCCTATACTCATTTTATAGATTTTGCTTGTTTTATCATATAAATGACTTATTCATTATCATATCCATTTTACAGGTTAATCAATTTACCGTTAGAAACTTCTAATATTACACTTTTTATATTTCGCTGGTTGAATGTTAATGCTTCATTTTTGCATTAAGTGTTCAAGTTTCTAACCCATAATTATGGGTTATATTATTTACGATCAGGAATACATGTTATTAATATTTTTTTGTTTCAGGCTCAATGGTATTTTACTTTTCATTATTTTTTTAAAAATATTACCCTAATTCTCTATTTAATTTTTGGCCCTGGGCGTTTGTCACGTCATATAATTTTCTCCATATTATTTTATCTACTTGAACCAATCAATGGCTCTTCGACTGTATATTTTTTCTTCAAATCTATTAAACATGAATTTAGTTTCTCTATATTCATTTTTAATCCAACTTTTATATTTTTCTTTGATAACGTTTCAAGTAGCATTTTTAGCTTTTATGAATTTTCACTTATGAGTAGTACGTCATCAGAAAACCATTAATATGACATTTTTTTAAATTTATTTTAATACATTTATTTTTAAAATTTCTTTCTTTCATTACCCGCTTCAAGGTTACATTTAATAATTTGTGAATCAAACTGTTTTGTTATTTGGCCCATTCTTTTAGTTTGATTTTGTCAGAGAAATCTTTCATTCTAATTTGAGATATTGTAAAGTATCATCCAAATGTGATGCCTGGATTTGTGTTTTTTTTTTTAAAAAAAAAAGAAACTATACACATGTTTCCCTATACACATGTTCCATTTTAATAAAACACAAATCTAGAGATCACATTTGGATGACCCTATATTACAATATATATCTTTTAATAATTTCAAATAATTTTTATTTATCCCTCACTTCTTCAGGAGAAAACAATGATGCAATGTCTATTGAATCAAACACTTTTTAAAAATTAAGTATATATATATATATATATATATATATATATATATATATATATATATTTAAAACTAAAATGTGAGACCTGCTTTATATTTTAAAAAATAGTTTATTAAGAATGATTCTTTTGAAAATCTTTTAAGTAATATAAAAATTCCTACACGTATACATTTTATTATTCAGATCTTAATTTCATTTTATGATATTTTGTATTCGTATCATAACATAAAACTAAATTATCTTATAAAAAAGTAACTGTGTTCACAATAAATTTTAAATCTAAGAAAGAGATACTAAGTATTTCAAAAGAACAATAAATATAAATTAAGTAGAATTTTATTTCGAAAACAATAACTTAAAAAACATATAAACAGTTAATGAAACACGTTTTAAGATCATAAAAAATAATACTACTTTCAAATTCTATTCCACAACTAGATTTTAGTTCATGTATAGTAAAATTTATACATTTGATATAACAACATACCATTTTGAACAGAACGATCATTTTGTTTTAGAGTGTCGATGAAACTTTTATATATCTTGGCACAAAGATAGCGTAAGGAAGAAAAATACTGGAATTCATTTACAATTTATATAACACATGTAAGTTTCTGTGAATGTGTGTTACATATGTACATATCTTACAGTTTTATTTACATCTTATTTTAATTCAAACACTGCTTAATTTATGACAAAAGAAAAATAAATTAACAAACATTTTATTCTGGCAAACGTTGAAAGAATTTTAATATATAAGATAACATCTTAGGTTACAAAGATCTCATATTTCAAAGAAAATGTCAAATTAAAGGGACGTTTTTAAACGTATTTACTTATGTATATATATATATATATATATATATATATATATATTCTAACATTGTTGAAATGTTAAAGTCATTAGAGATATTTTTTATTTTATAAAAGGTGTAATTTTTACGAAGAGATGATTTATTCGATTTAGTATTTTTTGAAATAAAATATAAAATTTATATCATCATTAATATTTTATTAGAGAAAAATCTTTTTATTAACTGAAAATATGAAGTCATCTGAATTATATCAGTTTTTTTAAAAAAATGAAATATAAAGCTGTGTTATATGAAATGACTGAATTTTGTTTATTTAAAAATTAATTTATATTCAATTACGTTGTGTGTACTAAAATAGCTGGTATGATATTTAGAATCCCTCGGAGGATCTTATAACCTGTATAGGGCGTGTCCCCAGGTGGCGGATAAGGAAATGCTTTTTAGATACGAAAGAGGGAAATAAAGTAGCTATCAGCAGGAAGTAGCGTCTCATTTTCATATTAGGAGAGAATGATTTGTCTGGTCTAAGAGATAAAAAATATGCATAAGGCAATAAAAAATCTCTGTATTTATTTCTTTTCGAAAAATTAAACACAAATATTATATTTCAAAACTTAATATAGTTTCTAATTCTATTTTAATATCAAATTCGAATTGATTTTATATATTTTATTTTCTATTAAGGAATTAAAGACATATTAAAATTTAATACATTTTTAAGAGAGTTAAGTTTGGATAACTAAAAATAGACGAAGATTATTCTCGAAGTAAAACGTTATCTAAGAAGATAAAAACAATATCTACGACAAATAAAAACAATTTGGATAATGTAAAATGTTGGTAAAATTCCAAAATATTCTATAAAAAGATATGGAGATTGAATAATGGTACACAAAGAGAATCATCCGTTATTTTTTTATTTATTTATTTTTGGAAACCGAATAAAGCAATTACGGTAGTATCATATGGCCAATAAATTCAATTTAAACATTAAAAATTAACCCTCAAACAATCAATGTTGGTAAACAAACGTGGATTTATTCTTCTGCACGACAATACTCAATTCTACATGTTATAAAATAATAATGAACATTTTACAGAATTGAAATTTTGAACTAAATAACATTCTGTGGCATTTATTTTATTCATAGAAGCTTTTATTTATATATTATCCATTTTTTATTAAAAGTTATTTTTTTAACTTGAATATTTTTAAATTTCATAGCTGTAATTTATGAAATTTCAAAAAAGTTGTTTAATATCAAAAAATTGTCAATATAACATTAAAAGAGCACATTCGATATCAAAGGGACATTCTTTAATTTAATCTTTTTTGTTAACGAATTATAATTTAAATTTTAACATAAAATGATAACTTTTATTATATAGTACAACCAAGCAGTGATAAATAATCATATTTTTTTGAATTGAAATGTAATTAACTTTTTTGTATTTAATTATAATATATTTTTGAAATTTTATTTTAAGTACTGAAATATTCCAATAAATAAATTACAATCAATGTTTTTACTTTTATATAATTTAATTTTTATCTAGTTAACTTTTCAAAAATTTTATATTACCACAAATAAAACCAAAAATGTATTTAGAATAAATAATAATAAAGAATTTTCCAAGTTGAAAATATCAAATTGTTTATTACGGAAATGTTATTAGCATACATTTTCAAGAAATTTAATGAATTTTGAGGTTATATTTTAAATATCTGAGGAAATATTAACGAGTGAAAATAAATATAATATCGTAACCGAATGAACAGTCTAAAGGAGAAACTGCGAAAACTCACGAAAACAATGTTAAAAGTACATTTCGTGCTTTTGATATTTTTATCTTCCCTTCAAGATATTACATTTTTATAATGTTGATATCACTTCGCGAAACGTCATCTCTCCTCTAAGATTTTCAAACACAAGTGGAAATAAAGATGACATAGTATACAGTGGAACTTTTAATAGTCTCATTTGAAATTTAATACATGTAATTTAAGTTTTATTTATTTTTTATATTATATCGAACTCACGCAGTTTGTTTACTGAATTTAAAGTTTGTTGTTTTATTTTTTTCGTTCTTCTATTTATTTGAGGAGTACGAAATGAAAATGTCACATTAAGTGTAATTTATTTTAAATAAGGGCTTAAATGAATTTATTTTTTTATACAGTTTATATGAACAATCCAACTGTATTATTATATTTATGACATTTTAAAAAAACTGAAACTTTATATTCTACTATATTTGCTGTACAATAAAAGCTCAAATTCTTATTTTTAATTTAGAAGAATAAAATATTGTCAAATAATAAAGAAATTAGAATTTATTAATTTTTTTTAAACTAATCACTTGATAATTTATATCAATATTTATTTTTACAGAATATGTTGAATATAAATATACTATTTAAAAAAATCAATAAAAATAAATTTTGTATATCTGTAAGTCTTATATATATATATATATATATATATATATATATATATATACATACACGAGGGTTGTTTGATAAGTATGGTAAAAAAGTACGAAAAACTAAATTGAAAAATTTAATTAAATAAATTAAACAATAAATAAATTTACCATACTTATTAAACGACCCTCGTATATATATATATATATATATATATATATATATATATATATATATATATATATATATATATATATATATATATATATATATATAGTGAACGCACGAAGGTACACAAAAGAAAGATAATGTTAAAACGTAACTCATTAAACATTGAAACATTTACACTGGATTGAGCAAATCCAAAAACGATAATTTCTAAGTACAAATTAACGACCCAAATAAATACGATTTGTCCCTATGTGACTAAATGCTTCAACGGTTTCAAATATTAGAGAGTTTCGAGAAAGGGCTGCGACAAGAAAGGAAAAGCAGAGGATACGAACACCTTTAGTGGAAAATATACAGTCTTTTGATTGTACATACGTCTATACACATAGAAGCACACACATACATATAATATATATATATATATATATATATATATATATATATATATATATATATATATATGTACATATGCTTGAAGTATTTACGTATATAGAAGTCATGCACTGATGCGACTTTGCTTTGCATCACTAATCACAGAAGGTCGCAGCCTTATTACTTTCCTTTTTTTACTCTACGAACTGTTATTACCTTATAGATGCTTATTTTATATGTATCGAAATCTACAGAATCAACGAACCGTATGTGCCTTTGTATTGGTGTATAGGAAAATCAATTTTTTATAATGAAAGGACATTTTTATACATTTATTTTACATTTTATAGGTTTTACAAAAAATATTGTCAGTGTTTCTGAATATGATAGCAATACGTTTATATAACTAATTTTATAAATTATATATATGTATACACACACAAATATATATATATATATATATATATATATATATATATATATATATATATATACAAATATATATATATATATATATATATATATATATATATATATATATGAGGTCAGACAATTAAGTAATGCGACCGATTTTTTTTCTCGGCCTATGGTAACACTGCGAACCTGTAACTCCGCCACCGTAATAGCAGATCCCTACTCTCTCGATTGAGACCTTGACCACTCTCGTACGATCATTTCTTCGCCAGCTGTTTAGTGTTTTGTAACAACGCGCGAGTAGTGCATGTCACGAAAATGGAACAGAGAAATTTATTACTGGTTATTACTGGTGATGAAAGTTGGTTCTTTCAATATGACCCCGAAACTAAACGACAAAGTCAACAGTGGCTGTCCCCTGGAGCACCAAGGCCAAAGAAGGCGAGAATGAGCAAGTCCAAAGTGAAAACCATGTTGATTTGCTTCTTCGACAGCAAAGGGGTGGTTCACAAAGAGTTCGTACCACCTGGACAAACCGTAAATCAAGTATTCTACCGCAATGTGCTCGAAAAATTACGAAAAAGGGTGCTCAGAGTACGTCCAGAGATCGCGAAGACTTGGGTTCTGCATCACGACAATGCTCTCTGTCACAGTGCGTTCAGTGTCTCTCAGTTTTTGGCGTCTAAAGGCATCGCAACGTTACCATAACAGCCCTATTCACCGGACATGTCACCCTGCGACTTTTTCCTATTCCCCCATATGAAAAAATTCGTCAAAGGTCGACATTTTGACTCCGTTGAAGATATCCAAAAATCTGTGACGAGGGTACTCGGAGAGGTCCCACAAGAAGTTTTCCAGAATTGTTACGAAAACTGGAAAACTCGCTGGAATAAGTGTATAGATGCGGGAGGGGACTACTTTGAAGGGGATCGCAGCGATGTACCTTAATTTTTAAATATACTCGATTTTTGAATTTTGTCGCATTGCTTAATTGTCTGACCTCGTATATATATATATATATATATATACATATATATATATATATATATATACACATTATTGAGCAAAAGTATTCGCAATATGGGTAACAAGCAATTTATTGATATAAATTATAAAATCGTTAAATTAAAAAAATATATTATTTTTTATATTTTTTTCTAATGAATATTATATTTATTATCAATTAAATAAAAAAAAATTTTCATTAAACGACTTTATTAAATTATATTAATAAATTGCTTATGTTACTCATATGGAAAATACTTTTGCAATTAGTGTTTATATATACATATATATATATATATATATATATATATATATATATATATATATATATATATATATATATATATATATGAATAAATACACAACATTCTATCATTTTATGATACAATCGCTTTATGCATCAAATATTAATATTAGAATATAATTGACGTTCATTTCTTCACTTCTAAAACAATTTGATTGTTTTTTCTAAGCAACAAGAATAAGTCAATGTTTAGACAATGTTACTGTAAAGAACGATACTAATTGAAAAGATCTGCTAATAAGATTGAAAAAATATATTTAAGGTAGGTGATTTTTTATTATTTGTACGATATAAATATTTAGACAAATATATATTTGTTAATAGAGAAATATGAAAGTACAATATAATGTCTTTTAAATTTTATTATTTAAGATTTTATCTATTGACATATTATATATATATATATATATATATATATATATATATATATATATATATATATATATGTATATATGAATAAAAACACAACAATCTATAATTTTATGATACGAGCGTTCTATAAATAAAATATTAATATTAGAATATAATTGACGTTTATTTATTTACTTCAAAAACAATTTGATTGTTTTTTTATAAATAACAAGAATAATTCAATGCTTAGACAATTTAATTCTCAAGAAATACATAAATTAGAAAGATCTGCTAATAAGTTTGAAATAACATATTTAAGGTAGGTGATTTTTTATTATTTGTACGATATAAATATTTAGACAAATAGTTATTTGTTAATAAAGAAATGTGAAAATAAAATATAATGTCTTTTTATTTTATTATGTGATTTTATCTATTGACATATTATATATATATATATATATATATATATATATATATATATATATATATAAATATAATATTCTATTATTTTATGATACGAGTGCTCTATGTATCAAATATTAAAATATACTCGAAGTCCATTTCTTTACTTCTAAAACAATTTGATTGTTTCTTTATAAATAACAAAAATAAGTCAATACTTAGGCAATTTTATAGGCGTGTAGGTGATTTTTTATTATTTGTACGATATAAATATTTAAACAAATAGATATTTGTTAATGAAGAACTTTGAAAATATAATATAATGTCTTTTTTTTTTTATTTTATTATATGTGATTTTATCTAATGATATATATATATATATATATATATATATATATATATGTTTGTATATACATATAAGAATAAATAAACAACAATTTATAAGAATAAATAAACAAGAATAAGTCAATGCTTTGACAATTTTATTGTCAAGAAATACACTGATTAAAAAGATCTGCTGATAAGTTTGAAACAGTATATTAAAGGTAGGTGATTTTTTTTTTATTTGTAAGATATAAACATTTAGAAAAATTGATATTTGTTAATAAAGAAATGTGAAAATACGATATATATTTTTAATTTTATTATATGTGATTTTATTTAATGACATATGTATATATATATATATATATATATATATATATATATATATATATATATATATATATATATATATATATGCACTAATAGAAGAATATGAATGTTTTATTTTATTATTTTACTGCATATTGATCCATTTATATATTAAAGGATGTTAGAAATTATTTTTAACAAAAATAACGATATAATTATTTTCATGTCAACTATATGATTTCAATGTTATGCATGTAGTGAAAAAAAACATACGTATTATATTTATTAATAAAAAATAAACAGTACATTCAATTTAATAATCTCATTTTCTTTTAATTTTTCACCAATCTACATATTATGTATTTATGATTATTTTTCCCATTTATTTATATACGTATGTATACTGTAACATGACCGTAGATTTTATTTTATTTGAAGTTAAATAAAGTTCATTTGCTCGTTTATTGATATTAATGTAAATAAGTGTTGTTTAATCGTGGTGTAAAATATTTATTATTGAAGAAAACTTAATATATTATTAATTATATTTCTGATATATAATATTTACATCATAATTTAAATGTATATAAACATACGTTAAATTTGATTTAATTTTTTGTAACAATAAATGTATTACGATAGAAATATATATTTGTATTTGACTGGTTATATATTGTATATAAAAATTATGAACATATTTTAAAATAAGTTATTTTTGATCTGGAAAAAATATTGAGTTACGGTATTTTATATTCATATATATATATATATATATATATATATATATATATATATATATATATATTTATATGCATGATAGATATATGTATGCAAATGCACATAATATTTTTTATAAAATATTTTGTTTCATGACAACAGTGCTGTATGTATTATAAACTGAAATAAACAAATCAATAATATTTATTTTTTTCTTTCTAGAATGAACCAATTCGATTGTATGTTTATTTGTAAATAAGAGGAATATGTAATAGTTTAAACTATTTTATTAAAAAATAGGAACATAAAAATGTTTATTGGCGAGTATAAGTTTACAAATTAAAGGTAAGTGAATTTCTTGGAATGCATTCTATAAAATTAGACAAATCATTTTATTTATCAATAAAGAAATACACAAAATAATACTATTGTTTTTAATTTATTATTTAAAATTTTTATTTTCATGTATCTATCTATATATCTATCTATCTATCTATATATATATATGTGTATATATTTTTAAAATTTTTATGTTTTTGTATGATGTACTTTACACTGATAAAAATACAAGCAAGTTATTTTCAAGTTAATAATGTGAACATCGTTTCACTATTAGGTATAAAATAAAAATATTAAGGTAAATGACTATTTTATTTATTAATAAAGACATTTTTTGAATATATGTTATTTTATTTAATTATTAATGGTTTTATTTTACTATTTATTTACTTATATGTATAATAATCCATTTTTTCATTTATTTGTATAATGTATGTTATATTGTCACTTCTTTTTTAAAAAAAACTTTAGTTAGATAAGTTCTAGGAAAAGTATTGACAAAAGCACTTATATTTTTTTTTGTCAATTATTAGAGATTACTTCTATTATAATCTATGCAAAGAAAGAAATATTTAGACAACTTTACTCTGTATTAATAAAAAAAAATATAAAAAATGTGTTATTTTTCTTTTATTATTTAAATGTTTATGTAAAAATGTGTTGTTTTATTTTACTATCTAATTATTCATGCATTTATATGTCAATTATATATATACATATATATATATATATATATATATATATATATATATATATATATATATATATATATATATATAGTGATATGAAAAGATTATGGAAAAGAAATAAATGAATCTCTGAAAGTGAAAAGTTTTAGGAGAGGTCTTTGACCAGAAATGGATAGAAAGAAAATATTCACGATAATAATTAAGGTGAGAGAACTGTAAAGTTTAAAATAAAATGAAAGAATTAAAATTTTTATTGGTTTATTCAAAAAATTTATATAGATATATATTTTTTCTATGAAAATGTTTACCAGCGATTTAAAATTTTTTTCATTAAAAATTTTTAATAAAAATTATATTCCCAAATTTTCTTTTACTAAAATTATATTTATAATATAAAAATATGTGCAAAATTTACTACAACATTTTTTCATAAATTTTTCATTTAAATACTATATATGTAGAAAAATGTATCACAATAGAAATATGTATTTCTGTTTAACTATATTTTATTTATATAAGTATTATAAAAATATTTAGATTGTATATATATACATATATATACATATTTATCATATACAAGGGTCGTTTAATAAATATGATAAATTTATTTATTGTTTAATTTAATTATTTAATTAAATTTTTCAATTTAGTTTTTCTTTTTTACCATACTTATCAAACGACCCTCGAATATATATGGTC
The DNA here is from genome assembly GCA_029203775.1 of Neoneuromus ignobilis. NCBI lineage: Eukaryota > Metazoa > Arthropoda > Insecta > Megaloptera > Corydalidae > Neoneuromus > Neoneuromus ignobilis. The sequence continues at coordinate 10,346,381 of CP092092.1, forward strand.
ATTCAAATGTGACGCTTAGATTTGTGTTTTATTAAAAAGAAACTATACACATATTTCTCTATAGACAGGTTTTTTTTTAATAAAACACAAATTTAGGCATCACATTTGAATGACTATATATATATATATATATATATATATATATATATATATATATATATATATATATATATATATATATGAATAAAGATAGAGAAAATAGCTGAATATACAGCATTTTATATTTTATGATATGTAATGTAATAAAAAGTATTAATGATAATTTCTTATTTTAAAAATATGATGCAGGTTTTTTCTAAGCAGGAGGAATAATAAATGGTTTAAAGTATTTTATTACTAAGAAATTAATTTAAATTCAAAAATTATCTTTTGTTGAATTTTAAACATCAAATTGAAAGTGTGTATTTTTTTAAATAAAAATATTTAGACAAAGTATTTTATTTGTATTATAAATAAAGAAATATGAAACATCTAGTTTTATTTTTTTTTCTAGTTCTTTTATTTTTGAAATTATTTTAATCATTTATATCTATTTAAATTTATTTATCTATCTATCTCTATGTTGCACACACACATACGTATATATATATATATATATATATATATATATATATATATATATATATATATATATATATATATGTGTGTGTAGGTATATATATATATATATATATATATATATATATATATATATATATATATATATAATGTTATTTTGTGTAAAGGTATTGTGTATATTCTTTTTAAACAGTCATGAATAACTAAAATAAAACTTATTCAAATTTATATGAATATTAATAGAAAAGACATAGATTTTCTAAAATATACCTTTTTACATCGAATTTTTTATGCAATTTTATTTTATTACATCTTAATAATTTATAGAATCATATAAAAATGTCTTAAAATTATAGACATTATAAAACGTTCTTTTATATTGATTGCGAATTTATCGATATTATTTAAAAATATACTTTGTTTTACATTTATATATGTTGTTAAGTCGTTTCAAATGATTGTGCGTGTTTGTTTTATGAGTTATTTGAAATTTGCATAGTGTTTCGTCTGTTCAAACTGCGTGTTGTGGTTGACATTGCTCCCTTCTTGCAATCAATATATGCAATAAAGGTGTATATATTCATATACGTGTGTATGGAATATACAGTATGGTTATATATTTTATAAATTTATTAAATAGACACATGCTAGCAAGTGTAGGAACATCGTTTTAATTAAATGCATTGTGTTAGGCACTATATTCTAGAACAAATTATAGTGTTTCAGAAACACGTATGTATAGTCGCCTTGTAGTGTTTTCTCTGTTGGAGAAACTAAGTAATTGAGTTTGATTATTATAAGTGTGATGTGTATATTGTACTATAAAATGTAATTTTCTCATCTATAAACATAATATATAATTTAATATTTTTGAATATAGGTTTTAAATCAAATAGCGGAATTATACATTTAAATAAATGGAATTAAATTGTTTTGATATCACAAATTCAATTATTTTAAATGTTTCAGTTTGAACTATTTAAATATTCATACAATTTTGTTTAAATATTATATCAATATATCATTAAGTAAGAATTTTAGATCAAAAATTACATACGGAAAATAATTTTCCAACTAGAAAACATTAAATATTGAAGTACAAAGTATATATAATATTTTATCATATGGAATTATATAATCTAATAGGGACATATTTTAATCTCAGATATATTCAACTTGTGTGTATATATATATATATATATATTACAATAAGTAATTTTTTAATTTATCAAAAATATCCATATGTAAAATATAATATTTAATGAAATATAACAAAGTGATTATACCGATGTTAGTCTCTCTTACTTATATATTATTATTATATTATAGAGAGACACATTATTAATTTTATATGCTTAATAAATAATGAATTATATATATATATATATATATATATATATATATATATATAACTTGGATAAATATTTTATGAATTATATAATAATTATAATATATAATTAATGTATGTATTTTAAAATTCATTTGTATACTTGTAGATTTTTGACCATTTAATTATTTTTTTAGAATAATGTGAAATTAAAAATTTATTTGCAAATATTTTAATTTAAAGTACAATAAATCTTTTTAATAAATATGTATAAGCTTTTAATTGTTTTATGGTTAAAATATTGATTTACATTCATGAGGTGAAAATTATAAATAAAGAGATCGTATGTTTATTTTATTTGCAGTAATTTGTATTGTAATTCTCTATGGTGTATTATTTCAATATATATATATATATATATATATATATATATATATATAAATTTATATATATTTATATACATTTATATATATATATATATATGTATATGTATATATATTAAAAAATTAAAAGACTTGTAATTAGGTTTCAATTAACAGAAAAATAATAAAAACGATCTGAGAATAAATAAAATTATTTTGTATTTTAATTCATAACTTGTAATAAATAGGGTTTATCTTAATTTAGACATGGAGTTCAAACGAAAAGTATTATTTAAATGTCATGTTCTTTGAATATTTTTTGTGATGTATGGCAGATCCATTAATCACATATTTTTTCGTTTTTAAAATTTATACCGCTTATTTTTTATTTAAAAATGACAAAATATTTATAATGAAAATATTTTAAATGCCTATATATTTATTTTAATTTTTTCGCAAAAATAGGAAGTAGTAGTATTAGCTGAATATTAAAATTATGACACAATGTTGTAAATACATTATATATATATATATATATATATATATATATATATATATATATATATATATATATATGTATGCATATTAGCATATTGTTATTCTATTTGAAAGACATTTAGTTTTATTAAAAAACTATATTTTTAAATGTAAAAAATATTTTTTTTTAAAAAAATAATGAATAAATAAATAATAATATTAATAATTTTATTATATTTGACAAATTTATTAGAGAACTTATTGAAATATCATTTATTTTAAACAATGTTATATACTAAGTAGAAAAATGGCGTCTTGCACATATTATATTTATTGTATTTTTCTATTAGTTTGCTATTTCAATATTGAATTATGTAAGATTAATTTCTAATATACAATAAATTATGTATTCTGCGTAAAAAACGTATTTATAAAATTATTTTAAATATACAACTGCTATTTTTTCCATCAAAATGAAATATATGAATTGTAAGTAATAGGTTACTAAGTGACGTATTGACCTAAATCCAAATGTAATAGTTATTAACCGTATATAGTTAAAATAATTTTTAAAATCTATTAAGTTAATAAGTTTCTATTTGAAATATAACTGTTTAATAATGGTACTGAAATCATTTAGGTATATATATATATATATATATATATATATATATATATATATATATATATATTACTATTAAAAATTTGCAACGTAAAATATATCGCTATTTTATAAATATTATAAAGAAATCAACAAGTGATTTGATAAACCTGACATTAAACAAAAATTTAATATGCAATAAAAGTTTGCAGAAAAGCTATAAAGAAAACAATAGAAACATAAACAGATTGATTTATATATGAATATTTTTTTATTGCTCGTCTCGCCCTGAACGTCCCTGTTAACATATTTACTTACGATTTAACACTCAACAATAAAAGTCACTACACACAAAAAATACCCACGAAACGTTATGAAGCGTAACAAGAATTAATATATAAAGAAAATGTTTCCAAAGAGCAATCAATCATTCACCCGATGAATAAAAACGTGTGAAGAAAAAAAATGTTGATGACAACAATGATGACAGCAACATTAAACAATGCAAAAAGTTTATAAACTGAAAAACTGTAAACACACAACGCTAAAGAAAATTCGTTTCGATTGTAACAAAAAAAATATATGTGACGACGTATCACAAACGTGTGAAACTATTATAAAACCCACTTTCGGTCATACTCTAAACACTGTGTCATCAAAGAGAGCCCGGGTAGAACTAAAACACGTTCCAGGACTCATCCCTTAGCCGAATGTTACGGGGGTAGTTAGTACGTGCACCACGACAAGCCACAGCGCTGGTGTCGCTCTCTTGCCCGTATAACGCGGGAGCACTTCTCGTGAGCGCATATGCCGATTTCTCGTTGCTTGAATGCCGTATAACGGTCGTTATATTCGCTAGAGACGCAAGTCGATTGGAAATTTTTACGTTTTTTCGTCTTCAGTTTTTCGTTTATAAATGATAGAAGAATTTTTCATTGGCTATGATTTAAAGGAACCTTTATATATGAATATAAATACAAACATTTTCGTATAAAATATTTTCTTAAATAAAATACATGATTTATTTAAAGTAGTGTAACAAAATAAATATTTTGAAAACAAAGCGATAATGAAAAATATATATTTAATTAATAGAAAAATATTTTCCCATAATTATTCTTAATTACACAAAAATATTTTTAAAAAATTACATATAAAAACATTTTTAAAATTTGTTTTCATTTTGAACTATATATGATATTTCTTCACATTTTGCATGCATTTTAAAATGTATTTATTTATAGAATTTGTATTTATTAAGAATTAAGTCAGGATTTAACTATAATATATTTATTACTTATTAAATATTTTACAAGTTTAAGTATTAAGGTGATTAAAATAATGCTTAAAAGGTCAATAAAAATATGAAAAAAATTACATATTTAAAAATGCGTAATGTAGAAATAAATAAGATTTATTATCTGATAACATTTTTAAAAATGAATAATCGTTCTTCGCTAATTAGCATGATATTTATATACCGTTTATACAAGTAAAATATCTCAGTAATTATCAGTCTTAGTCCACATGTAAAAATAGCTATACGTGTAATAAGGTATTTTGAACTCGCTTCTACTTTATCACTTTTGATCAAGAACGTATCAACATTTCTTAAAGATATATCGTTCCAAGGCAGCATAAGATTTATAGTTCTGCTTTTCCGTTCTATCAGTAACTATGAAAAATATGATTTCTATTCTGTTACATAAATATGAATGAAAAACGTCATATCAAATGAAATATGTGAAATAAGTAATGTAGTATGTATATATTTTTTCTTTTGTAAATATTTGGAAATTTTATAAAAATTAACATACTGTTTGAATAATATTTAATTTTTTATAATTAAATATTTCATTGATATTCTGAAAATTATGAATATTTATATTAACCAATAATTTCTAATTTAATCGATATATATATATATATATATATATATATATATATATATATAGATATATATAAATATATGTATTACAAAAATAATTTATTTTTATAATTATAATATCTTTAATAATTAATTTATTTTAGAGAAAGTGTTTTTATGTAAAATGATAAATAGATTTTATTATTTATATTTTACAAGAGACAATAATATTCTTTGACAGTAAAAACACTTTAAATGAGAAAAAGTTTTTAAAGCAACAAGATAATAATACATTTGTTTTATGTGAATATAATTTTAAAAGTCCGATAAATTATAGTAAAATTTCTTCTGATATCAAAGAGATATGTATAAAATATTCATTCCTAACTTTTATCTTTGTACATATTATTAAAAGTACATTATACTCATTTTAAATACTGGCACACAAAATACATCAATGTAATTTTGTATAATTTTTTTGTGTATAATTTTCTACTTTTCACTTGATTTAGGATTTTTTTAGTTATATAATTTTAATACACTTTTGTTTTATAGAAAATATGGTTGATTATTAAAAACATTTCCATATGTTATTCTTATTCTAAGTAGAAATCAGTACGATCAATATACAAAACAATATTTTAATTTATACCATCATTATAAGTTCTTAAAAAACGATTATAAAAATATTTTAAACATTAGTGTGTTAATTTTTATTTGTTGGCGTTTTTAATATTTTAAAAATAATTATTTCTGAAAAATATTTCCATTTATTTAATATTTTTTGTCTTCAATTCTCATTTAATATTAAAGATAAATAAAACTTTGTTTGTTTATATATATATTTATTTATATAAAAAATAGAATTATATTTATTTATATTAGAATAGTAAAACTTCTATAACTTTCAAAGTAAAAATATAAACAATGCTACAACTTTCTTGTGTGAAAGACATAACAAAATAAAGTTATTTTTAAACGATAAATTAAAAATATAATTTCATAATATTATTTTTTTGACAAATTGAACAGAACTTATTAAATTAATTTTTAAATATTAAATTATAATAGATAATATTCAGTACACTATATAAAATTTTATAGAATATTTATATGAAACAATTGTTAATGCTGACCAAAAAATATATAAAGAGTAAATAAAAATACGAGACTTCAATAATGGACGAAGATTTATGTATTGAAAACAGTTTACGGTATACGAAAAATTGAAGATTTATTGAAAATAAGAGATTTTGCTTTAGAAATAAGCTTTTATAGTCTGTATTGTTTTCAGTATAGTCATTATTCTAAAGTTTAATATATGTATGGGATAATAAGTGTTAGCAAAATTTATTACCAAAAAAAACCCTTCTATAAATTATAGTTTATAGTAGAATTTCAACTTAAATTAAATATATGCATATGAGTGAATATTAACCATTATGATATATATATATATATATATATATATATATATATATATATTGATTAATGATTTTTTTTAATATAAGTGATCGAGTGAAATAGATTTTATTAAATTTATTTTATTACACAATTTTAAAATATTTCTACTTGAATACTTAACTATAATATATTAAAATAAAAGCTCTTTTTTCTGATTTTAATTCATTATTAATATTTTAATTTTTGTTGGGTATTACATTTCTATTTATATATTTTAAAAATAAGTCGAGTATTTTTTGAAAATCTTAAAAATATGAAAGTTCGGTACTATTCTGCATATTTTTAACAAAAATTTAATCAAGAGAGTATTATACTGTTTGATTTTAGAATGCTCGATGATTTTTTTATATCCAAATATATTTCAATACTCTTTTATAGTAACAAAAACTGAACGATTTTATATTTTGATCACGTTCAAACCGATTTTTGATGCTTTCATATTCATAATTTTTTCAGAGAATATATTTTTAGGAAGTGAAACTTCATTGATATCTTTTTAATGTTGATTCTTGCTGGTATATTAATATGTAATAATTATTGAATTAATTATTTACTAGTATTTTTTTATATTTGACAAACGCAAACAATTTTAATGTACATTCTCTCATTACTGACTATTAGATTATATAATATTTTTATCATATCAGTTTATTTCTAATGAACATATTATTTTTTATCATAAATCACAAATGCTACAATTCTTTTACAATAATTTGTATATAAAGTTATTAAAAAATCTTATGGTTTTTGAACTTTATATATCTTAATTATGTTTCTTATGATTACGTTTATTTTTTAACAATAAAATTATTCTAATAATTATTATACATTGAATATTAATACATGAAATGCGATGTCGATATTATTTTAATTAACTATAATATTACAAGTATAATTTCTCGAACAAAACAGGACATCAACAGTTTTCATTGTATAATTTCCATATAATTAGCAGAACAGTAACGCACGTATATTATTTTCTTATTATTTACATGAGGGTAGACATGCAAAGACCATATCTACTCAATTTGAAACTTAATTAATGTACGCATCACTTGTTGTGCTTTACTATATACATTGACATTAATTTATTATAGAATATTAGACAGATAGGGAGAACGTGTTACAATTGGTAGTAGTTTAGACGCGAGTACGCACACATAAGAGAGGATTACAATTATTGAATACCACAGGCAAAGTTGTATTCTTTCCTTGTAATTTAATTGCGAGTTGCGATAATATACCTTTTGTGCAGACAGATGGGTGTTTGTTGCGTAACTAAGAACGTAAGATAGATGAGCTCATAAAGACGTACACAGGATTCTGAAAGGTGGTGAAAGTCGAGATCTGGAATGAGTGGAATGGATACGTAAACACTGTACACAAATGAGGTTCCACAAGTTGAGATGTACGATTATGATTGTTTAATATAAGGGGAAGATATATTTCTTTTATGTTCACGCCGTTGAGAAATATACTAGTAGTGTAATATGTTTGTTATGATAAGTAATGTTGAATGAACAAAACTGAAATTAAATAATATTTTAGTTGCTCTAGGTACGTGCATTATTTCATTTCATGTTGCAAGAAAATTGTCTGAGATAAAATTAGTTGATTACTGGTTGTGTAGATTACGAAAACTTTAATAACAACTACTGTAATAAATGTAACATTTACATAGTAGAAATATGCTGTTTTAATTGACTAACATTTATTAAAAAAATACTGTAATTCAGAAAAGAAATTATATGCTAAGAAAGTTATATAATATGATTCTATTTGACATTTGAAATAAATTATTTTTCATATTTTTATCTAATAATAACAAAAAATTTAAATTAAATATAAATTAAAAATTAACCCTTATCGAATGTTAGCATTTTGTACTTAACTTTCTGCTAGGTCGGAGATATATTTGAGTGTTTATTGTAAGAGAAGACTAACTAAGGTTATTTGATATAAAAATATAGTTTGTGCATAAAAATATTTATATTTACACTTGAAATGTTTACATTATATTAAACGTGTAATTTTCAAGCTTGAATGTTATTTATATTTTTTCAATGTGTGGTATTTTTTGGAAACATTTTCCTACATGAAGGAATGGTTTTCTGTTACAAGTTTCGCAGAAGTATATAGTCGTCTTTCTTCCTCCAGGTAACTTCCGATTGGAACATACAATGCAATCATTAAGCTTCTCTTGGGAATGAGGTTGCAAGATATGCAACTTCATCACAATAATTAAAATCACTTGTCGAATATTCAAAATTTTCACATATTTCACTACAACTATCACTGTTACTTTCCATATTGCTACAGTTTTCTTTATTCATTTTTGGAGGAATAAAATATTATAATATAAGTAAAATAATTACTGAAATATGACAAAACGTGTTGTCTGCTATCGAGTAAGAATTAAACTGTAAAAACATACAGTGTGTATATTCAGCAATGAGGACGTTGTTATTTGTTCAGTCTTGTCATCCAAACGTGATATACGACTGATAGAGCAAAGTTGTAATGTCACGTCAGAGGTGACATACGACCGATAAGGGTTAACTTATATACAAATTATATATATATATATATATATATATATATATATATATAAGAAGTTTAAGAGAATGAAAATGAAAAAAAATGTATATAATTTTTTCGAAAAACAAATAAAAAAAATTGTATTAATAATCTTATTCTATCTCAATAATATAAAATTTACTTTATCCTTAGAAATAGTTATACTAAATTCATTTTACAGGTAGGAATTTCATATACATGTAATTGATACTAAAAGCTCACAAGAGTTCAAATTTTACAATGAATACAATTAAGGCCTGTAATGAAAAAGTAAAAGAGATTATTTAACGCTAATGAGGCCATTACTGGAATGTTATATAAGATATCTAAATGGTATCAATAAAACTGCATATGTGGCACGTACATAGAAAAGTTGCTTGTTTCGTTTTGCATAGTTATTCTGGGTCGATGGTTCTAGGAAAATGTTAGAAGCGAAACGAATTATTTTTGTAAAAATAAAACAGTTTGTAATGCTTAACTCGCCTTTAAAACTCTATAGGGAGATCTAGTATGAGATAATTTGACTAGGGGTTAATTGCTTTGTTTAATCAAAGTAAAAATAATTATATATATATATATATATACAATTTAAATAAAAAATTATAGAAAAGTGAGTATTAATAATATATTTTCACATATTGTTTTATATTTCATTATTAATTTTCTCTAGTGTGTACGTAAAAAATAAATTAAAATATTTTGTTTTGAAACTACTATTAGTTTTATTTTTTATCATATAATAACAGTATTTTGTTGGTTATTTCTATATCTAGTCTTTATTTTAATAAACCGTATTAGAATTATATAAAAAAAATTAATAATAAATTATAAAATTTAATTGATTTTTATTAAAATTTATTTTTTCAATTAAAAATTTTTCTTCATCAAAATATTTAGTTGTTTCGAGGTATGATAGTATTCATATAACTTTTGTCATTAGTTAGAAATATTTTCAAAGTTGACATTTCATAATTAAAGATCAATCAACCAAGAATTTAATTATTTGATTAGAATATTGAAAAGTTTGTAATGTTTTATAATTTTATTTTACGAATGCTTTATTATTTTTATCTAGTTTCCTTTCAATGCATTTAAAACATCCAAAATATATATCTAGGTTTATTCATTGAAATGTATTTTTATATAACAAATATATATATATATATATATATATATATATATATATATATATATATATATAATCTTATGAAAGTTATTTCAAATTTGAAATACGTTTGTGTTTTTGTATTAAACTATTGTACAAAAAATCAAAGTTTAAGAACATTGAAATAACTGTTTCTTAACGATCTTTAACAGTTAATAACTAAGATTTGAACTAGTGATCTATTAATCATAAAGTTTTCGTAATTAATAGAGAATTTTAACTACTTGTCTGTAGAAGTTTCTTAATTTTAAATTATGTGCGTACACTCATGGAACATAAATATTCGTGTAAAATGTTTTTCAAGTTTATTTTTTTAATGAATTTTTGTTCATTTAACAGCTTTAAGTAAATATTTTCTTATAATATATTTCAATATATTTGGTTACAGAAAAACAAATAACACTTTATAGTGACTTTTTTTATAAAATATAGTTTAAGTAATATTTTCTTTTCGCAACAATATATTAAAATTAAAATTATTCAATTTCATAAAATTATATTGAGTTAAAGGTAAGAGAACAAGCAAGTAATTAAGGGTATCTATTTAAAATGATTTTATTTTTACCAGCGTTAATATTTTAATATTATTAATTTTTATACTAATACCATTTCCTTGTAGTATGATATTTTATTAAGTGTTGAAAAAGTATGTATAATTAGTGACTGAAGACAAATTGTTTATATTATAAATAAATCAATAATAAAAAAATACTATATACTAAAAATAAACTATTAATCAAATCAATGTTTGTATTTGATTTTTTTTTTAATAAAATAAATTTATTATACCTTTATTAATATAACACTTATTATAATGGTGATATGATAAAATTCATTCCATGCTATTTGATTGTACGGTAGTTTACTTTAAAAGAGATCGAGATGAATGTACTTTATATGACTGCAATAATACTGAAGCGATAAAGGTTTCAGTTTTTCACCAGGTTCATTAAAACGTCGACGAATAACTGGATTATGTTTTATACTACAAGTTGTAATTCTGTTCACAGATCAACTCGTTAGATGATTTCTAGTTTATGATCTCTGTTTAGTATACGTTTCATGAAAAGTAATGAGTGTTGATAATAAAATTTGATATTTATTGACGAAATAGTAAATTAGTTTTAAATTTAATGTTAAATATTTTACATACATACATACATACATACATACATACATACATACATACATATATATATATAAATAATGAACATTATTATTTTTGATATGATTTAGATATTAAATTATTTCGTGCAAAAATTATATATAATATATATATATATATTATATATATAATATATATATATATATATATATATATATATATATATATATTGTGTGTGTGTGTGTGTGTAGGAAAGCGTGAAATACTTAAAAATACTTTTAGTAAATTTAGTTTTAAATTCTCTTATTTCCTTTGCAATATTATAACATTTTACAATAGTGAAGACTTTTTTAAAACGTAAATGGGTGATAGTGATATACTTATTGTTTTTTATAATCTGTCTGTTTAAAACATATAATTGAAAATTAATTTTCGACATAAGTTATTAATCGAGTAAAACTTGTTTAATTTGATGTTACAAAAAACATCTATTAATTGATGTACTATATTTTAAAGTTCTTTTAAATTAAACAAATATTTACGAGCATTTTAATATTTTTGTGAAATTCGTGATAAAAGTATAAAGGGCTTATATAATATATATATATATATATATATATATATATATATATATATAAAACTTTGTTTATTAAAATATATTTTTTATAAATGTAAATGTTACGAGAGGCACAATCTTTCTTTCTCTCTTTTTCTCTTTATATATATATATATATATATATAGAGAGAGAGAGAGAGAGAGAGTCATATCAGGAGAGTTTTACTTAATTTTTAAAAAATCTTTTTTTTGAGTAAGCGATGATGATTGTCCGCTCCTGATGGAACATTCTACATATACAAACATATATATAATGGACTTATCAATATTAGTTTATAGTAAGAAAAAAATCATATTTAAATTTTATATAATAAAAAAAAATATATTATATATTTGTATGCGATTTGATAGAATATTTAATTTTAATGAAAAGATTAAATTATGGCGATTTTAAAAATATTTAAAAATCTTATAATTTCAAAAGTAAGAACTTAAAATTAGGATTTGCAATTTATAGATGTGGTGAACTAATTCATCTTATATTAGATAAATAAATAAAACCTATCATGTACATAAATAATTAACGGTATTGAACAAATATAATTTTATGTTATAATAAATGTCACTTTAGTAACATCTATCTTGCTGAGTAATCAATTATTCTTACTTTATAAATATAATGGAAAATCTTAAGTTAAAATAAACAACAATCACGACCACAACCGTCGTTGATGATAATTCCTAAACCTGTGTAAACAGGACAACGCGTTGTCTGAATATTACACCGTTTCATGTGTAGTGGTACTAAAATACACACTTGTACACACAAATACATTAATGTTACTTGTGTTCTTGGGTCGGTAGGTGTTGTTTCGACTAAGAGACACACGCCGTGTTTCCAATATATAGCAATTAAGGATTAAATTACGTTTTCCTATTTTGCACCTGTTACGACTACGGTCAGTACCCATGAATACAGATATTATAGTACGAATCATGGATAATTAATAAGTGTTTCGCAAAAGATAATTATTTACGAACATCTAGTTTATCTCCTTTTTTTCTCTTTTTATATATTCCACTATAATAAAATTTGAAATACAGCTGGGTCTGTTTTTGTGCGGATTATTTTAATTTTGAAGTTATGCGATTCATATTTCTTCTTAGTATCGTTTTATACAATTTTTTTTAAAGAATTTCTTTAAGCGGTTATTTAATTCAACGAAAAGCTCTTCAGTTTTATGAACAAATGAAGGAATCAATGCCATTTATTTCCGCTTTTCAAACTGATAAGGAATTTTCGGTTAGCAAAGGGAGGTTAACCGGGTTTTTAAAAAGGACTGCACTGCATAAGGTAAAGATTACGGGCGTGATTGCATTGGCAGATGAAGAAGCTGCCAAATTTTTTGTTGACAACGCACCAGGTCATCCATGTTTAAAACATCCAAATGTAAACATGATGTTTTTTCCACCCAATACAACAAGCATTATTCAGCTATTAGATCAAGGAATAATTGCAATTTTGAACAACATTACGTTAAACGTACTTTTCAATTTATATTGGATAAACTAGAAAATGAGTCAATAACAGTAACTGACGCTTGTAAAAAAATTTCTATCTTTGACTTTATAAATCATGTTGTTTTTGCTATTACTCAAATAAAACCACAGACTTTAAATGCCTGTTGAAAATGATTTGGCTTACATGTCTTGAAAACAGTGCAGCTATTTAGTTTCTTTCTTATTTCTTTTTTTTTATTCTAAACAGTGCAGCTATTATTGCGATGATGATTAAAATATGTATGAAAAATTCTAAAATAAATTACACATATGTACATATTGCTTTAAATAAAGTTAAATAGTTGATTAAAAAATAAAGTAAAAAAGCTTTGTTTTGTATCAATTTTTTGCAGATATCTGATTTCTTTAAGCATTCTTTATTTTCGGATTTTTTTATGTAACTTTTAGAGTAATTTCACTTTGTAGCTTTGGTTTTATGCGGTTTTTGAAAATTATAACGTATCCCTAATTTTTCAATGGAAGTTAAATCTTTTTTTGGGTGATTTTTTTAATGCGGTTTTCTGCGGAACGTATCTACCGCATAAAAACAGACTCAGGTATATATATATATATATATATATATATATATATATATATATATATAAATATAAAGTTATGTATTAAATATTTTTTTATTTAAGTTTAATAATAAAAATTTAAGTAGATATATTATTGAAATATGAAATATTTTTTCTTTTATATATCAATAATTTTTAAAATATAAATAATTATTTTCTTTCAAATTAAAATATTTCAAAAATAAATATATTTCGTTTATAAACTCATATTGAAACCATTATCGAGTATTTCTAGTTTGGGCTGTGTTTTGACATTCTTGAAATACAAATTATTCTACCAACACCGACTTTAAATAGAAACTAATTAAAAAGTATGAAACAGTGACTGAATAACATAGAAAAAAATGTAAATTATATGCAAGTTGATATTTCAAAGTAAAAAAATATAACAATTTAATATTACAAATGCTATCTTGTTTTTTGTGTCGAGTGCTGCCCCAGGAGAACACGGTTTCATACTTAGTCAGACGTGTGACATTACACGAAGACTTTGTCGACATAATATGACGATCTTTTGTGCTTGCTGTGAAAAATATGCGAGTACTTATCAAAAGAAAAGCACAAAATGTATGTGTTTGCAATATACTTGTGTATGAATATTTTGATATAACTGTTGTTTTTTTTATCAGCGGAGACGTAATTTTTATTATAAAAAATGTTTACAGTTCGCAGAAAATACATACGTCTATTTTACATCGTCATTGTAACGTTTATTGCGAGACAAAAAAAATATGAATTCATTATTACGGTATGTTTCAAGAAACACTGATAATTGAAGATATAAGTTTAATTTAAAGTTCAGAGTACCATAATATTTTTTTAGTATTTTATTTAAATATGTGTATATTTTATTCTAAAATAATATTTGAAATAAAAAAAATATTTTTAAACAAATGTTATGAAAAAAAGTTTCTCGATTTAAATAATAAATATTACAAATTGTTTACGTTGTTTTTTACACAAATAATAATAATTGTTACAAAAATTTTAACTATTATATGATAAAATATAGAAATCGAATGAAATAAATAGAGAAATTATTTAATATATGTTAACTATTAAATTAAAAGATATATATTTAAGCAGAGATTAACAAAAAATAAATTTTAAAATTCAAATCAATTAGTAATCAATTTTATTTGATTTGATGATTTGAAAAATATTTATTATAATTAGTGTAGAATTTATTAAATTTATAAAGTAAACTATTTGTATTTTATTTAAAAATAAACATGTGGAACAATATTCTTCATTTTTAATTTTGAAAAATAATTCTTTGTGATTTTATTTCTATGAAAATATCAAAGCAAAAAATATTTAAATATTATAAGAGTAAGAGTACTGTTTAAAATTCTTACAAAGTAATTACCATCTCACTAGCTTGAAAAATAATAAGCCCTTATCTCGTCATACATAGTATAAATAGAAGGGTGAGATGTTATAACGAGACTCATTACAGTGAAAAAATATAGTGTTTTTAAAATAAAAAATATTTACAGTTTAAAATAAAAAGTAATATAAAATATTATTTATATTTATAGTAAAAGACAACATTGACAAATTTACAAATAAATTACTATTTAAAGTATTTAATTGAAATAATGGTTTATTTATTTTTTAAAACATAAATTTAAGAGATAAGAAAAATATAATTTTTCTCGTATTTCCAATTTTAGCTATGTATTTGACACTACATTACGATCATCCCTTATATGATGTTATGGACAAAAAAAAACAATATAAAAGGGAAATCACTAGCAAGCTTAGTAGGGCGAGTTTCTACCAACCGTTTCTACGTCAGTGTATGACAGTTCTGTTTATAAAAACGTAAGGGATGAGTTGTTTATAGTTTTATACTAAATCAATACTACATTATTATATGAAAAACACAGAGAGAATTTTTGTTGGTGAAAAAATATACAATTTAAATTTGTTATGAAAAGAAATAGCAATTGGTGCTATTAAATTGATTCTAAGTTCATATTTTTATTATTAATTTCGATTTTAATTCAATTAACCGATAAATTTATTTTATCGTACTAATTGTTGTATATATATAGATAACTGACTGGAAATTCATAAAATAGTAATATATGAAAACCAATTCTAAATCTAAACTAGTTTAATTATTTCTCTATTGCAATAATAAAATAATACGTTGGTTTGCATAAAAATAAGATCAGTTTAATTAATATGTTTAATTATAAATCCTTCCTAGATCTTAAACGTAATGTACAAAATATATGTTTTATAATGTAAACAAACTTTTTAAATAAATGAGCAGTACATAACGAGAAGAACTGCTTTTAAAGTTCTACAATCGTTTATGCGGTCTGCATCTCGATTCTGTATCAAACAAACCAGATTCTTCTATTTTATTATCTCTCTTGGGCGTTTGAACAAATCAGATGTATCTACTAGTTTTTCATATACATATATCTTCTTTTCATACAGAATAGCTTGACAGCATCGATTTTAGAATTGACATTCTATGTTCATTCCGTATTCACTGTCAGAATACAAAAATTTTCTCGGAATCGGCTTGGTGTGTTGGAATACTAACTAAATTTTCTCAAGTTTTTGAAATTGAAAAGTTGCCTCTCGTCAAATGAAAAAAACTTGTCGGATAAGATTCGATTCAGCTGGAAATTCTTTAACGACTCGCAAATGATATTTATATTTAAAGCTTTTTTCATTAAAGTACATTTTGTTTGCAATTACACATTATTTATTTTTTAATGTATCTCTATCAACAATAATTTAATTAATAGAAGAAATGTTAAATATCATTCATAAATAAAGTATAAAACTAATATCAGTACACAAATGAATTTTAACCCCAACACCACAATAGTTTAAAGTGTTTAATAATCACTTATTGTTCACTTAAGTGAAAAAAAAGTTCAATTGTGTAAAGTGAATCAGCCACAGTTCCAAAACAACAAATAATATTAGTAAATTTTATTGAAAAATTGAAACATATGAGGAATACAAATCATATTAATAGAATATAAAACAGTGTACCACTTTTTATTTTTCTTATTAACTATATTTAAAAATAAAAAAATACTTTTTAAATTACTATAAGAAAAAAATTATTATACATTAAACATATTTTAGAATGATTTAAAGTTTTTTATTTGCAATATTTTTGTGAAAATTTTGTATATTTTTTAATATCATAAATTAATCCCTACATATGTATAAAGTATATTATGATATTATATATATATGTGTATATATATATATATATATATATACCCACGTAAACGGTTATACTTTTCGTCCCTATATCATTTTATTTCATACAAAATATAACTGAAAGCAAAATTACATTTTAAAATTATTAAAACAGTATCAACAGGTTACATAAATCAATCAAATAAATGAAATTGTATGCAAAAATTGCTTGCAGCTAGGATCTATCAAATTTTGAATGTAAATTTTCTATTAAAGTGTGGTTGCATTAACCCTAGAGCTATATTCACAACCCAAAGGCTATAACCGTATGCCTATATTTAATATTGTAAGCATTATTCATATGCTTTCCCCTAAAATGATTAAATATACTGTATGATGTTGAGAGTGTGAAAAAGCCTTAAAGCAAACTTTACATACATAAATAATATTAATTGTCATTATTTCAATTTCGTCATTATTTAATTAATATGATGTATATTTACTGCGAGGGATTATATTACAGAGGAATAATAAATAAGTATTGTAAATTATTATTAAAATTATACGTAAACTAATGAAAATTGATGTAATTTTAACATGCGCATGTTAAAATTAATTCTACGAAGAATAAATTTTAAATAAATATGTTCAAAGTATCTAAATACATAAATACATTTATATAATTAAAAGAATATATTTATAATGAAATTATTATTTTATTATAAACAAAATTATACGATTCTATATTTTTTAAAAATGTTATCGTTTAATAAAAAAAAAGTTTAATTGGATAACTGAAATTGTAATTGTGTGCGGTCATGTGAATAAATAAATCAGGGTTATAAAATTACAACCCTATAGTCATTTTCTAAAATGTATTGTATTTTAACTAGAATGATACTACTAAACTTTTTACAAATTTATTCTTTCTAGGAATATAATATTCTAAAAAAAAATATTTATTTTTATTTCCTTAGAAAAAAAACTGAATTCTATATATGTTTTAATTATTGTCCATTTTATGTAGTGCAATTTAATATTCTAAAAAATATATTGATTAGAAATGATTTATATTCTCAAAAAAATTATTATTTTTTTTTGTTTTCTTTTTTAACTTACTAATATTTGCTGCAGCTAGGCATTGTAAATAAATTACATTAATCTAAAATACCCAATCCACATTTGACCATATTTGTATAACACCGTGCTTGCGTAAACATTTTTGTCTCTAATACATGTTATTGACATTAATTTGGAGTGTAATACACATATAAATTAATTTTAACCCTATTCAATATTAGGGGTATAAATAATTGGTTATTTTTAATAAATTATATGTTTAAATACGTTTGTGTATGAAATAAATTTCCAACAAATTAAACAAAAAATATCTATTTAATTATTTACAAAGTAAATTAATTTTGTAATAAACTATATTATTAAAATGTATATTGAAAAATTAATACTTTTAAATTTTAGAATAAACAAAACAATGATTTGTTATATGGTAAATAAAACCAACTGTAATAATTGAAAAAATATTTGTATTATACTTAAGAATTTTCTTTATGTTTACTTTTAAATATTGTTTTGTATTTAAAATGATGTAAATTAAAAACTAAATGAAATCAATATTGACATACTGCTTGTATTTTCAGTAATAAATTCAAATAACCAATAATAAAGTTTGTAAATGTCTAAAATAAATATTGATTTAACAAATGGTAATATTTTCGTATGCTCATTTAAAAGGCTATAAATATTGTGAGGCAATATTAAATTTTTTATAAGTTTCATGAAACAATATTACGTATTAATTTGTATTTACCGTAAATATTGATTACTCGATAATATAGTATATTCTGTATCTTCGGTAAATGCATCCGGATATAATAATTAATAGTTCGAATCGATTATAGCAATTACCGTTAAAATTACATTTAAATTAACTGCAGTTTATTAATAGTAAGATGAAAATAATTAATGGTGAACGCTGGTCGTAATTAAAGATAATACGAAGAATTTTAAGAAAATTATTTTCGAAAAATAATCATTTAGAAGACATTTTTAAATTTCCATTTATAATTGAATGATAATAAAAATATATTTTTTTTAATAAATAGAATGAACTACGTATTATTTTTATTTAGTGTTAATACAAAACGTAAAATCAACTAAGCGGTTTTGAAACGAAATAAGTCAATGAATCGAAAAAAAATTGATAAATGAGTTAAACTTCGAAGTCGTGTAGAAGATCCTTTTCCAATATTTACGCTAGATTAACGTAATCGTTTGACTAATTTTTTTGTCACTAAGCAAAAAAAGCGCGTGTTTGAGAAAAAAAATACTTTGTTTATTTATGTAATATATTTTTATACTTTATATGCGAGTACGTTCATATTTTCTTTGATATACAATTATATTGATTTTTATATATTAAAAATACATATAAATATTTTTTTATAATTATTAGAAAATTGAACAGAATATTTGAAAATGTCTAATAAAAAATAATTCGAATAATAAACATTCCGATTAATACTATTCAAATATTTGAAAAGTAATCAATTATTGTTAACGATGTAGATACCTAGAAGGACTTTAATACATTTGCAGATTAAATTATGGATAATCGCGATAGTTGCAAATTTTTTTACAATTATGACTAATCGGATAAACTGGAAAGTGCAGTGTGTTAAAGCGTAAAATTTAGATTAATTCTTTAATTTAGATTGCAAATCTTCTACTGAAATACAAATCCCGAGCAACCGACTCTACATCAGTTTAATTTTAGTCGCTAATCTTGTCTGTCCATCCTCTACATCTCTGTGTAGTAAGTTGGAAACTTTTGTTTGCTTATCTCAAGTTTACATGATGGTAGCGTTGTTAGTTCGTTTGCAGTGAAAATGTAAAATGATCTTTTAATGATATATACGACTTTGTTGAGTTGTTCACATGTCTCTATATGCTGTTCGAAGTTATTTTATGTATGCTTTATGTAATTTCATTTGCATTTTAATATGGACTGACCTAAATATCGACATAAAACGACAAAAAGGTAAAATCAGAAACGGTTATTTCACTGATAATATCTTTTTATATAAAACACTTCATAGTACATTACACGTGTATTATAATAGCGTCGTACTTCATACTGTTTTTATATTGACATAAATACGTATATTCTATATTGACAAATAGGTTTAATAATTGATAATTGTTTTATGAATATAATGTAATAAAAATAACAATGAGTATTTCATATTAAGATTGAAAAAATGTAAAAATTATAAAAAATATCTTAAGGAGAACAAAACAAATAATAGTTTAATTATAAAATAATATGCAAAATATATGTTTCTTTCACGATATATGTTTTACATTATTTCACATTTGAAAATGTCAATTCTTTGGTTTAATAATTTAAATACCTAAATACAATTGTGTATGCTGCATAATCCAATTTCTTTAATTATTTCAATCAATTAATTTTTATAATAAACTATAAGTGATTTAAAATATGATAAACAAAAAAAATATACATTAATTTAATGATTGTAAGGATGAAAAATTTGAATATAAAATCTACAGTATGTTTTATTAATATGAGAAAAAAATTAACAAACATGTGTAATAAATTTTTTGTTAATTATTATTAAACCTAATTAAAAACTTAAAAATTTGCTATTAAAATATATTCTGTTTACAAAAGAAAAAAATAAAAACAACGATTTAAATCTCAATTCTTTTGCATTTAAATACATATGATTTAGTAACAATAGGTCCAAAAGGTGAACTTCAACATTTCTTTATAATTTACTTATTATTAATTTTTCTTATATTTTTTACATTATTGTTAATCTAAGTTTGAATTATATTTTTATTTTATGAAATTTTAAAACACTAATAACAATTTTAAAATTTGTTGTAAATTCAATAATATAATATTTTCATTAAAAATATGATTTTAAAATCCAAATAAAATATTTTTAAGAAATTCAGTTGTTATTGAAAAAGTACAAACAATATTTTCATCCACTTGTATTAAATATTTTTATTGTAAATTATATAAATATGAAACAGAGTTTAATAAATGTTACTTTTTCTTTTTAAAAAATAGTAATTTTGTAAACAGTTTTAATTATAATTAGATTTGAAACGATCTTGTGAATTTCTCTTAATGCTTGGGCATAGAATAAGTTTCAAAACTAAATTAGTGTACAAAGGATGAAAAACGTGATCTGAATTTAAAATTTTTCTCTGCACTATATTAAGGTTCAGATGCACTTTTTTATAGTAAATAAATGTACATATAAATTTAAATATATATTTTAAAAAAATACTACTGTGAAAAAATATGTTATTAGTTTATTTAATTTAAAAATTGATAAAATTTTAATTTTGTTAAATAAAAAAAGAAAACTTATGCTTAGAGCAATATTAAAATCGATTATTTAAAAAAGTTAATTTATATTATTAGTTAATATATAAGAAACCAATTAAATTTTATTTAATAGAACATTGAGATTTTTCAATAACATTTACACATATATATAAAATTTAATTTTATTCTATAATAATAATATTTATGGCAATGAAAATATAATTATTATAAGCTGAATAATTATATAATATAAAGCAATAAAAATTATATTTGATGTAAATTTTACAAAGACGCACATTTTCAAGGAAATATTAATATTGGTAAACAAACATCCTGCGTGAGTTCGAACAAATTCTGAAATTTCTATTGAACAGATATTCTTGGAAAATTGAATATTTAAAACGTGAAAAAAATATTTACATCTTACATAAATAAACACATTGCTACATTTTTTGTATTATTAATTAATATTATAAAATATGCGTTTGATTTAGTTTCTGTATAAATAAAATAACAATTACAAGATGATATTTTTCTTCAATGTCCAATTTTATTTTTTAATGATACGTAGTTTCGTTCCTGTTGTTTCTTGTGAAACAAATAAAAGAATATCTTTTTTATAATTCAGAACGTGGATACATTTCTGCATTACTTTTTTATGATCTTTCCGCTTCAATTACTTCCCTCGAACAATAAAAGAGTAGGATTTACTAGATTGTGTACGAATGAAGCAGAAAAAATAGAACTGTTTTGAAATCGACAATAACATTTCTATAACAATTTTATTCAATATAGAAATTCTCACTACATATATTTTATATATTTATAGGCAAAAATAAACAACTTGCTATTAAAATATAGTTAAAAATAATTTCGTGTGAAATAAAAACGCTGATATGTGTGAAATTCAATAGTCATAAAAATAAATATATAAAGGTTTATAAATTTAATACTCACATTACGATTATTGATTAAATTTCAGTTTATATAAAATAAAATGTTTTTTTATCTATTTACAATCATATTGAAAAAAAATAGTAGAAGAAAATAAATGTTATACTTCATTCATTTATGAATGTTAATAAAATTGAAAATCTATTGATATAAATGCATATATGTTATCAAAATTATATTGAAATAGTTTCATTAAGAATTATCGTATAGATAATGCATAATTAAGTTTCAGAGGGCTTTTCAATACAGTTTATGTATTCCATACCACATTTCTATCATTCAAACTCGTATAAATATAGTATATGGAAACTAGACTTGCGAGCTTTCAAATACAGTCAACAAACTCTATATCTACACTATTCGCTGTCCTCCGAGTCTCTTTATTCTAAAGTTTCTACAGGAAATGGACTTCGTTGACTGTTATCAACGCTATAACCATTACGATCACATTTTCTAACCGTTTGTCCACCATTTTGTTTACATTATAATGTTTACAAATAGCTATTTTGTCGATATTTTAAGAATTGTTATACAGTTGGGAAAAATAAACAGTACAGTTGAAATAATTTATTTCATGTTTAATTTCTGTTTATTTAGAATACAACATTTATAATTACTTCATTTCATGAATTCTGTAAAATTAATTATTCATATTAAAAATATATTATATATATATATATATATTAAAAGTTTTATACGTTTGAACTTATTAATTTCTTTGTCCATAGCTGCCAATTAAAATTTTATAAATGAATACATATAAAAAAATATTTTTCAAGTCTTTAACAACTCGACTAACTCAATTATATATTTTATAACAGTATTTTAAATATTTAAATTTTGTTTGTGAATAGTTTGTTTTAGAAAATATTAAAATTATATAAAATATTAAATAAAATTTCAAAGATAGAAGTAAAATAAAATTTGTAGTAAAAGAGTTTCCGCCCAATTATTTATAATAGCTATCAATCGAAGAAGTTATTTAAATTAAAACTATTAGTATTCTATTCTTTTATCAAAAAAGATGTAAAAGAATAAAAAAAGATAAATTGAGTTTTACCTTAATTATATTAATTGTGATGAAATAAAAGTGGAATGTTTTAAATATATCATTTGCAGGAAAAAATACAATTAAATAGTCTTACCATAAATTATATATCCATAATTAAGAAGACTTACCTGAAACAAAAAAAATATTTAGTTATATCATACAAATGTAAATGAAAAATAATATTTTTATAACATAATTATGCAATAAATTGATTTTTCTATAAAATTATTTAATTGAATTGTAAAATAAAATATTTTCATTTAAAATAAATGTCAAATTGAAATATGAATGACAATCGAATTTTTCAAAGACATTTTTAAAAATATTTTATAAGAAATATTTCGTTTATATTAAAATGTAAATTAAGGTAGCAGATATTTTCCTCTAGGAAAATTTATATGAGTACAAGTTAAATTATTCAAATATTTCATAAAATAATATATTTTTAAAATATAAATGTATCATTATAAATATAATGGTGTATTATTTTAAGATAATGTCAAATTATTTTCAAAAAAATATTAATTTCAAATTATAAAAACTAATATTTTATGTTATAAAAAATACATAAAAACAATATTATAATTATAAATAAGAAATGCTATTTTAGTAAAAATTGTTTGAAAATCAATTAGATTTTCTGCATTTCAGTTTTATAATAATTTTCGTATTTGATTATTCTTAAGAATAATTATTTATTTATTTAAATGTTTATTCAGTAACAATCTCGAATTGCATCATAATTATTTTTAAATTGAAAAAAATCTGGTACACTTTTACTTATTTTTAAAATAATATATATTTAACGAAAGAAAAATTTCGCACAGGTTTACATAAAAGTGAGTATTTTCTTTTTAAATTGGTGATTTAGTTCTCGCGTTAACATAAAGAAAAGTTTTTTTGAACTTTCACTTTAAAACTACATAAAAAATTGAATTTACATGTGACAAAAGGACACACATTATTTACGTTTTGATATTGAAAAAATCGTGCCTAGTAGTTGTATACTCCTTTTTTCTAACGCTCTTTTTTCTTTTATTCATATATATATATATGTATGTATATATATATATATGTATGTATATGTGTGTATATATATATATATATATATATATATATATATATATATATATATATATATATATATAAATCGGTGGTGTAGTAGTTAGAATCACTGTATATGATGTGAGAGAAGTACGTTCGATGCTTGGTCGGAGATATAGGACAGTGAGGTTCTTTAGCCAAGGTGAAAGCAATCTGCCTAAGGGAGTAATCCTTAAACAAAATTCTCACCAACTCGCCTAGTAAGTGTGGTGATGTGTCAATATGACCATGTACTAGTAAATGGTAACATTCAATGACACAGTGAGCTGGCATAAATTGATATTATATTAATGATTGTGTGTGTATATATATATATATATATATATATGTGTGTGTGTGTATACATAAAATAATTTATAATAAAAAATATTCAATTGTAGAATTTTTTTTCTAGCAATATTTTTTTTATAAAAAATACTTAGTTCCAGCACGAAACACAGATTTTCATTAATTATATCAAAAATCACAAATATACAATTTCCACTATCTTAAAAATTTTGAATTCTATTAATTAATTTTTCAAAATAATCATTATTAGATTTTAAAAGTGATTTGAAATATATTGATGCTGTTTGAGAATAAATTCTGCATTCGTAACGAATTATTACTTAAGTAATATCTACATTAAATATTTTTCTTAGGAATAAAAGGTTCATACGATTGATTATTAAAAATAAAATGATTAATTGAAGAAACTGTAATGAATAATTCTCAATGTCAATTGAATGTCTCCATGCGTATAAATGAGAGATATTGAAATATTTTTATCTGCTTGGTGAATTAAATGCGGTACGATTTTCATTTAAACTTTTTTTAATTTAGCTCTTGTGTTTCTCTGTCTGATTGATTTTCAAGATATAAAATAATATTTTTTAATAATTAAAAATGTTTTTTATCATGAAGCAATAATAAATTAAAAATTATTTCAATAGAAATATTGTGTGTCAGAAAGTTGTTTATTTGGAGAAAAAACGTTATTAATAATTGCGAAAAAACATATAATAATTGAGAAAATGTTTATTTACAAAAACAATTTAAAATATAGAGTTTCACAATAAGCGCTTCAGAAGTTTAAATGGAAATAAAACAAAAAAAAATTAATTAGTTTTTTTTTGAATTTTAAGCATATTCTATGGCATTAATGATGGAATACAATTTCACTTATATGGCCACCACGACTTCGCTTGATATAGTGCATTCGTTAAGTTCAGTTTTTAATCACTCTTTTACATAATTGTGGTTCAATTTCATGACACACATTTAATGTTAATTTCTGTTGTTTATGGTTTATCAGCATAAACCAATGATTTCACATAACCTCACAAAAAATAATCCAACGTAATTAGATAACATGATTTCGGTGGAAAAATGACGGGTCTGTTTCGTGAAATAATAGACTCATTAAACTTTTGTTCAATAAGTCTATTGAAGTTTTTAAAATTTGTAAATGTTGTTGAAGTATTAAACGCTCCATGATAATTTGTCAAACTATACTGAGAAATGTTTAAATGAGCTTAAAAAAATTCAAACATGGCTGCCACTAGCAAAGAAAGTTCAGATATTATTGGAAAACCCTATACTTATGTAAGGGCTATTTTAAAGAAGCTAATATCAAAATATAAATATTTTTTGTGTCTAAATGATTTTTATTTTAGTATATTTTATATAGATAAAAATAGCTAACAAAAAAATATTTATTTTTATTAAAAAATATATATAGTCTGATGAAGAATTATATTTAATTTTATTGAGAAATTATAAAGCGTTTTTTGTAACGTTCTTAAATAAAAATTATATAAAATACATTTATAATAATTGAGTAAAGTAATATACATAATTATATTTATTATAAGAAAATTAATATTGTACAATAAGCAAATAGCAACATTATATATATATATATATATATATATATATATATATATATATATATATATATATATATATATATATAAAGAGATATAAACAGAACTGAAACACAAAATAAAGTTTTTAATTACTGCAATATAAATTTTTTCTTAGAAAAATGTTCGGTAGAGAATAATAATAAAAGCGTATGTACGGTTTTATTTTATATTTATTTTCGTTTAATGGCTTTTAGAAATATTTCAAGTGTGAAATAAATCGTTAATTTGATTAAATTTCTTACTCGCTTTATCGAGTCAATTAAGAATGCACTTATTTTAATGGAATACTTTTTGATTATAAAAAAGATAATTTTGAATTATTTATTCATCTATTACTGCTATACAATAAAACTTATTTACTTCATTTAACTTGCATTTATTGTAGGTATTTTAATACCTAAAAGCAATTCGTATTACCTTGAGAACAATTGGAAATACTTCAAGCGTTAGACTAGTTAGTTATTTAAGTACACAATTTCAAATATATATGTATATAGGCCATAGTAAATTTACAATTGAAAGCTATAATATAATAGACGAAGAACAATGACCAACCGTTTTGTACGCGTGTATAGGGAACATGGAAAGTAATAGTTGAGCTCACACGAAGTATATTGGAATGAGGAAATTCTTTTGCATAATTTCTAAAGAGTCCGTAGAACGACTTTTCAATACAGGAATGTTTTATATTAAAAACACATTAATTTACATGACTAATTCTCAATTATTGAGTATTTAGTGAACATTCTATCGAATAATTCTTCATAATTTTCATTTGCGCGAAAAAATTTATTTCGTTCATTTGTAAATATAGAAAAAAAGTAAAGGAAAACATTAAATATACACATATAAAAATATATACGTTTATATATATATATATATATATATATATATATATATATATATATATATATATAAATAGATGTAGAAAAAGCAATAGAAAATAACATTAGAACAAAAAACTTTTCAAATAAAAAGAAGTGTCCTTAACAGATTTTATCATAGACTTCAGACTCATCACAAAAGTTATTTCATTACATTTTACTGTGAAGTTTATTATACTTTTACTTTTATTTATTTTCCTGTGTTTTTGGTTAACAAAAAGGGTGGTTAAAATATATTTCAACAATTTTAATAGCATTATTAGTATAAGTTAATGCAATTAAAATGTTTGATTAAACAAAACTTCAAATAAAAATATTTTAATATATTTCTTTCATGTGTTAAAATTGAATTTTCAGTGATTAAATTATGTTTCTATTGAATATGATTAGATTTTTAATAATTGGATTAAATTTTAATAATGTACAATTTTCCAATTATATGCCAAAGTTTTCTAGAAAAATTAAATATTTTTAAATTGTAATGTTTTCATCATTTTATGGTTATCATTTTTTTATGAATTTGTCAATAATCGAAAATAATCAGAAATAAATAATTATAAATTTATTCTTTGAAAAATCATGTTTTTCCAATTTGAATATTTGGAAATAATAATATTGTTTTGACCGTAAAATGATTTTTAAACATGAAACAAACTTTTTAGTAATTAAAAAATACTGTATATTGCATAAAATTTTGTTCGAATGATTTGGTTTGAAAATTTTATATTGAAGTTTGATGATTTTTTGTATTGAACATTGAAAATAATTAAAAGTTCATTAATATACGTTTCAGAAATTATATCTCATATATATATATATATATATATATTAAATGTAATAAAAAATGAAATTTCATCAAGAAAAATATATGTAACACGTACAATGTAATGGAATATCAAACTATACTGTTGGCAGTTGACAAATTGCGATGTTTCAATAAATAGTAAACGTCGATAAATAAGTATATAATAAAAAAACGACATGTCATTCTCAATAACAGCGGAAATATCTTGGCATATATCCAAAACTTGTTTTCCAACAATGACGTCAATATTTTCCTTTGCGACATCTATTATCATACCACGTGATCGACTCTCGTTTACGATACGCTTTTTTCAGCCTTTTGCAAAGACATAAAAATCTTGTACTCAAACCATCCTGATATTTATACACAGAGAACGAGACAAAGCGACATCGGAAACAGCGCATTGTTGCGTGTAGAAGCTTCCGTCCCTCAAGTAGGCTTTTGACAGAGATCTTTGCTTACATTTCGGATGGATAAAAAACTAAAATATTCAGAGACGAAGCAAATGTCGCTTTTTTCAGTGTTGTATTACATGTATAACATGTAATATACGTCAATGGATATTAAAAAAAATGTCTTTATTTTAACGTTTAAAAACAAACTATATCGATTTTGGTGATTTCTGTAGTCATATATATATATATATATATATATATATATATATATATATAACATCTCCCAGCAAATATATCGTCTATAGTTTCTTGAAAAATAAACATTATCGAAAGACATTTTTTTCAACTAGAAAATAATATTGTTTTTTTTATTTACAAATACATCTTACGCTTTAAAACACGAAACTGCGATATAAAATGAAATACATATTAAAATGTATGTATTTGATAAATTTTAGTTGCATTATTTGTTTACATATTAGAAAAACTAAAAATACTTCTGTAATTGTCATTGAAATTGATAAAAAATTATAGATAAAAAAATTGAAAAGTAGTTTATTATATTTAACTTTAAAATTTTATTAAGTGATAAAAAATAAATATCTATATAAAATTATTATATTTTATAAAAAAATAAAATAATAAATTTTGAATGAATAATAGATGATTATTGTTCAAGATAGAAAAAATTAAAGTATAAATATATTTTAAAAATATTCCATAATTTTAAATTAAATATTTTTGAAATACTAATAAGAAAATGAGGTTGTTGATTTCAATTATTATATAGGTGTTTATAAGCGTGATAGAACGTATATTAAAATTGAATCTCTAACGAAGGTTCTATCTAACCTAAAAAAACACCTTTATATATATATATATATATATATATATATATATATAGAGAGAGAGAGAGAGAGAGAGAGAGAGTGAGAGTATTTTCAGATTAGATAGAACTTTCGATAGAAATTCAATTTAAAGTCCTATCATTCTTAAAAAAAACATCAACAAAAATAATACTTATATTAAGGAGATAAAATATGTGTTTTCTATGTATCTTATGTACAGAATTCTATGCATGTGTGATTATATAGTTTGAAATTGATTACAAAAAAAGAATCGATTAAAAATCATACAAAATGTATGTATATGTCAGCTTTGAACACCAAACAACTAGACTGATTTGTTGCCTGTCAATATCAGTACTAACGAAATAATATAAATAACTATAGTTATTTACTGAACTTATTTTAGGTATGAGAATAAGTAATGAAATACACACATACACACAAATATATATAT
Organism: Neoneuromus ignobilis; assembly: GCA_029203775.1. Lineage (NCBI taxonomy): Eukaryota > Metazoa > Arthropoda > Insecta > Megaloptera > Corydalidae > Neoneuromus > Neoneuromus ignobilis. The sequence goes on from CP092092.1 coordinate 10,376,544, forward strand.
ATATATATACACCCGTCCTTCAATTTACACGGAGTAACTGTTCCACGTGGATTTGTTTTACGCGAATGAAAATCGCGTAAATTGAGTCTGTCAGCATAATAGAAAAAATATTGAAAATAAAAGCTAATAAAGTTGTAGAAACACATATTTATTTCACATAGTTTAACAAAAAAATAATGACGTTTTAGAAAATAAAAGTAGATAAATTTTATTCGGTGTCACTATCGCTACTGTAATTCAAAACAATCAACCTTTTATATATTTATATCGTGCTTTTATACGTTCAAGTAAGAATTTGCGTCACTCTGATATATAATAAATTCCATTAAAAATTATAAAAAATGAAATCTATCTGACCGCGTACAAAAAGTGCCGTGTAAATCAATACCGCGTAAAAAAAGTCCCGCGTAAATATAGGTATAATTTGCCGCATAAAAAAGTTCCGTGTAAATTGAGGGACGGATGTATATATATATATATATATATATATATATATATGTTAATTAATTTTAACGAACTTTCGTGGAAATATGAAATTTAAAAAAAAAATAATTTCGTTTGAAATATCATTTAGTTATTTTATTTTTAAAATAAAAAAGTAATTCAATAATTACTCATTTTTAAAATGGCATAAATTAAATGTATAAATTGAAATACATTATATTATTTCATACAAGTTATTTACTAAAAACAAATTCATTGTCAATCCAACGGTTTTCGAAACAAGTCTATACAAAAGCACACACATTTATTACGATAGTAGCATTGAAAAACGTGTTGTATTCGCAATAAATTCACTCGCGTGCGACAAACGTAGCATAGAAAATAGTTTTATATTGAGTACGTAGTGTTTTCTAGTCACTTAATAGATACACAAAATAAAGAAAAATAGTACAGTGTAGTCGATTCAGCTAAACCATAGTAAAATAAATGATTCCATTGTTAAAGCAATGACTTCATTTGCTGCAGCTTGATGTTGACCCACATCTTTTATATTTTCAGGTTGCTAATGACACTCATTGTCTTAATGATATACCTTCTAGCGTTGTAACTTTTTATGCATGTAGTATCATAAATACGTATTTAACATCCGTGAAAATGTAATACTAAAAGTGAAAAGTTCAAGAGAAAAAAATATTCTATATTTAAAATTTTTAAAATGGAAATTAATATCGAGTAAAAGATATTTATTTCAAAATTATATATATATATATATATATATATATAATATTTAAATTATTTAAAAATATGATAAATTACATTAATGATAATTATTATTCAACAAAAAAATACTATACAATAATTATTTAATATTAAAAAGATTAATAAAATTCTACTGATACTACTAAAATTAAAAATGAAATTTTAAAAATTATGCCAAATAATATTCTATCACTGTAAATTACATTAAATAAAAATTTTCAATATAGGGAAAATTATTAAAAAACAATTAAGTGAACATTCAATTAGATATTTTTGTATTTATAAATTATTTTATACTAAGAAATTTTAATGTATTATAATAATTTGTATAGAAAAAATTTTTGTAGCTAAGATCATATTTATATCTGGCTGTTACAGACAATTGAATTTATTCAATTTTAATTTTCAAGATTATATATAACAAAAAAACATTTTTTTAAAACTGTATTGTATATAAAAATACAAGAAAAAACAGGAAACAAAGTATTCTATCCATTATTTTACTCATTTGATTTTATTTACAAAGTATATTAGTTTTTTTAAAAAACAATAAATAACATACTTGATATTTTTAACATTTTTATAAAGATAAATATTGTAAACATTTATTTAGTATAAAGTTATTCAAATGTGACGCCTATATTTGTATTTTATTAAATAAAAGAAACTATACACACGTTTCTTTTAAATAAAATACAAATCTAAGTGCCAAATATTATAAGGCATACATTTTTTTGTATACTACTACTACGAGTACTAATAGTATGTATATACTTTGATAATAAAATAAGAATTTATTCTAAAATTATAAGTAATTAACAGTTGATTTTTTAAAAATTATATTAGGATAAAATTTTTTAAATAGTATGTATATAATTTAATAATAAAATAAGAATTTATTCTAAAATTATAAGTAATTAACATTTGATTTTTTTAAAATTATATTAACATAAAAATTTTGATTTTTTTTACTTTCATTTTTAAAGAAGTATTTTTTAAATAATGTAATTAATATCGATAAAAATACGCTAATTATTTCAAAAAAGTGTTCTTTAAAATATATATATATATATATATATATATATATATATATATATATATAAACATTAAACTGAGCTTGAAACAAAATCTGAAATTGCATTTTCATTTAATTACAATTTATTATAATTCAAAATATTCAAAAAAATAAATATATGAACTATTCCAAACAATCAATTAAAATTCAAAAATAACTACATAACTGTGATTTTTTCTAAATAAAATATTAGTTAAAATTAAAGTTTTATTATTTAAATAACTAAATGCTGAAAATACGATAAACTGAAATTCATAAGATACCAAAAAGTTTATGGTGGCTTAAAAGTTTAGTACGGTATCCTAAATATTTAGCTTAATATTGTATTTATCATGTAGTGACTTGGTCAAATGTATTAGATGATACCAGTTTATAGTCTGAACGATCCCGTTCTATAACTAACAGAGAGAGAAAACGTCTATATTTACTTTTTATGTAAAAGAGAGATGAAAGTTATAAGTGTTAACTAGTGTACATGAAAGTAACAATTATATTCATAGTATAACATTAAACTTGCCTCAATACAACTGAAAATAGTATTTTCAAAAGGTTTTAAAGTTTATTTATAACGTTATATGAAATAAATTTAATTATTTTGTAAATATTAATATATTTTCAAAACATAATATCTATTTTATTTATGAATCAAGTGAATTTGAACTTAAATATAATGAACATAACTGTTAATAATTATTTTCAAATAAATTTAAAACAAAAAAAGATGACATTACGTTATTTTCAATAAAAAAATTAAATAGTAACAACACTTAATTTAAATTAAAAAACAAAGATCTTTACCATATATAAAATTATACAAATTAAAAATGTTAATGTAAAAATAATTAAATTTGATTTAATTTGTTTCGTTTAATAAGAAAACAAATATGAGTTTCAAGCTGCATTAACTAATTAAAAAAAGAAACTTTAATTTATTTCTTGTCAACATCATCTTATGTGTTTTTTATAGCACACCTTGAAGGTTTTCTTTTTAATTTCCTGTTAATAGATGTAATCAAATATAAGAAAAAGAACAGTGACTTGATGACTGTACGTTTATTTTACTTTACTTGTTTATATCATTTTGATATACCATTTTTGATTAAACGTAATTTATACTAGCTCTTAATTAAACTAGAATTAGAAATTAATTGGAAAACTCTACGCTCTGACAGGAAATTGAACACTGGGTGAGTTTGTATCGTGTGTTCTCTGAGTAATGCGGAAGGGTTGTTACAGAAATTTAATAGTTTCAAGCTTAATTGATCAAAGATGCGCTTTTTGTTCTTTTTTAAGGCTTAAAGTGTTCTTCTGACGTGTGAAGTAGTGCGTATGACAGAATCATTTTGCTTAAATTAAATAATAGGGAAAGTCCATTTTATAATGAAATGAAAATTAGATAATGAAATCAAATTCATTTCATTTAAAATATTAAATCTTCATAAAAATAATTTATTTTCTATGACACTAGTTATTATTTTTTGTTAAAAAATACGAGAAAAGGGCAATCTCTCTCTCTCTCTCTCTCTCTCTCTATATATATATATATATATATATATATATATATAAATATTTAATGAAAAACGTTTCTTTTGAAGAATAATTTATTTTTCTTCATAAAATAATAGTAAGTAGTTATTATGTTAAATATTTATTAAAAAATATGTGGTTGAATAAATAAGATAATTAAAATTAAATTGAAAATAAACACTGTAAAAACATTGATTAATTATATATATTTTTAATTAATTAAAATAAAAAACAAGATAAAATAATTCTTTATTTTAATAAAATACTGTAAGCATCTTGAAATATTTTAAAATGTTTATATTTTATTTATGGAACGAGATATTTATGAAAAAATATATAACAGTAAATAAATAACATTTATTAAAAAAACATTTTTGTAAATAAATAAAATAAATGTTTTGAAAGAAACCGATATTTATATTTTAAATATAAATGTAAATATTCATATTAATATACCATTAAAAATAAAACGTATTTAAACGACTTTCCATTTTTAAAAAGTTCATTGCCTAATGCGATTGCCTATTTTACGAAGTTGTATAATATAATAAGTAAAATCTGCAATTCTTTTATTGGTTACTAGGTCATGATTTTCGCATCACTTCACTGATAAATATTGAATTTTTATTAAATTTACTTTACTGAAAAAATATTAAATTGATTTTTCAATGTTATATACATATACTGTAAATATTTCAACGAATGTTTTCTCAACATCTGGTATTGATAAAAATTCGTAGTGCGCAGTAAAAAAAACATTATTTAGTAGAAAGTAAAAACAGTTTGATAATGTATATTAGATAGACTTGAACAAAATCTTCATCTCGTCAATTAATTTATTTATTTTTTTAATAAACATTTTTTTCATTTTATATATGAATTAATTATGACATTTAATTACGTACAAAAATTATAAATTAATATTAAATTAATGTTTATGGAAGCAAACGAAAATACTCCATTTTAAATAGCGAATCATGAAAAAATTATAGATAAACATATTTAATTATTATTTTTATTTAACAACATATGCGTCTTATTAATAACAAAATGTAATATAAAAATGATGTTAGGGTAAAAGATTATATTTTCATGAGTGACCTTTCTTCGACAATTCCTCTATTATTCTACAAAAAGGTTTCATAAACAACGTCAATGACGTAGTTTATTTTTCTTATTATCCACGGTCCAAATAACAGAAAACTAAATGACAGTACTGTCAACTAAATCAGTCTTTTTTTTATTATTAATCAAAAGTGAAATAATATTTACAGTGAAATAATACATTTTGGTAATAAATAAAAATACCTCTTTATTATATCATAAATGAGCGTATTTCTTTAGTGTTTTTTTTGATATGAAGAAATTATTGATTTAAAAATAATTATTTTTTTAATTGATTTATTTTTTTTGTAATATTTTTTTAATATAAATACAGACTTATTTATTCCAATATTTTGAATGTTATTAATATTATTTTAGGAATTAGGGAATACTCGATACGAGATTAAAATTGAGATAATTTCAAGTATATTTTCTATATAAAGAATCAATCACTGTTCATTTTTTGCAATTTCTGAATCAGTTTTATGAAACATTCTGTCGACAGTAACGTACTGAACGATAAATATCAGCAAAATATCGAAACACATAGTCACGTACAACAGATATATTGGTTGACAGACGTGACGACTATGTGAGGAAAATTCTGATACTGGTGGCGCCGATCCAGTGTCCAGATATAAAACGAAGTACGTGCGAAAAACGACGCGCGTCACGGCGCGTCGAATTCTGCTATGTTAATACAAAATAATACCTCGACATCTCGTGGTAGAAAATCTCAATGAACATGGACTGGTTGGTCGATAATATATATTATAAAAAGGTTCGTTGCTGAAATCGACGTTGGTGTGTTTCTACATTTATATATATATATATATATATATATATATAGATATCAGAAGTTCGGACAAAAAGAATTAGAATAAAAAATGAAATAAAACAAGGAATAGGATAAAAATGTGATTTTTAAAATTTGGAGTTAAAATTTTAATAAATATATATTTTTTTAAAAAAATTTAGAGTTAAATTAATCTTTTATAAAATAATTAGACGACCGTTCATAATATTTTAGAAAATATTTTATCCTATTTTTTATCAAAACAAAAATATTTTAATTTAAGATATATATATATATATATATATATATATATATATATATAATATAAGGAATGAATTTTTGGGTGTGAAGAAATTTTAAATTAAATCCCTATGAAAAGTTCTATCGAACCTAAAAACATCTTTATCATACCATTATATATACATACATACCACACACACACACACACACACACACATATATATATATATATATATATATATATATATATATATATATATATATATATATATATATATTGATAGAATTTATATAAAAGGATTTGAGGTTTGATAGAATTTCTAAAGGATTTAATTTAAAGTTCTACACACACACACACACACACACACACACACACACACACACACACACACACACACACACATATATATATATATATATATATATATATATATTGTCATCCCATAAATAATGAGGTTATTTAACACGTTGAGGACGGCGTGTACAATTGGTGGCTCACACGCGAATGGTTTATCTGGTGACGTGTACCACCGGTAGCTCACATGCGAATGGTTCATCTGGCGGCGTGTACCACCGGTGGCTCACATCAGCTATAGTAAAAGGAAAGCTATAGTATAGTAAAAAGAAACTGCACTTTTGAGTATGAAGTTTTGCTAAACAAGATTTTGTGCAAGGCGCCGCCAGATAAAGCAAAGTACGATTTTTACTGCCGCCCGATGAAGCGACGTAGAAAAAACTGCGCCGTCCTCAACGTGTTAAAAAGAATGTTTTTTGAAATGGAACAAAAAATGATATTTAAATTTTAATCCAAAATATTTTCAATTATCATCCACAACTTCCGTCTTAAATTTAAATTTTTAATATCCTGGTGATAATATTCTTTCTGTTTTGTGTTCAAAAATAAATTCAGCTTTCTTTCGACATCAGTGTCTCTGTTAAGCTGTTTCCCATTAATGTGGTTTTCGAGACTTCAGAATAGATTATAATCTAATGGTGTAGATTGGGAAAATATAGCGAATATGCCATAATATCCTTTTCTATTTTTATTTTTAGAGTATTTCTCGTACCGAGTAAGGCCGAGCGTTGTCATGATAAAAATTACGCTTTTTTTGTTTGCTAGTGCTGGTCTTTTTTCGTTGATAGATTGTTTTAGTTGGTCTAGTTGTTTATAACACAACGTTTTCGCGATAAATTAATTGTAGGGTAACAATTCATTAATGATAATTCTATCTTTATCCTATTAAACTAAAAACATATTTTTTTTGAATAGAGTTCTCCATTTGGATGTGGAAATTATCTTACTCTCATTGTCTTCGATTTTTAATGTTGTTATAAAAAATCATTTTTCGTTACCAGTAACAATTCGATTCAGGAATGGTTCCTTTTCCAATCTACAGAAATTAGAAGTGCAAATGACCATTCGATGTTTCAAGATAAGTTCTGATAATTTATAAGGGAACCAATTAACTCAGCTTAGAAATTACCAATTGTTTTTAAATACCAATAGACCGTTGGGAATGCTGATTGGAGCTGCTTGGTCATTGTTTCGTCGTTAAACTTGAATTTTAATCTACTAATGTATTAATATATAATACGGAATTATTTATGAGATGACCCAATGTATGTATATATATTTATATATGTTCATTTACATTTATAAAGACAGTGAGATCAATAAAATACTAAATAATAATATATCTCAATATTGACTTTAACATATTTAATAGTTTTTGTAAATAATTTTGCCAAACAAAATAAAAATAATAGAAATATTGTAGATGCAGTTAATTAAAAAATATAATGTAATTACAATATTTTTTTATAAAATAAACAAATAAAAAAAATACATAAAGAGAATATCCAATTAATAGATGTTAAAAAAGTTATAAAAAATTAAATAGGCTGAAAATAAGTATTTGTATGAAATATTTTTTTAATTATTGAAGAATTTTCAAAACTATATTTTGGAGTTATAATTAATTCATTTTATATAAATAAATTAATATACCAATATCATAATTTTATTACAATAATAAATAATAATTTATTGTAAACATATCATAATTATATCCATTTCGATGGTAATGTTGTTATTAACATTTTGATAAATAATAATAATGTTGTGTGAGATATTTATTTATTTCTGAAAATACAAGATCGATTTTATAATTTATTACATTTATTCCGAGGTAATTTACGATTAATATTACCTTTATATAATGAAAAATATAATTACGGATTATTTAATAAATAATATATTACATGGAATATAATTTGATTAATGTATTTTTTAATCAAATTTAATGATTCCTAAAATTTTAATGGTTTTAAATTATACTCAAAAATATTACATTTTGTAACTTATATAATTTGTACATAAACTTATATATTGTAAAATGCTATAATCTGTAAAATAATAATTTTTACATAGTAAAAAATTTAGCGACAAAATAAGTGTCTGAATGTTTTATGAATACGTTTATTTTTTCATTTTTCACTTTACGTACGATTTATTTAAACATTTATATAGTACAATCAGCAACATCCAACATTGTGAAATTTTTTATAATACTTAAAATGACAAATAAATACAGAGGTATACCCTGTCTCAATAATTTTAATTAAATAATAAATTATCAAAATAATAAACGTAGTCAGTACTTAACTTTTTATGAATAAATGAACATTCAACTGTATCTAAAGTAATTACTTTTTTATATATCTACAGTTTTAGATCATAATAAAATTTTCTTTGTGTTCGTCACTCAACGAATTTTTTTTATTTTAATCGTTGATGTAGATACATTTTTTTGTTTACAGAAAAGTCGAAAAAATAAATCTATTTAAATTCTTATCATTGATGTATAATGGGTTTCAATTTAATTTTTAATTAAAATTTCTTTTTATATTTTCGTAATAATAATATTTAAAATGTTTATATCTTTATTTGTTAAACATTTCTTTCTAAATGTATCTTTTATGTGAATTATGTATAACTGATAAAATTTTCAATAAGAATATAATCAATTTTTTTCTATAAAGGTTTAGTAAAATATATAACAATATTTTAATAAATATAAAATTGTATATAATATATATGAATTAGATTATAATAATTTTATTTTATATTTAAATTTTATATTACAGTAAGATTATTAAAATTTTATATTATATATTTAAAATTAAAAAATAATAATAATATTAATAATTATTGAGAAAGTGAGAAAACAATATTTACACAGAATACAATTAATTCTAAATAGCTTGAAAATTTAAGTTTTTATAGAAGTAAACTGATATATTTTATCAAATTCATAATATTTGACGTGAATATATCTAGTAATATTTTTTAAGAAATTCATTAAGAAAATATATTAACAATTGAAATAGTACATGTTATTTGAATTAAATAGCCGTTAAAAAACAAATCAAGAAAAAAATTAAGCGTTGATAAAAAGTTGAATTGTTCAATCGTTAAAAATATTTGTTTACTCAAGTGGTAATTTAATTATCTTCTTGTATATACACTTAAGTGCAAGAATTCCGATTACATTCTATGAAATTTTACACGTAAATGACTCTCTTGTTTAAGTACCACAGTCAAATTCAAACTGATAACAAGTTCAAAAGCTTGTACGATTACCAGCACTTATTGTTTATAAAACAATACCCGGAAGCATGTTTAATCTCGAACAATCGTTATTCGCACTGAAAAAACAAGTTATTCAAGTCGAAAATTAATTTCGAATAGACATTCCGACGAATATTCGAAACTTATAAAGCAATCGACATTGACGGAATAAAAATTTAGGTTTGTCCTTGCGGCCGTAACATTGTTTACATAATAATTCAACTGATCTAAAAAGCACTCACGTATTTGCCTCGTCTTCTTGACTTGTTACTATAGTAACGATCGTCTGATCTACTGTTCTTCTGTGTTTGCCCTCAAATGCATATATTCGTAGGCGCATATTCTCGTGTATTTTGAGCGTGCTTGAAAATTACTAGGTCACAGGTTAAGAGCATAAATTAATATTTGCGATGTGACGGAAAAAATATGCACGTTATGCGAATAAAACGAAAATTTTTAATGGAGTTTTTTTCTGCTGATTTTATTAAAATTAAGTGCAATGTACGATTTCATTCAACATAGTGCACTAGTTTTCTATTTTTTGGAATATATATATATATATATATATATATATATATATATATATATATATATATATATATGAAGATTTGATTATGTAGTTTTTTCGTTTATTAACAATTTTTTATCATAGAGAATTCAACAAAATAAATAATATATGTTCTTGATTTTTTCAAGTCGAATAAAATATAATAATATTGCTTTATTAAGACAGTAATTAAAAAAATACAGTATTGCAAATAGAAAAAATAAATTTGAATAAGTAAGAATGTAAAATAACTTGTATTATAATAAAACAGTTTTTATATGTAAACAATTTAAAATTAACTATTCTAATAATAAGAAAAATTATTTAGACTAAGTAAATTTAAAATTATTATAACTTTCATAAATAGATGGTTTAAATTTTGTTACAAAAATTATCTTTGAAAGTGATCTAAATGGAAGTTCGAATTTTATTGTAATATGAATTATAATTGTACCCAGGATAAAATTAATGATATAGAACAGATTTCGAACATATATTAAATCCCTTAAGAGATTCATAATATTAGCAATAGAGTAATTTCCCAATGGATTTGGTGTGAGAATGATTTACCGTAACATATAATTGGACAAACAATCGATTGTTTGTGTGGACAAACAAATATTTTGAACAATTTTGATTTTATTGTTGTCTATCAAAATAATACTAAACAATAAATAATATTTTGGGTCATTAAAGAAAAATAGTATCTAATATTTTTTTCTAATATAAATATACATTATTTGATATGTAGTAAATACAAAAAATTAAAAATCCTTATTTTTAATTTAACATAAGTTTATATATAATAGAACAAATAAATTTATATCCCATACTTTCCTTAAATATTTGTTTAGCAAGCATAAGAAATTAAAATCATAATTCACGATGTCATACTATTTTTCTTTTATAAATTGCTTCAATTTTGTCGACATACTCTTATTAAATTCGCATATGAATAGAAGATTAAAATTATATTCCCTTACAAAGTCATTATTACATTTATATTTTGCGTATATTTTCAGATATTTTTTTATAAATGAAATTTGTTCTTATACAAAACAGAATTACAACGTACTTTATAACAAATATAAAAAGCTTTTTTTATGGAGAAATAAAATATTTAACTAAATAAATTATATATATATATTATTTGCAAATAAGCTTAAAAAATTCAATAAAAAAAACAAAATATATATTTTTTAAAAAACTATTGTAGAATTTATTTTTTATGGATGGATCTTAAAATTGTTCATCTTAATTAAAGTTGAACAATAATTTAAAAAGTGAAAGAAATATACATAGAGTAATATAAATGAAAAAATCTGAGTTAATTAAATTTTTGATCTTATATATTATAATTTTTAAGGCAATATTAAACATATAGTATTGACAGTAAATGTAATTTTATGATGCATAAAAAATCTATGCAACTGAAAATTATATTTGTGTTTTTTTCACAAAAAATAATTAAACTTGAATTTTGCAAAAATTTTCAACAAAAAATTCTCATATTTATATATACATATTATATATATATATCTGTATATATATATATATATATATATATATATATACATATACACCCGTCCCTCAATTTACGCGGAGTATCCGTTCCACGTGGATTTGTTTTACGCGAATGAAAATCGCGTAAATTGAGTCTGTTAGTACAATAGAAAAAATATTGGAAATAAAGCTAGTCAAGTTGTAGAAACACATATTTATTTCACATAGCTTAACAAAAAAATAATGACGTTTTAGAAAACAAAAGTAGATAGATTTTATTCGGTGTCACTATCGCTACTGTAATTCAAAACAATCAACCTTTTATATATTTATATCGTGCTTTTATACGTTTAAGTAAGAATTTGCGTCACTCTGATATATAATAAATTCCATAAAAAAATATATAAAATGAAATCTATCTGACCGCGTAAAAAAGCCCCGCGTAAATAGAGGTATAATTTGCTGCATAAAAAAAACTCGCGTAAAAAAAGTCTCGCGTAAATTGAGGGACGGATGTATATATATATTCACATTTTAATATGTAATAAACCTAAATTACGAATATTTCTTTAATAAATAAAAAGCCAAACGCATTTATTTTTGTCACGAAAACGAAGTATGACACTAAAGGAATTTGTACGGTCTGTTTAATTTTTCTTTTCCAAGAAGCACATCAGTGTTAAATTCATTTCATAAAAAGATATTTTTAAGGATATAAAATGTAAAATACCAACATTAAATACATTACTTTGAAACGGTGATTCTTTTATAAATGTTTTTTTGCTTTTTTATATTCCATCAGTTTAGTTTATTGTATGTTTATTTCAGTTTATTAAAATAATTATTACTTTATATAACACTATAAAAAGATGAAAAAATGGTACAGGAATTGAAAAGATTGAAAAAATTGTATCAATATTTTGATACTTAAATCCACTGTTCACTTAATCAAATATATTACTAATTATTTTTTGGTATTGTGGTACAACATATATTCGTAAATTAATTATTGAAATTACCATAGTATTTATTTATTGAAATGTTTAATAACTGCTTAATTATGATTTTATTATTCATACTTTGATGACAATTTGAATATATATATATATATATATATATATATATATATATATATATATATATATATATATATATATATATATATTATAAGTACAAATACAGACAATATTATTGAATAATTTTGATGATTGATTCAAATGTTATTATCCAAATAAATTAAAACGAATAAAAATAAAATTCATAAAAATTAACAAAAAATAATATTTGGTTTTACTATACTAAATTATGTGGTTAAATATATTACTGATATTTATATTTTGATTTTTTATTTAAAGTAAGAAGTATTCATTTATAAAAATACATATTTTTATGTTTATATTCTTTAACACATAAACACACAAGTTATATGAAACACATACAACCTAATTAACTTTCCTCAAGGCCGGTCACACAGAAACAGCATACGTTGTCGACGCGTTAATTGTTGACAAATAATTCTGTTAAGAATTATTTAAACCTATAATAAATGCGACAATCAATTTCTGATTGTCGATAAAATATCGCGATAATGAGACCTAGAGGTTTCTTTGTTACTTGTTACACTTAATAACATCAGTTCTCGAGTAGATGTGCTAGAAGCAATATCGAATTCTAGCAATGAAACAGAAGAACTCCTCGAGTCACAGTTGTTGGCTGATGGATTGATTATTTGATTGTGATTGATTGATAGATTGATAAAAATAAATATGTTTTCTTTAATAATTGTGATTTCGATTATTTAAAATAAAACACACACACACACACACACACACACACACACACACACACACATATATATATATATATATATATATATATATATATATATCTAATATATATATATATATATATTCTCTGCAGATGATTATCAATTTTCTTCTCTAATAATAATAGTAAAATGGTTCACTGATATATATATATATATATATATATATATATATATATATATATATATATGTGTGTGTGTGTGTGTGTGTGTGTGTGTGTGTGTGTGTGTGTGTATGTATTAAAAAAACAGATTCCTTTTCTTTTCTTTTTTGAATACAAGTCAATCACATTCCAGTTAGTCTTTCGTTTTATTCGTTTAAATCGGGTTAATATATTCTTAGAACCCAACGAAACCGTATTTATCATGAATACAATCAGTCTCTACATAGATTCGTCATGTGCACGTGTGTGTACATATGTGTGTGAATGTCGAAAGGAGAGCAGCGTGGAGAAGAAGAACTATAGAAGAAGAGTATACAAGGGAATGTGCTTTCAAGTTTCCGGCCAAGGGTAAACACGATAGTGTTGGTAAGGTGGTCTCGTCTACCCATACAACTAGATGGGAAACTCCTTGTCAAATAATATCGCTACGCCATTCGCATGCCCCGTCAACATAGGTTCTTTATTACCGGCAAAGCATGCCAGGCATGCCGTTCTACAGGCGACAAGTGCTGATAATGCGGAACGTTTCGTATAGCATATGGCGAACGAGATCGGTAGAACAATGATAGGCGTATTTATATTATACCCCCCTTGTATCGTTTCCAGAGGCTTATATCGGTACGTTGTTGTCTTTATTCAAATGACTTTTTGTGAGCATGGGGGCTTCGTTTATTATTTGATTTCACGGACGAATTATTAAATTGTATACAGGTGTACTGTCGAGATGATAATTGAAATGAGATAAGAATTTAACGAACGTTCTGATTGCATAAATATTCCATGTTTTAAGTTGTATGACGTTTAATTAAATTTATACAGACATCTTAAATGAATTAAACATAACACACATTATGTTAATTATATTCACTATCCATCATACGAAACTAAACATACTAGTAAATTAAACATTAATTATTTTTATACATAAACATACATTTTTTAAGAACATTTTCTATTCTAGACGATAATGTATAGCTTATGAATTGGAGAAATATCTGAATCTTAATGAAAATAAATTAATTTATCAACACTATATTTGATTTTATTATTAAAATAATATATAATTTTTAAAATAAGTTCAAATAAAATCTAAAAAAGTAATTGTTTTTCAATAAGCAATTCCATTAAGAGAAGGTTTTAGCCTAGAACTTTCAAAAAATCGATTATTTTTATATTTTTCACTTATTTGATGTTTGAAGAGTGTGTAGTTAAAAGAAATTTTAAAATTTGGAAAATTACCAAGTTTACAAGCTTCTAAAGGTAATAGCCGTCACATGGGTTTTATACCTGACTCTATTATGTAAAATTTTATTTTTTGAACTGGTAGGACAAACATCTCAAAAACTAATTTACCAATTTGAATATATTTTTTTTAAAATTAAAGAATACATTTTTGCTATGCATTGAACCTCTAATATATTGAATTTATTCGAATTTACTTATTTTTAATGAGTGTAAAACTGTAAAAAAATTCATTAAAAAAGGATGTTTGATTTTGAAATGTAAGAAAAATAAAAAAAAATCTTTTGTAGGTTCACTACATCAATTTTTTTTTCTTTTTGAAAATATTTCTGTTTTTTTTTTTTATTTTAAATTAATAGTTGAGGAGCTAGACGTCTCATAGTCAACAGAACATTTTTCGATAGCTACTACAAAGCACACCACTAACTCTTTTGATTTATTCATATATTACATTATTATGTTCCTTTTTTTGTTTAAAGTATAAATAATAAAATATAAAAACCCCAAATTATTATCTTGATTATTTTTTTATAAAAAGTCGTAAAAATGACCTTATTTTTACCATTCTAAACCGAAACCTCCCCTTAATAATGAAATAAACTTTAAATCTGGATTAAATACGAGCTTTTATTACAACAAGAATAAACATTAATTATAAACAGTTTTCAAATAACAAAATATACTATTTTAGATACGAAATAATAGTTTATGTAGTTCAATTTTGTTTCTAAAAAAATATTTTATTTACAATACTTGTAAAGTAATTAAGACAATTTTTTAGATTTGATATGTTTTTGAATAAGCGACAAAAAAATTGTACACACACAAATGTTTATTTATATATATATATATTCATTATTAGCCTCTTTTTACCACTGTTGAAAAAGGTCTTTTTCAAAATTTTCCACTTCGACCGGTTAATTACTTTTCTTTTTTGTTTATTCCAACGTAATTCATTGTTATGTCTCTGTCCTATATATCTATGTTTCTATGCATATATAATTTCCTAATCAATATTTTCTCTTGTCCATCAGTGGACACATACACACATACAAACACATACACACACACGCATATATATATATATATATATATATATATATGTATGTATGTATGTATATATAGTAAGTTTATATTAATAAATAATTTACTTGTTAATAGTTGACAAATATACAATTAAATTTAATATCTTTTAGTAATACTGCGTATACATAATAAATTACAGCTTATTAAGTAATAAAACGTTTTTAAAAAGATGAACACGTATAAGGGAAGAGCTTAATATTAACTATAAGTATAGATACCGTTTATACAAGAATCAAAATATGATTGCTTTCAGAATAATGAAACCTCTAATATTTTATTATACAGTGAAGATAAAACAATGGTATAATGTAATATATTCATATTTAAAAATACATTATACATTTTATAAATGAAAATTATTTGTATATGTTTTGAATATTTTTTTTAATATCTGTTTTTAAACAGAAAAGATATATTTTTATTACAGTTTTACAAAATAATTTATTTAGATAAAACATATTTATCAGAGATATACATTTTTGAAATAACAATTTTATATTTAAAATAAAATTTCATGAGGGCTTTAAAATGATCATACATTTGGTTTATGATTAGTGATTTTACATTTTGATTATTTAGTGGGTTTTGTAAACGACGTTAATTGCCGTTAATCAAACACACACATTAACTGTGTGGGTGTCGAATAAAAACAATGGTACTAGTTTCGTGCAGTGAAAACATTTTTGTCCGTTAGAATAATGTTTTGATGAACATAATCATAAAAGTTGTAATAAAAGGTATCAGAGAATATTTCTATTACAGGAAATATGTACTTTTTATGCACATATTTAATTAGTTATTTTTTGAAATGATTTGATAACAGTATTATAATTTTTAGACAATAGTTTGATAATTAAATATGCTAAACATTTTTTACAAAAGTTTTTAATTGAATGAAATGAAAAACTCTAAATATAGATCACAGCACTAGTTTTAACTGATATTTTTAAAGAGATTGTTCAATTTTTATAACAATTTGATTAAGAAAGAATCAAAATTAATGACAATATAATAGACAGTATTTGTTATTGATTGGGTAGTAACTGAATATTTTTAAAAAATATCAAGTAAATTTATTTTAGAAAAAATATTGAGCCATGTAATTGACATACTTTAGATTCTCATTTATTAACATGAAATTGAAACAATGACAATACTTCGTAAATTAGAAAAGTTTCGTATAAACTTCAAATTTTCTGACAGAAAAAGTACCTAATTTTCTGTAAAATAATTCAAATTAATGTATACAATTTCAGCAATCTTGAAAGAGAATAAAACGTAATTACTGAAATATTTTGTGTAAAAAAGTACTTCATTTACCATCACGAATTTACAAAATACGGATATACAAGAACGGAAACAATTCCGAGAATAAATGTGAAAAACATAACGCAGTAACATTGGTTCAGTTTTTCGTTTATTGTATAAATTAAACCGGAGGTCATTTAATATATATACACCCACATTACTTGTTAGTGATCCCCAGATGTTTTGTACAACATTGCGGTTTGAAAGCATTTGACAATTGTTCTAGCACTCATTTTATAGAACCCTTAACTTTACCTAAATTTCAAAATTAAATGCTATGAACGTCTGATATCATAGTTACTTGTTGTAAAACTTTTGCTTCCGTATGTACATCTAACCTATTGTTTGAGGAGTAATGTAAGGCTGAATTTTAAGGGGAACGTCCTCAGGCGACACAGTCACGTGGGACGGCGAAACTAAATTATGTGTGCTTTGTTATAAAATTATAGTTTGAAGTATATGTAACTTAATTATATAGAATTAGTTGCAAATGGAACCTTTCATCATTAATTACAGTCATACCTTGCTTTTCTAAAAAAGAATATATTACACCAAAAACATTAATCAATTAGCTGCTATTAAAAATTCAGTTTTTTTTAACAAAATTTAGATTTTAGGCTTGAGTTCTGGGTATAATTAACAAAAAAGATTAATAAAAATAAATACTACTATTAACTAATGACATACAAATATTTTTATATGAAACATGAGAAATCAATACAAATTTAACAATGTTATAAAATACAATTTATATTCTATAATTTTAGATTCAATTATTAATTTAGTCTGTTTGTATAGTTATTAGTTTTTAGTTACACTATATTTAATATCAACCTAAATCAGTTAATTATTTACATCATTCTATATAAATTGAAAAATCAATAAAACCAAATTACAGAAGTACATATTATTGTCTATAATTGCTATATATTATTACCAGAGTTATTATATCTTTAAAGAAAGTGAATATTTACTATTTTAATTATAATATTAATTGCTCCTTGAAAACCATTTTACAATAATAGCTTTTATTCGATTTAATAAGAGGGAATTTTAAAGATCATTGTATAATTATTTAAGTTAATTAAAAAATGTAATAATAAATATAACTAATAATATGCATTTTTGTCAATAATTTGATGTTATTATCTTGATAAAATTGATATTATTAACACTAAACCTACCGACAATTTTGTTTATTCCTGCGGTCATTTTGAAAATTTTCTTAAAGATAATATCTAATTATATAAAATAAAAATATTAATTTCTAAAATTTTATATAAAAAACAAATAGAACTAAATTTTTATACTTCGCACAGATTTTATTACAAAAATATTTGACAAGCATTTTCGTACGGACAAATCGGAACTTGAGGACGGTGTTAAAAAGTTTTTTTCTTGAGATTTTTTGTATGCATCGCCGAGTTCTGAAGCTAACTGGAACAAAAATTCCTGCCTCGAAATGTTTTAGAAAAGCTAGGTCCAAAATTACTTTTCGACTTCACGCTGTATTTCCTTGCCATCTGTCTGCCACATCTACACCAAATGCGTCTAGTTTTGTTGCATTTTATTAGTCTCCAACACCCTAAATATACATTTTATAATATAATGCATTATACGCTGATTAAGAAAAATAATGTCGTTTAGCATGATTATTAAAAATATTATGCAAAATGGGACTTCCGTTTATTTCTTACTGTTCCATCAGCAACTGTTTCGATGCGTTGATCCTCTAAATCTGTCTCACTTTCGGATGTTATGGACGTTTATTTATAATATTCTCCTATTCACTTGATTCCAATTCACTTGTTTAAATAGCTCTTTCTCTGTTTCCATGTTTTTAATTCGAGAATGTTCATCATATTCTGAAAACTCTTCTTCTATTTCCGTTATATTTCTTAGGTAATTTGTAATTTTCAAATGCTTTGCCATTTTTAGGATAAATATCTACAGCAGATTATTACATTATATGAGGAATAAAAAAATTACATCCAAGTATTAATACTTTATCTTATTCCTTTGAATTGTAAAAAAATTGCATCTTTTTAAATACTACTTTGTAATATGCTAAGTCTATCAATGAAACCGACGCTGAGATAACCGTAAAACATTTTACTCTGAGACAACTGTATATATTTTTTATCATATTTTTGAAAATAGAAAAATAACTAAGTAAACAATGAAGAAAATATTATATGCATATTTAAGAATTGTCATACAGTTGATAATTGTTTTACAAAAGTTTGAAAACGGTCAATTTGACCGGTACTGGTAGGTTTAGTGTTAAGTAAAATTCTTTTTTGAAACATTTTGAAAATTTGAAAAAATATCTTTGGTAAAATATATTAATTTATATCATAGATTTTATTATTAAAATATTTTTAGAATTAAAAAAAAACGTAGACATTTAAAATCAAATACGTTTAGAAAAGAAAAATTATGTACTTTTTTAAAGTTTATTATATTTAAAATTTTCCTTGTTATTGTCCTATATTTTATTTATTTCTCTAAAGATAATACAGATGATTTTTAATATTTCTCTCTCTCTCTCTCTCTCTCTCTCTCTAGACATACATACATACATACATATTTATGTATATATATATATATATATATATATATATTGTTGTTGTTGTTTACTCAAATAATTTTTTTTACAGATATACATGTTATCTTTGTCCCATGAGAAAAAATTGTTAGTTACACGTTGAACCTGTCTTTTACGTGGGTTTGGAACTGTAGACGTGCAATTTTTTTTGACAAAAAGTCAACATGACAGAAATTCTGTGAAAATTTGTAATATTTTTATCTTAGAAAATGGTATATTTGTGCTTTATATATATAATTCACTATCACGATTTTAAATATATCTACGATAAATTTGAAGATTAAATAAGATGAAAATGTATAAACATATTTATCTGTTTGTGTTAAATCAGAGACATTAAATTTTGTTTTGAAATTATACATTGGAATAAGTAATTACTTACGACATTTTGAAATTTCTCTTTGAACTTTCTTGATCTTTTAATGGTTATTAAATTTGAATAATTAATTTTTATTTAAAACGTAAAAATAATGGTATTATCAAAAAAAGATTTATTAGATTTCTATATTGTTAAATAATATATTTGTATATATTAATTAATTTATATATTATTAAAAATTAAATTTTAAATAACATAAATATGACTTAATTCCATCAAAATTAATTAAATGAACTAAAATATCTTTGTATTCTGGAAAAATCTATTTTCATAATATAAAACGAAACAAAGTAAACAAAACAACATATATTTCACTTAAATTAACAGACCTTCTTATTTCTAATGTGTTTGTAAGAAGTTACCAAGATAAAGAAATGCTTTGTTCATCAGTCTGACTGATTTAAAAAATTAGTCCTGAATTTAAACAATAAGTTGTGTTAATTTCAGATAACAGCCGTTTTAATTATATAATATATTTTTAATTGATTTATTTTCTTAGAATATTTAGAAAATAATATTTTTAAAAAAATAAATATTCATTAAGCTATTTTGATTTTTCTTACAAAATAGTTAAGCAGTAATGATTTAAATAATTAAAAAACAGAATGATTTATTTATTTAATTGAAATAATACTATAATAATCAATTAATTTCTTTATAATTATTGCGTTTCTCGTCTCGTGTATTGATTATATATATATATATATATATAAATGTTAATATATGCTACACGTTTTATTTATTTTACACGTTCCTTAACTTTGCTACATTCTCCAGCTTTATGCAAGCTCCATTTACTTGACATCTGTCTAAGCGTCAGTCTCTCTTGAAAACAAAATGCCGTATTTACCAACCTTACTCATGTCATCTAACAATGAAATTTATAAATACCTACGCAGATAGACACACAAATACACACGCAAACACACACGAGTATATATATATATATATATATATATATATATGTTCAAACATAAAATAGATATATTGATATATTCTTGTATATAAAAACTTTTAAATTTTCACTTCAAATAATTTCGAAATTTATTTTAAAGAATTATGAATTTCAATCAACTGAAAATTCATATAAATGATGCAATTAAGTTAATGATTACAATGTTCTTAAGTGATTTACATTTTTTAATTCTTATTAAATTATTCATTTATCTGCAAATAAAGATTTGCCCAACAGTATTCGTACCAGTATATACATAGTAGTTACAGTAAAAATATTTGTTAGAAACCTTAAATTTTAAAATAAAAGTCAAAAAATACATGAGGTTTTTTGCTTGTTATTTTTATATGTAGAAATTGAATATAAAATCATTCATTGTTCGATTGCTTTATAATTAATGTTGTTTTTAATTAAAAGAATCGCTTATTAACATCGTAGATATATTAATAAATCAAATAATATTTAATTTTTTCTGTATGTATTTTTGTATATCATATATCGTATTCAAATATTTTATGAAATATTTTTATTAATTTAGTATTTTTTATTTTTCTATTTGTGTCTATAAAAGAGTTTAATACAAAAATGGATATATAAACAAATGTAATATAAAAGAATAATATTAAAATATAAACAGCTGAATTAAACATTTATTAAACAAATATGTTATTGAAAATTATTCAAACAATGGAATCAGTCATACTAAAATTCAATGACGCTGCGACCTAAATGTTTTTTATAAATGAATTAAATAACATAATAATTTTTAATATTGATATGATCTATTATCTCTCTCTCTATATATACATACTCGTAAACACCTTTATATATATATATATATATATATACATATGTATGTATATATATATATATATATATATATATATATATATATATATATATATATATATATATATATATATATATATATATATATATATATATATATATATATATATATATATATATATATATATATATATATATATATATATATATATATATATGTATATATATATATATATATATATATATATATATATATATATATATATATATATATATATATATATATAAGGAGTGTTTTTAGGTTATATAGAACTTTCGAAAGATTTAATTTAAAGTTCTATCATGCTTAAAAACACTCTACTTATACTTACTTACTTTCTCTCTCTCTTTCTCTCTCTCTCTCTCTCTATATATATATATATATATATATATATATATATATATATATATATACAGGTTATCCAAATATGACGCCTAGATATGTGTTTTACTAAAAAAAACATGTGTTAGTTTCTTTTCAATAAAACACAAATCTAGGCGTCACATTTGAATGATCTTATATATATATATATATATATATATATATATATATATATATATATATATATATATAATAATTTTAACACAAAATTGATATCTCTAATTTAATTTGATCTTTAACTATTACCTTCAAAGTTTAACTATTGAAATTGGAGTAATGTGTGTTGAAATTTTCATATCACTCTGCAATTGTAATCGTCAATCTTTGGAGGTAATCATTCACTTTCGGTGTAGCGTGAGCATTAATTACATTAATTTTGCGATGTAATTATTTAATATGTTCCTTTCTTACCCCCCTCCATCTCCACCACTATCTCTCTCTCTATTTATATATCAAAATAATTCTATCGAAAAATTAATGTCAATAATTTACTCCGATCGCCAACGATTACTTTCAAATTTTAATGATTGTAGATAAACATTTTTCACGATTTTGAGTATCACGAGAGAAGAAAGAAGGGGTATAGCCTTCCCAGGGGTTGGTGATTGTACCTAGTAGGGTGAAGGTCCCCTTGGTAGAGATAGAGAAATTTTGTTTCCGAACTTTCTTGAAGTTTTTCGTGAATTACTGAAGTATTTATTTTATGACATATTAAAATTAACAAAAAATTAAAAAAGATAGATTTTTAGGACAGACTGATTTCCATACAGTTTTTTTGGGCAAAATAATTTTTAATTATATTGATATTGGATTTAAATACACATTAGATCACCAATCTATAATAAATATTGTCTACACAAAAACATTAAAATAGCTTTTTAAACGTTTTATTTTTTATAACTTTTTTTTACATTGTTAAATAGAAGACAGTTTGGTGGTTGACTAATAAAAAAATAGAGAGCAGAGCCTCTGGTAATTAAAAAATATAGGGTTATCCAAATTCGACGCTCAGATTTGTGTTTTATTAAAAAGAAACAAAAGAAACTATACACATGTTTTTTTATATATCACCTTATTCTCATGTTTCTTTTTAATGAAACACTAATCTAGGCATCACATTTAGATGACCTTATATTTGTAAATTAGTAAAACTGTTTGTATGTTAGTAATTTAAAATGTTTAATTTCAAACTAGCGTAGATAAACAACAAAAAAAATAAAGAAAATTTTAATTTAAATGTTGAAAATTACATTTTAATACATTTATAAGTAGATAAACACTGTTTAGCCCAAATTTCATTGAAGAGAAACAGTTATTAGGGTTTCATTCTTATAATGGAAATTTACATGTGCTATTATATAGAGATTTACATTTAATAGTATTTAAACAAGTATGTACGTGTTCCATCGTAGGCGTGTGTATGCTTTTACTTATAGCCGTGCGGTTTTGCAACAGTATATGTTTAGTCTTTATGCCTTTCAATGCAAAATGGTTCAAAGCCAGCTGTCACGTGCGAAGAGCCATCTAACGGCCGTCATGCGTGTCGTGTAACTGAATACGACGAGAGCGTAACGAACGCCGTTAAAACGAAACTGTGGCTCGGTCGTCATGGTAACCGTTAGAACGGTACAGTGGGTGCGTGTTCAAATCCGAAAGGCTCCGGGTCCACTGTGTACGAAGACGTACTTGACAAATGCCAGCCGCACAATTAAACTATGCATATGTCGGATGCGTAAATGTGTCGACGGCAAACATAATAGATACGTAATTAATGGGTGAGAAATTGGATGTATCAAGTAACATGTATGCGTCTTGTGTCATTGGAATCCATTGTGCTTGATGGATATTGTGTTTTAATTATTTGAGAGGCTTATCAGATCATTTTATTACTTTATACACGAGTTCAATATAAAATTAATCAGTTAGTAACAATTATCTTGAAATAATTCTTGACAAAAATAAATACAGCTTGGTCTGTTTTTGTGAGGATTATTTTAATGCGATTTTGAAGTTATGCGCTTCATATTTCTTCTTAATATCTTTTTATGTGAATTTTTTTAATGCGATTTTGAAATTATGCGATTCATATTTCTTCTTAGTATCTTTTTATATGATTTTTTTAAAATAATTCCTTAAGCGGTTATTAATTCAACGAAAAGCTCTTCAGTTTTATGAACGAATGAAGGAATCAGAGCCATTTAATTCAAACTGATAGGGAATTTTCGGCTAGCAAAGAATGGTTAACAGGGTTTTTTTAAAAATGAATGCACTGCATAACGTAAAGATTGCAGGCGTGATTATATCGGCAGATGAAGAAGTTGCCAAATTTTTTTTCAATATTACGTTAAACGCACTTTTCAATTTATATTGGATAAACTAGAAAATGAGTCAATAACAGTAACTGACACTTGGAAAAAAATTCTATCTTTGACTGTATAAATCATGTTGAATTTATTATTACTTAAATAAAACAACACATTTTAAATGCCTGTTGGAAAAAGGCTTGGCCTACATGTCTTGAAAACAATGCAGTTATTCACTTTCTTTTTATTTTCTTATTTTTATTCTAAACAGTGCAGATATTATTGTGATGATAATTAAAATATGTATGCAAAATTCTAAAATATATTACATACATATGTACATATTGTTTTCAATAAAATTAAATAGTTAATTAAAAAATAGAGTAAAAAGATTTGTTTTGTATCAATTTTTTGCAGATATTTTAATTTTTTTTGAGCATTCTTTATTTTTTGATTTTTTATGCGAATTTTAGAGTAATTTCACTTTGTAGCTTTAGTTTTATGCGGTTTTTAAAAATTACGGAACGTATCCCTATTTTTTCAATGTAAGTTAAGTCTTTTTTTGTTAGATTTTTTTAATGCGGTTTTCTGCGGAACGTATCTACCGCATAAAACAGACTCAGGTGTACTAGATTTTTTATTTAATTTCAATTTCATTATTATATAGTATTAAAAATAAAAAAAATCTTAAGTCATTGTTCAGTATCTCTTAAAGTTCAGTTTATCTTCCGCACAATATTTAATTATTAATTATTTGAAAATATGTACAATAATTATATTTTTTATTAAATATTTCCTAAAGATCCATATATACTAAGGTCGTTTGATAAGTGTGGTAAAAAAGTAAGAAAAACTAATCTGAAAAATTTAATTAAATTACACAAATAAATTTACCGTACTTATCAAACGACCCTCATATATATATAACAAGGAGCTCTGCCCTTTCCTCATTCGCCAAATCCTGGTGGGGCTACGCCCCGTGCTCGTTACAGTCGTTTCCCGTGATACATGAAATCGTAAATGATGTTTATTTACAATCGTTAAAGTTTGGAGGTAATCGTTTACGACCGATCAGAATAGATTAATGATATTAATTTTGAATTTGATTAATATTAATTTTGCACACTACATATATATATATATATATATATATATAGGGTGCCCCAACAGGAGCGCACAACTTAATTTTTAAATAAAACGCATCGATTTTTGAGTGAGCGATAATAACTGTGCGCTCATTGTGAGACACCTCTCTCTCTCTCTTTCTCTCTTCCTCTATATATATGTCGATTAGTCACATTTATAATATAGGGTCATCCAAATGCGACGACTAGATTTGTGTTTTATTAAAAACAAACATGTGTATAGGGTAATAATATGTATATAATTTTTTTTTAATGAACTACAAATCTAGGCTTTACATTTGAATGACTCCAAATAATAATAGATCAGTAACTCTGTTTTCACAAAAATTATATTAAAATGTAATTACTTAAATAATACTATTACAAGTATATAGGGTCATTTAAATGTGACGCCTAGAGTTGTGTTCTATTGAAGAACAACATATGTATAGTGTTGTATAGGGAAACGTGCATAGTTCTTCCATTTTTCTTCAATAAAAACAAATCTAGGTGTCACATCTGGATGACCCATTATTATAAACAATTGGATATTTAAAAATAGGTTCATAAATTAAATGTAAATTTGCAATAATACTAAAAATTATATAGTATTTTCATAATTATAAATTTTTTGAATAGGCTATGAAATTTTTAAAATAAGTAAGATTAACTTACACTTACTTGAAATAAAAATTAGGGATTGGTATTTATTTCAATTTCTCTACATAAATTTTAATCAGATGAATAATAAATTTTGATGATATAATATTTTTTTTTGTTCATATGTATTTTAATTTTATTCATAAATTATATTTTTTTGTTGATGTTTGTTTTTAATTATCACATTTAATCAATTATTCAAATTGATTAATGAAAACGTATGAATAATGTAAAGAATGTTATTGTATAATAATACTCATTTTGTTTATATATATATATATATATATATATATATATCACAAAAAAATATATATATTAAAAATTAGGGATACGTTCCGTAATTTTCGGGGATTGAGCCAAAGGTTGAAAAATTCTCTAAAATTCGCATAAAAAAATAAAAGCTTAAAAAAATATCTGACTCATGTACAAAAAGTGAAACTTTATTGAGTAATCAAAATTTGTTGGAGAGACCTGTGACTCGTAATGAACAAATTCTTCAGAATGGAGACGTTGAGGATGAGAAATGATTATAGGAGAAGCGGTAAATACACGGGATAAAAATATATATATATATATATGTTTTAATAAATTATATTTATATATATATATATATATATCGTATGCGAACTATGCGTCTCGATGATGATCTTTCGCACTGTAGTAATAATGTCGTCAGACGTTGTCCGCATACAATGTGTTAAGTAAGATTAACAATTATTTTCAAATTAAAACTTTTATAAAATTATGAATTATGAAAATTTATTCGTTTTGTTTGGAATTTCTTCGATTTCCATTGCTCCCTCCGATGGTGACTGAGTAGGTATAAAAATACAATTAGTTTTGAATAAGTAAAATTTTTGCGCAATAGTTACCAAATTAAAGCCTGTAAAAACATTTTTTTAATTACTATTAATTACTGTTGTATAATATATAGTATTATATTAAAGAATTGCGGACTATCGGAAGATAACAGAACCTAGATACATAGGAAGGCACAGGAAGAGGAGACACATAGATAGATGAGATAGAGAAATAAGAAAAAATCTTGGAATATACTAGAATAGTAAGGCAGTGGATCAGTTGAACAATAGATAATTTCAAGAACTGTAATAGTTTAGATAATTTTTAAAGAGGATGTGTTTTAATTATGATCTTTTATTTGATAAATAGATCATATATATAAAACATATACATATACATAACATTTACATAATTATTAATTAAAAATATGTTTTTATACATGTACATAACCTCATTTTCACGTTGATTTGATAAATTTTAAATGAGAACAAGATTAATTTATATTATTTAGCTTATTATTATAATAGTTCTAATATAAAACATAATAATTAAATACGAATTTCGATATTCAGTTCCTTAGTAAACACAAATAATGACGCGCTTAGCTATTTACACACACATTTGAAAGCGACGCTCATGGCTTCATATATATATATACATCTATATATATATATATATATATATATATAGACAAAGTATATATAATATATATATATATATATATATATATATATATATATATATATATATATATATATATATACATAAATTTTACAGTAAATAGATAATAAGTCGATGTAGTCTGTTATCTGTTAAGATATTTTACCAGTATCCAGTGAAGGTATATTTAAAAATATGAGGATATGTTCCGTAATTTTAAAAAACGCGCCAAAAACGAGATAAAAGTGAAAGTACTCTAAAATTCGCATAAGAAAATCAGGAAATAAAGAAAGCTTTAAAATTTTAAATATCTGAAAAAAAATTATACAAAACAGCTTTTTACTATATTTTTTAATTACCTATTTAATTTTATTCGAAGGAAAATGTGTAATTTATTTTAGAATTTTTCATACATATTTTAATTATCATCGCAATAAAATCTGCACTGTTTAGAATAAAAGTAAGAAAATAAAAAAGAAAGTGAATAGCTGCACTGTTTTCAAGAGATGTAGACCAAGCCTCTTTGCAACAGACATTTAAAGTTTCTTGTTTTATTTGAGTAATAGCAAATGCAATATGATTTATACAGTCAAAGATAGAAATTTTTTCCAAGCATCAGTTACTGTTATTGACTCATTTTCTAGTTTATCCAATATAAATTAAAAAGTGCGTGTAACGTAATATTGTTTTTTAAAAAATGGCAGCTTCTTCATCTGCCGATGCAATCGCGTCCGGAATCTTCACGTTATGCAGTGCATTCCTTTTTATAAAACCCGGTTAACCATCCTTTGCTAGCCGAAAAATCCTTATCAGTTTGAGAAGCGCAAGTAAATCGCTCTGATTCCTTCATTTGTTCATAAAACTGAAGAGCGTTTCGTTGAATTAAATAACCACTTAAAGGAATTCTTAAAAAAAATCCTAATAAAAAGATACTAAGAAGAAATATGAATTGCATAACTTCAAAATCGCATTAAAATAATCCTCACAAAAACAGACCCAGCTGTATATATATAGGGTGTTCCATCAGGAGCGTACACTCATCGCTCAAAAAACATCATTGCTTATTAAAAAAAAGAAATGTTTTATTTTAAAATAAACTTGTGCCCTTCTGATGGGACACAACTTATGTATAAAAGAGAATTTAGATTCAGGTTTATCTTTGGTAGAACCAAGAGTTTTAAAATGCGATTGATAATGTCCAAATTTATTTTTATAACATTTGTTAAAATTTAAACAGTACACTCAATATTTTAACAATATAAACAATAAAAAATTAGAAAATTTAGAAAAATGAAAATTGAAATTTTGAAATTCTCAAGTAAAATTAATTAAAAAATCAGATTTTTGTTTAATTTTATTTATTCTTCCAAACAAGCAAATTCAAAACATAGAACAGAAATATTATTTAAAAATTCTTAAAAGCATATATATAAATTAAATAAATATATTTAAGTATTTCACGAATAAAATAAAGTACTTTACTTATAAAAACAAATCATATTACAAGTTAATAAATGTAGAATGATAATTATTTATTGTGTATATATACATACATACATACATAAAAGTATGTGTTTAAATATGTATGTTGATTAATTAAATGGAAACTGAAGCAATAAAAAAACTTTTAATTAAGATTTCCGTTTAAAACAACTACGACGAAATATAATCGTGTTAAAATCTACTCGACATAAAATTAATATCAGCACGAAATAGATAATGAAATATTCATCGTAATTGTTGAACTTTTCAGAAAACCTTTATAATTGAACTGGGAATTCCAGGACATAATTTTAATAAACATAGCAATTAGTAAACAACTTTTTGGTAACGTTCTGGTCTTTCATCAGCAATCGTAACTTCACTTGACCCAAATACCGACGTGCAATTTGTCAGTGAAATAAATTTGTCTTGTATGACGCTGACAGCAACAGTCAGTTATGAATAGGTTGCTTGTATGTAACTCTGAGGTTATTTTGCATTAAACAAAGTTCGACAATGCAACATTCATATGATATTCTATTGTTATAGGAAACAATAAAAAGCTAATTTTCTTTTAAAAAAATTAGTAAAACAGATATGTATATAATTATTATAGGAAGATATCGTTTTCCTGTTTAATTACATTCATGTGTTTATTATTATTTTAATATTCTACATAGAAATCAATTTCAAATAACATATTTTAAACATCTAGTAACAAGATACATACTTACAATGATTGAGAGAGGAATCTGGATAATGCCAATTTTGATATTTTGTTGTTTTTTAATCCTTCGAACATGCTATCCATTTCTAAAAATGTTCAGTGTTTATTTTATTATATTAAAAATACACTGTATCTAGTTAAAGCACTCTTGTTACCAAGCAACTTGTAAAAATCAACGAAATATTTAGACGTCTAATACATTACGAATACGTTTACTGCTACTCTTCGTGTTTTATTTTGTTTACTTACTCGTGTATTTTATTTAATATGTTTTATATTTGTTTAATTTTCATTTAATATTTGTTTTAACAATTAAGATATTTAATATCACCGTTTTTTTAGACTCTCATTTACGTTTTGTATACAGATATCAAAAATTTTACTTCTCTTATTATATTTAAAATATGATTTTACGTTTTGAACTACTTGCCGATTTCTACTTATACAGATATTCTATAAAATAATAATAATATATGTATATATATATATATATATATATATATATATATATATATTTAGAAATTTTCATTGAATGCTGTTTTTTTATATAATTATTCAAAATGTGTGAGATAAAACAGAAAACTTAAATAATTGAAAAAAATTAGTAACATAGAAAAATTGAAATTAATTTTATTTATTTTTATACAAAAGAAATCAATAATGCAATAATATTATAATACATACTAGTACATCTATCTATATATCTAAACATACATACATATATATATATATATATATATATATATATATATATATATATATATATATATACGAGGTGTGATCAAAAAGTAAGGTGAATTTTGAAATTTAGCGGGCTACATCCGTTCGATCTTCGATTTTTTATTTGGTTATGTTGGTACACTCGTCTCGAATATATGTTCCAAATTTCAGCTATGTAGCATGTTTAGTTTGTTGGTGAGAGGCATAAAAGTTAGAAGTGTTTTGCAGGCTCCACGATTTTCCGCTGTCGAAAATCATGGATCAAAGAGTTTGCATTAAATTTTGTGTGAAAAATGGAATCAAGTGCTCCAAAACACTTGAAATGTTGAAAGTGGCATACGATGAGTCTACTTTAAGCCAAAAAAATGTTTACAAGTGGTATAAACTCTTCCAAGAAGGCCGAGAAGACACCAACGACGAACCTCGTTCTGGACGCCCCAGCACGTCAACAACTGATGAGAACGTTGAAGAAGTGAAGAACATAGTGTTGGGGAATCGTCGAATTACCATTAGAGAAATTTCTGATGATATTGGCATCTCGTTTGGTTCGTGCCAATCAATTTTAACGGGTGTTTTAGACATGAGACGTGTGTCAGCGAAGTTTGTTCCGAAATTTCGACCAAAAGAACCGTCGCATGAGCATCGCCCAAGAGCTATTGAATGACGTCAACGACGACCCAGATTTACTCGACAGGGTCATAACAGGTGACGAAACATGGGTATACGGTTATGACGTCGAAACTAAGACTCAGTCGTCCCAGTGGAGGCATTTCGAATCACCAAGACCAAAAAAAGTACGCCAAGTTCGATCGAATGTGAAGGTTTTGCTTACAGTTTTCTTTGATTGCAGGGGCGTGGTGCATCATGAGTTCTTGCCACAGGGTAGAACAGTAAATAATGAATATTGCCTGCAAGTTATGTGCAATTTGCGCGAAGCAATCCGCCAGAAACGTCCGAATTTGTGGAAGAACAAAAATTGGCTTTTGCACCATGATAAGGCTCCTGCTCACACATCGTTGATTGTGCGCGAATTTTTGGCTAAAACCAACACACTAATGATGCCGCAGGCACCGTATTCCCCAGACCTGGCCCCCTGTGACTTCTTCTTGTTCCCGAAACTGAAGAGGCCCATGAAAGGACGGCGTTTTGCAACGATTGAGGAAATAAAGACGGCATCGAAAGAGGAGCTGAACAAGATCACAAAAAATGATTTTTTGAAATGCTTCGAGGATTGGAAAAAGCGTTGGCACAAGTGCATTATATCCGAGGGGGATTACTTTGAAGGGGACAAAATAAAAATTGATGAATAAATAAATATTCTTTGAAAAAAATAAAAATTCACCTTATTTTTTGATCACACCTCGTATATATAATACTGTATTCAATATAATTATGTACTATGCAGATTATCGTAACTTTTGTGAATATTGATCTTTTATGATCATGTTCAAAAAAAATGATATTTTAGGTCATAAAATTTTATGTTACTTTTTTTCTAAGATTATATCACAATTAATATACAAATAAGTAATGAAGAATGATTAATGACAAATTAATAAATTATATCCATTTTATTTTTAAAATTGATTTGAAAATATAAAATGTAAATACAAATATTGATTTTCAGGTATTTACTAAAATATGAAATAAAGTTTATTTTGTAAAAAATATTTCATAAATAACATAAATAATAATTAAAATGAATAATTTTAAACATAAATTTAAATATTAATAAGTCAGAATAATTACTTTTGTTGATATGTATGGTTTATATATATATATATATATATATACTTCTTTACGTAGTATATTATTTAACGTGTTATGTTTTCAGTTAATATTATATATATATATATATATATATATATATATATATATATATATATATATGTTTATATATGCAATGGTGACAGACGAAAAATGGTAATGGAAATAGAAACGTAGTGAATTTGTTATAAATCACGACAATAATAATAAAAACAGAGAAAAAGCACTTTCGAGGGTGCGAATTCTGGTTGTGTGTCAGGTGAATCATGACGTAATAAACATAGCGGGTTACATTAACATTGGGAACCATTAAAGTTACAAAACATCGTAACACGTGAAAACGTGAAAATTGTACACAACATAAAATAGAATGAGTTTACCAATTTATTAATTTATAACACACTTTTTTTTAAACATTCAATTTTTATTACTACAATAGCTTTTATAATAAAGAAAATAATAAAAAAAATATATCATAATTTTTTTTAATAATTTAATATATATATATTATATATATATATATATATATATATATATATATATATATATATATATATTTAAGAAATGTAAAAATTCATACTATTTCAAAATAAAATTATTAGAAAATAAAGAGATAAAATTCATAATTACTAAAGTTATGAAAATGTCTTCATGTAATTAATTTAATACATATTCTTTTCATCGTATAGTTAATGTACTGAAGAAAATCAACTATATTATGTTAAATGAGTTTCATGTACACAGATGTTCAGAGCTAAACGTACATATGGAAATAGTGTTCTTAATGCATAATTATGCATATAGTAGAGACAAACTTAAAAACAAATTAGTGGTAACAA
Organism: Neoneuromus ignobilis; assembly: GCA_029203775.1. NCBI lineage: Eukaryota > Metazoa > Arthropoda > Insecta > Megaloptera > Corydalidae > Neoneuromus > Neoneuromus ignobilis. The sequence goes on from CP092092.1 coordinate 10,410,030, forward strand.
CTAGTTTCAAGCAAATGGTATGTGTTTGAACTTTGAATCATTATTGAATATTTGTGCCAAATTATAAAGTAACTTGATTGTGAAATGAGTTTGTGCATAACTTATAATAAAATATTTCATAATAAGTAATGCAAGTTATGAATGAATGTATATATATATATATATATATATATATATATATATATATATATATATATATATATATATATATATTACGAAAAACATTATTAATTAAAGATTAATTATTACAAAATATTTTCACAAAACTCATCATATTTTTATTATCTACATAATATATATATATATATATATATATATATATATATATATATACATCTTACTACAGACGTTTAAACGGATACAAAACAATAAAATATCTACTATAAGACCTGGTCAATGATTTATAGACCAATAATTTGAAGTAGTATTATTTGGCTTTAAAGTTTACTATAACTCTGTACAATTGTTCTAGAATATAGGTTGTAAAGGATTTTATATATATATATATATATATATATATATATATATATATATATATAGTAAGTACAAATTATGTATCCGTCGTTGTGATTATTGTACTAGAGAACCTATTACAACTTTAATTTCCTTACATTCAGATTTTGAAACACATTAATACGTACATATATACACATACACATGCGAATATTATATATATATATATATACATATATATATATATATAAGTATATATATATACACAAGTATAATGTGCTGATAGTAAATAAACATAAATATATGAATATAAATAAGAAACTACAAAAAATATATAAATAAAATATTAGAAAGACATTAAGACCGAATAGGTAATTTTTAATACTTATTAATAATTAATATTTTAAGATTTTAAAAAATGTTTATTTAAAATCTTAAATAGTAAAAAATAGTACTTGAGTACACAAGAGATACTCAAAATAATATGAAGACATTATTTTTATAAAGTTGAGTTTTAAAAGAAAATCAATATTAGTTCCTAGAATAAAAACCATTTGATGGTTCAAGTTGTGTGTTTAATGTTAGTTAAAAATAATCTTTTTTTTCTATTTTTATGTGTTTTATTAAAAAGAAATATGTGTATAGTTTCTATTATTTCTTTTTTATAAAACTCAAATCTAGTCGTCACATTTGGAAAATTCTATATATATATATATATATATATATATATATATATATATATATATATATATAAGTGTGAAATGGAAGAGGCAGATAACTAAAAAGTGGCAAATTTAGGAGAAACTTTCTACATACACACAATCAATCACACACACACAATATATATATATATATATATATATATATATATATTAATATTATTACATTTCACAATATATATATATATATATATATATATATATATATAGTAAAAAGCATTAAAATTTCATTTAATTGAAAATCTTGTTGGAGTAAAGGCTGCGATTACAATAGAAATAAAAACCGAGCGAACGAACATCTAGTCAATATTTCATTGAAGATATGTAGCGTGTCTTTTTTTTAATTCATCACAGTTGTCGACGATCTCCACAAATGCGAATATTGAAATCAGCAAAGAAAAAAAAATCGACCTCAAAACATCAAACATCAATTTTCCAGTAGACGATTTAAAAAGCGGTCGAGAGTCACGTGATCGTAACAAATGACAATGGACGCGTGCAGACCAGCCGCCTATTTGACAAGTTGATCCGGAATTTTTTTTTTTTAGAAAAAAGCACACGAAACGTCGACGAATCTTTCAACGATTCTTTCAGCGGCCTACATAAATGACGACAGCGTAGTATTAAGTGATGGTTTTTAACAGATTACTGTTTATGTCGATATATATTTTTGAGTTGCATTTGTATTGATTACTTTTATAACATAAAAATGTAGATTCTCTGATAAATATACGTTGATATAAACAATGATTGTAAAGGTACTCATATAACACTCTTATGAATAGATATATAAATAAAAAAAGTAGATGTCATTAAATTCATAAATTATGTGCTTTTATTATAGACTATATAACTTATATTAAGATTTTATATACGTATATTAAAAAGCTGATATATTTTTTATCAGAATTCATATAAACAACAAAAATTAAACAATATTTAAAATAATTGTTAAACACATTAATTAAATGTTGCAGCGTTAGATAATGATTTCTTTGTTAAAAATAATTTGGATAACGAAATCTTATATCGTAATGAAATAATATATTTTCAATATTATTTTTTATTAAAAAATATTTTTATTTGTAATTTTTTGACACACATTTAACAATGTTATTTTATTCAGTAAATATATTATTTTTATCTTGATATACGAAGTCGTTTGATAAGTCCGTGTAAATTCCGAAAGATGGCACCACTGGTGCATATCGAGGTTATTTTTAATTAGTAGCACCTCTTGGAAGAACACACATCAAGTTTCAGCCATATCGGTCTATTCCTTTGTGTTTGACAATCGTTGGAATCAAGGAAATCGAGTGATTGTCAAATAATGGACGAAAAAGAATTTCGCGTGTTGATTAAACACTACTTCATTAAAGGCAAAACGCCTCAGGAGACTAAACAGAAGCTTGATAAACATTATGGTGACTCTGCACCTTCGATTAGCGCGGTTTATAAGTGGTTTCAAAATTTTCGGAGTGGCCATATGAGCACAAGAGACGCTGAACGTTCTGGACGCCCTGTTGAGGTCACCACTCCAGAAATCATTGATAAAATCCATGATATGGTGATGGACGACAGAAGAGTGAAAGTGCGTGAGATTACTAATGCTGTAGGCATCTCGTGTGAACGGGTACATAATATTTTGCACCAACATTTGGACATGAAAAAGCTATCCGCCAGGTGGGTGCCGCGATTGCTCACGATCGACCAAAAACGAGGTCGTGTGAAGTGTTGCAAGAACGGTTTGCAGCTGTTTCAGCGAAATCCGCAGGACTTTAAGCGTCGTTTCATCACTGTAGATGAAACATGGATACATCACTACACTCCTAAGACCAAAGAGCAGTCTAAACAATGGGTTATGAAGGGGGAATCTGCTCCGAAAAAGGCGAAGACAATTCCTTCGGCCGGGAAGGTTATGGCGACTGTCTTTTGGGATTCGCAAGGAATAATCTTTATCGACTATTTGGAAAAGGGTAAAACCATTACAGGTGCATATTATTCATTGTTATTGGATCGTTTGAAAACCGAGTTGCAAGAAAAACGTCCCCGATTAGCCCACAAAAAGTCCTCTTTCATCACGACAACGCACTAGCTCACACCTCAGCAGTTGTGGCCGCAAAACTAATGGAAATATGGTTCCAAATCGTTTCACATCCCCCCTATTCTCCAGACTTGGCTCCATCGGACTATTATTTGTTCCCTAATATGAAGAAATGGCTCGCGGGAAAAAGATTTTATTCGAACGAGGAGGTGATTGCAGGAACGAATGACTATTTTACAAACTTGGACAAATCCTATTATTCGGAAGGGATCAACAAACTAGAGCAGCGTTGGATGAAGTGTATAAGCTTAAAAGTAGACTATGTTGAAAAATAAAAACGATTTATTCAAAAAAATTAAGCAGTTTTTATTTTTACACGGACTTATCAAACAACCTCGTATGTACGAACTATTATTTTGAATATTTTATATTTGTATATAATTATTTAACAAAAAAAATAAATATTAATTTAGAAATCACGAATGACATGTTTATAAAGATAAAATAAAATTTTGATATTTCCAAATAAAATTTGTAGTTTCTTCATCTGACTGTTGGTTTTTCGAAAGAAATCTTTAATATTTGGTTTCAAAAATGAATGATTGAATGCTTTGTGAAAAAATTGAATACTTTTGATGTATTATCAATAAATAATAAAAATAGTTATCTTGTTATAAAATATAAATTTTAGTTATGTATAAAATGTGACGAATTTTTAAACATTTTCGTTTTTTTCTCTTAAAATTTTTCATACATTATTTATTTATTTATTCATATAGTTTTTAACGCATTGTATTTTTTAATTATAAAAAGATGTTTTATTCATTTGTAATTTCATTGGTATATATATAAATATATATATAATATTTAAATAAAACATTATTTTTCAATACACTTTCATATTTTTTTTCAAAACTCAAGTACTTCAAAAAATGTAAATATTATTTCTTAAAAAATCGCAATGATTCTTTAAAAAAATGTAAGTCAGATACTTAATATTTTTTTAATGAAATTCATATTTTACTTTATCGACAAAGTTCAAACCCTACAAATTATTCATACCCTTCTACAGGTATGCAAAAAAATCACCACATATTAATGAAAATATGTTTACCTTTTTACCTCATATCTCACTGTTTCAAGATATAAAATGGTCCTTTTTTATACATAAAAAATGCTTAAAATCGTACCGTATCAAAACCTGTAGGATAATTAATACTGGAAATTGAGTTGAGAATATTGAATATAAAACCTCGGAACTATGAATGGCCCAGGCAAGCTTTAGAATGTTTACGATCGATCTGTGGTTTTCAATGTAGCCGAGTACCCGAATTGAAACAGTAATCGTTTTGACAGAAACACAATAGCAGGCAAGCGCAAATGATAAATAATGTTCAATATTTGGTGTATTTTAAAACAGATTACAATTACATAAATTTATTACAATATTATTTTTAACTAATTTTAGAACAGTGGCGGTGTTGACATTTATGAAGTGTTGATGGCATATTGTGTAGATTAAAACAAAGATCAATTATAATAATTTATATTTTTGATTTTAGATATAATAATTTTATTTATAATTTATAAAGAAATAGTTTAAAGTATTTTTTTATTATTTAATAGAATATTAAAATTTATTAGAGATTAAAATTAAAATGAAAAAAATTAATAAAACTGATAAAATAACTTTTGTACTCTACGTTTTAGTACCTAAAAACCTATAAAATGTAATAATAAACTGAACATGTTAAAATGATTGTTTATGAACTCTTAATAAAATAATCACATTATTATAGAATAATCAATTATTTTTTTATATAAGTAAAAAAATGATTAACAATAATAGCATTGATTATTATTTAATATGCTGATGTAATTTTCATTATTTGAGATTAATATAATTTTCATTTCATTAAAAACATGTTTTGAAAGTGATAATAAGGTATATTCACTATTGTTCAAAACTTTTATATTATTAAATAAAATCAATGAATAATTTATTAATATAAATAAAATATAATTATTTGTTTATCAATCAATATTAAAATTTCAATGCGTGTAAATTAATTTCATAATATATTTCTGTATAAAAAATAATTCATTTGTAATATACTTGATTTATTTATTTTTTTCTTGGACAAGAAATGAATTTTTTGATAATTTCACTCTTAGTTTAGTAATAAAAAAATGTTTAATTAATATTTAATAACAATGATTTTGAAGTATAGCTAACGATAAAGAAATTCTAAGAATAAAATATTAATGAAAATAAGCAGGAATAGAAGTTATTAATCAAATGATAGAAAATTGAAAAAATGCTTAACGCAGGATTTAATTAGGAAAAATCTCTGTTAGAATGATAAGCAGAGATTCATTAGAAAATTATTTTTATTTTAATTAATTTTATTTTATCAATATTAGTGTACACAAATGAATTTTCACCCCAACACCACAATAATTTAAAGTGTTCAATAATCACTTATTGTTCACTTGTTATTTATTATTATATAATTTATAATTATATCGGCTGATACATTTCGATGGCGACGCCATCATCGTCAGAGCCTTGAAATGCATCAGCCGATATAATTATAAATTATATAATAATAAATAACAAGTGAACAATAAGTGATTATTGAACACTATAAATTACTGTGGTGTTGGGGTGAAAATTCATTTGTGTAAAGTGAATCAGCCACAGTTCCAAAACAACCAATATTAGTGTAGTAATGAAAAGTAGTTAAATTATTTTTTAAATAATAAAGCAACATGCTTATTTATTTTATTAAAATTTCAACGTTGCAAAATATAAAAATAACACGTTATAAAAATGAAAACGTAATTTCCTAGGAAAAATGTTGTCTCATTTCTAAGGTCATATTATATATATATATATATATATATATATATATATATATATATATATATATATAATAACTGGACAATAATTTTAAATTATTTGGCAAAAAAATAACTTAATACGACATTGGCGAATGTATGGACGTCAGGATTTCGTTTTATGGCACACACTCGGTTTAATGAAACGAGCTACGCGCCGCGCGTCTTAATTCCCGTCTGACACGTACGGGATATGTCGTCGTCCGCGACTAAAAAGGGGCTCGGGGAACGGCATTGGGACCAAATGGGAAGTGAAGTGTGTCTACGGAAATGGAACGCTAGATAGAACGTTTGATGAGAATCTTTTTTAAATGATGATGACGCTGATGTTGCATTTTAATATTAGAGCAATGCTTTTATTTCCTTAAGGGCGCTACATCTCGTACTTATGAATATATACGATATATATATATATATATATATATATATATATATATATATATATATATATGTGTAAATTTACATTCTAATAGATTCTTATACAAATTTTGAACTCATTTGAAATATTGTACTAGATAGTTACCCTTTATGTTAATTGAAATCGTTATATTACTTTAATATTAAAAATATGATAATACATATATTATATATATACGAGTATATAAATTGCACACTTTTTAATACATTTAATGCTGTACCCAAATATTAAAATATTTTGTTTTTATAACTCTCTCTCTCTCTCTCTATATATATATAGATATATAGATAGATAGATAGATAGACAGATATAGATATATACATAATATTTATAAATGTACACCTATGTAAATCCACTGCTAGACCTCTTCCTTATTGTTTCAGTTCAAATGTTCAATTTCCTCTCTTTCCTGCATAGTTTTAATGAAATTTCAAATATCTTCGTAATATTTGTTCATTGTTACATATATATATATATATATATATATATATATATATATATATATATATATATATATAACATACACACACCATGTACATATATATTAGCTGTTATATATGAAGATACTGTATGAAGTTGTATAAAATTTACAGTAGTAGAATTTAAATTGAGTATATAATTTTAGAGATCGTATACGTCAGAATAACAATTTTCATGTATTTTCTTCAATATAAGTAAAAATTGCATTTTTATATCTAATTATGATACTTGGACATATTGTTTTAATATTTTTTAAAAAGATTATTAAACAATTTTAAAGATAAAAAGTTATATTTATATATATATATATATATATATATATATATACACGAGGGTCGTTTGATAAGTATGGTAAATTTATTTATTGTTTAAATAATTTAATTAAATTTTTCAATTTAGTTTTTTTTACTTTTTACCATACTTATCATTTCGTATTGTATATATATATATATATTA
>CP092092.1:10422500-10462500 GCA_029203775.1 Neoneuromus ignobilis
AATGGGACATAAAAATTCAATATTAAATATTGTATAACAATTATTGAATTTAATAGATGTTAGAGACTGGAAAATATTTCAAAATAAATAAAAAATAATAAATAATCAAAGTTTTTTAAAAATCTATTATAATTTTACTATTAATATGTATAGAATTTATAAAAGTAAATATGTTTTTTTTATCAATATATATATATAATTTATTTTATGTGTATAAGTTTTATAATTAATAACAAAGAAAATCTGTTATAAACTATACAACGTAAAACTATCAACATATTTCCTTGTTCGTTTGAAAAGTAGTACAACTAACATCAAATAAAAATATAATTTCATATACGTTTTATCATGAAAACTAATCAAATTAATGTCAACTGCATTACACGTTTGGAATTTATCAAGATAAATTATATTTCTATAAAATACACCGTATATTATGATCAATTTCAGTTGGAAACGTTTTCAATTTGAAAAAAGTGTATCATCCGTCAACGAAATGACATGCTTTCTTCAAAACATTTCACAAGTATTCTTTAAAGCTACAATATTTTTCAAAAGTTCGACCTCCACATTTTTTTTTATTTATTTGAAAGATAGAAAAATGTCAGAATAATTTCAATTATATTTTGATTTATTTATTTTAAAAAAATATATGCAACTACAAAAGATTATTTTAGAGTATTTGTTTTTTATTCGTTCTGAAGATGAACATTTTTTTGACGATTTTCTTTATGAAAAGCATTATGGCTTTTAAAATAATTAATTTTTCATATATATATATATATATATATATATATGTATATAAAACAATAATTATAAATTTTTTAATGAAAAAATGAGTGTAAATTACTTTTTCATTATATAACAAATATGACTGTATTAACAAATTTGCTTAAGAATTTTGCAAAGTATGTTTAAATAATTAAGTTAAAGTTTTTCATTTAAAATATAACTAAACATTTTATATAGTAAAGGTAATGAAGTAAATATCTCTTTGTTTGTTGATTTCATTTTAAAGAATTTTATGAAATAATATATATATATATATATATATATATATATATATAGATGTATGTATGTATTATTTGTATATATGGTTTGCAAAATGCAATTATTTTTAGTCAGTTGTTATTAAAAGTGGTATATTTTTCTTAATAATCTGATAAAATAAACAGAAAATGTTTCTCTGTTCCAGAATTCAACTTTATATACTGAATTTTCCATAGGGAGATTTTTGAATTTATGTGTATGTTCGTTTCAGTTCATTACGTAATCAACGAAAACGTAGAAGAAAGAAAATATTTTCTTAAATTAACATTTTTAAATTAACTAATGGAAACAATGCTGCTTTTACAAAAAGATATTTCATCTGTTGTCGATATTTTTCTTTGTTTGTAGATATATAACAGCGTATTCTCTAAACACATACATCGACGTTTGAGTTTATTCAAAAGTTTATTTTATTTTTAATACGTTTTCTTACGTTTAAAATTATTTAAAGTTTTATGTTACGAAAAAGTTTGCTTATAATCCTGCTAGTTGATAAAGTAGCTTATATTTAAATAATCAATTAATTATTGTAAATGGAAGAGTAATAATTCACAACGCTACGTGTATTATAATTTTCCAATTTTCCATTATACGATTAACTATTATTGAGTTTAGACAGTTTAATAGGATTAAGAATACATTACATCTTAAATATATAATGCTTGGATGAGTATGAATATATTTGCGTTCAGATACATATTTACACAATATATAAATAATATACATACATACATACATATATATATATATATATATATATATATATATATATATATATATATATATATATATATATATATATATATATATATATATATATACATACATATATATATATATATATATATATATACATATATATATATATATATATATATATATATATATATATATATATATGTATATATATATGCGAGAGTCGTTTGATAAGTATGGTAAAAGAGTAAGAATAACTAAATTGAAAAATTTAATTAAATTAATTATTTATTTAAATTAAACAATAAATAAATTTACCATACTTATCAAACGACCCTTATATATACATATATATATTATATAAAATCGAAAAAAAGATAAAATTTGAAATAGTGATTTACATCTTGTTAAATTTATATAACATTTTGGAATAATAATTCATTTTTTTGATGATACAAAGTTTTAAAGAACTCATATTTTAAAACAAAATTAATAGTCAATTAATAATATTTTAAGATATCGATTTTATGTAGATTAAAATTAATTAATTAAATAATAAGAACACAAAAATTAGAGTTATTATTTTTGTAAAAAAATGAAAAGCTCTTTTTAAAGACTTAATTTTTAGATAGATTTGTAGCAATATTGTTAATATTATCAGTATATATCTGATATTTATTTTAATTGTTTTCCATAATGTAAATATTTTTCTAAAAAATCTAAATTTATATTTTAATTTAGTATAACTATTTATTTTATACAATTCAATTTTAAAAAAATTGTTATTCGAATATCGTCTCGTTAACACTACAACTACCAAACCAGTCAAAATTGGTTTTAAATCTATTTTATAAAAAAATCTCTTTTAAATTATGTTGCATTTTCTAAAATTCTCTAAGACTTTTGTTACAATATACAGATTATCAATGTTATACATTTCCATTCTCTTCCTTTTAATTTTTTTTCTTAAAATATATATGCAATATACTTAGATATAGTAGGACCAGCCATTTTGATTATTTGAAAATTTATGTAAAATTTTTATAACATATAAATTTCTAAGTTTTTTATAACATTTTCTAAACTTATGCTCTTATAGAAATACGATTTCGGAAAATGTATCCTCAAAAAATCTTTATTTAAAAAAATAACTCGAATAATGTTATTTTGTAATTGGATAATATACAAGTAAAAGTGAAATGTATTATTTGTTTTATTTTTTTTAGTAGAAATTATATTATGTACGATTTATTTTTGAAGATTTTTTTACTTATTAAGAATTGATTCTAAATTAAACAGAGAATATATTATATATATATATATATATATATTGTTTTTGGAAATACGTATTTTTTCAGAAACCAATTATTTTGACTACTTTGGTAGAAATAAATATATCTTAATCATTAGCAGTTCTAGTGTTAAGTAAACTTTTTGAAATGTTCCATTTGTTAGTCCAAGAGTTTCGGGAAACTACTGCATATGTATCGTTATTTGCTAAATACTGGAAGTTTGGTCATTTTAATCCAAGTACTGATAATAGAATTTCATTACTCTATCAAAATATGTTTCCATTTTAATTAAATTGGTAAATTATTTAATTTGGTCTTAACATCGTCTTCTCTTTATTCGACATATGCAATTTTTCATAAATTCCAAGTATATAAAACTTTTTATTTATTAACGTATATTCAAAAAGATTGTTTAAATGTTTATCTTTTGAGTTTTTTCGTTTCAATAATTACTTTGATAAATTAATTAATTAATTATATAGGGTCATTTGAATGTGTTGTCTAGATTTGTGTTTTATTGAAAAGAAACAAAGAAACTCTACACAGGTTTTCCTATACAAAACCTTATATACATGTTTCTTTTCAATAAAACACAAATCTAGACGTCACATTTCGATGACCCTATATTAATTTATTGTATAATCAATCGTTATGTTTGTCTTGAAAAATCATACATGGACTGCAATAAAAATTGTACACATGAAGCATGTGTTGTCAATACATTGATAAATTTCAATGAACGTCAAACGTTTAATAATTAATTGCGAATTTCTCGTTCCTTCAGAGAAATGAACATTCGTAACAATCTGTCGTGTTATAAATAATTATACAAACTGTTTGCGACACATGCGCATTAAAATTTAATATTATCTACAAGCTTACATGTATCACGTGACAGGTGCATATGATACATGTCACGTGGGTACGAATATACACGTTGATGGACGATTATTGCCGAATTATGGTTTAAAGCTCGTTGCGATCTGCGTTATAATATAATGCGGGCTATTTACTTTACATGAATGTTAAATGTAAACAAAATTTTAAAAGTATACATTCAGCGTTGAATTAAATTAATGTTCGGCATGTGTTTATTTACTTAACGTTTTTCTCTATATACAATGTCAATATTTTCATTTTCTTTTTTTCAGAAGCTATGGGTGGAAAAGGATGTTGTTTCAATTATTCTATAATGGTAGGACATACACCTACCAATTATTTTGTTTGGTTTAGTATCGGATTTGTTTTAAAATTTATTTATGTCAGAATAAAAAAGAATGATATTTCATGGAAATTTAAATGAAGTTTTTTTATCTTTTAACATTTATATTAAATTAAATACCTTACACTTCTTGTATATAAAATATTCAATCCTTTTATTATTGAAAAATTCCCTAATAATGACGAGAATGTGAAATTTACAGATGTAAAACAGAAATTTTTGATAAGATTTCTCTTTTGATTAATTATAAATAAATAATAAATAAGTTAATTTTTATGAAAGGAAAGAATATTAAATTACCGTATAATGTAATATTTTTTTAAACTCTAAAATTATCGTGTTATCATATAAAAGGGTCGTTTGATAAGTATGGTAAAAAAGTAAGAAAAACTAAATTGAAAAATTTAATTAAATTATTTAAACAATAAATACATTTACCATACTTCTCAAACGATCCTCGTATATATACAGTGTCGGACAAAAGTTAAGCAACTAAATGAAAACTGCAATAATGGTTCAAATATCAACAATTAATAAAAATATAGAAATGATCGGAGTGCATCAAATTAAAACACTTATATCATATTTCAAAAATATGTAATCAACTATATTTATTTCGTTATTGTAATAAAAAAAATCACATTGAACAAAATTATCTTATATTTTTACGCGACAAAAGTTAAGCAACTCTGTCGCTTCGCTTATAAACTAAGAGGAATCCCATGGAATACATTTTTTTATAGTTATCAACAACATTGAAATGTGTTGTGTATATTATATAGATTGATACAGATAGTGTTTTGTATTTTATCGCCATTGTTTTAAAAATATTAGCAATGTCACGAAGAATACTTAGTGACAATTTAAAATTAGAAATTGGGTAAATGTGTGACCAAAATGTGCCTCAAAAGTATATTAGCGAACAATTTAATGTAAACAAATCGGCTGTGTTACGAATTATCCAACTAGAACTAAAGGAACTGTTACTACGAAGTTACGATCAGGGCGACCCCGTAAAACATCCAAAAGAGTAGATAATCAAATTGTACGATTAATGAAAGCAGATCTATTTTTACCCGCTACCAAAATAGTAACCGAATTACAAGAAAATATAAGTTGTCGCACTGTACAACATCGACTTGTGGAAAAATGCCTATACAGTAGAAGACCAGTCAAGAAACCATTATGAAGTAAAAAGCAGAGAATGGCTCGATTGAAATTCGCTCGCGATCATTTGCATTGGAACGTTAAAAAATGGAAGACCTTATTATTCTGCGATTAATCAAAATTTAATTTATTCGATTCAGACGGAATGTTCCATGTATGGCGTCCTGTTGGAAAAAGATATAATCCACGTTACTATAAAAAAACTGTCAACTACGGAGGTGGAAATGTAATGGTCTGGGGTTGTTTTTCTGGTTGTGGTACGGGACATTTACACCAGATCTATTATAATGTATTAAAAACGTGGTTTGAACAGAACAATGTTGAGGTTTTTTCTTGGCCATCTCAATCTCCGGACCTCAATCCCATAAAAAACTTATGGGAAATAGTCAACAAACAAATTAGTCAAAAGAAATAGTCAACAAGAGGGCAACAAACATTTTCTAATAAAGCCGAATTTAATTCGGCTATTGAAGTTGCATGGAAAGACGAAATATCTTTAGATATAGTGAATAAATTAATTGAATCTATGCCACGACGCTGTGCAACTATTATTAAGAAGAACGGCTATGCTACTAAATATTAATACTTTAGTTTATAAGTGAAGCTAGAGAGTTGCTTAACTTTTGTCGCGTAAAAATATAAGATAATTTTGTTCAATGTGATTTTTTTTTGTTATAATAAGGAAATAAATATAGTTGATTACATATTTTTAAAATATGATATAAGTGTTTTAATTTGATGCACTCCGATCATTTCTATATTTTTATTAACTGTTGATATTTGGACCATTACTGCAGTTTTCATTTAGTAGTTTAACTTTTGTCCGACTATGTATATGTGTATATATATATATATATAACTTTTTAACTTTAAAATTGTATAATAATCTTTTTAAAAAATATTAAAACAATATACCCAAGTATCATAATTTGATATAAAAATGCAATTTTTACTTATATTGAAGAAAATACATGAAAATTGTTATTCTGACGTATACGATCTCTAAAATTATTTACTTCATTTAAATTCTACTACTGTGAATTTTATACAACTTCATACAGTATCTTCATACATAACAGCTAATATATATGGACATGGTGTGAGTATATATTATATTATATATATATGTAACAATGAACAAGTAGTATTAAGATATTTGAGATTTCATTAAAACTATGAAACTTGACATTGGAATTTGAACTGAAAGAATTATATACAACCTTATATTACATATATAACATATTTTATATATTATATGTATATATATTATATATATATATATATATATATATATATATATATATATATATATATATATATATATATATATATATATATATATATTTATGTAACAATGAACAAGTAGTACGAAGATATTTGAGATTTCATTAAAACTATGCAGGAAAGAGAGGAAATTGGACATTTGAACTGAAAGAATTAGGAAGAAGTCTAGCAGTGGATTTACATAGGTGTACGTGTTTTTTTAATATTACATAAAAAACAAATATTTTTAGATATGAAAAATTATTTAAATAGTTGCCATTATTATTTTTTATAAAAACAATTAATTTTTTAATTTAACTAATTTAAATTTTAGTTGTAAATGAAATTAGATTCAATTTTTTTCATTGATTAACAAATAGTAAAGAAAATACGATTATACTTTATTATATCGTTTAATATCTCTTTATGTATTTTATATGATAATTAATTGAGCTTAGATATTATTTTTTCAAAAAATACTAATCAAGAAAATATTTTTTTTGCATTAATGTTACATGCATCATTTATATGATTAATAATGTTACTAAAATTCTTTAATAAAACAATATTCTTTAAAAAAAATATTACTTACTGGTTATAATAATTTCATGTATATATATATATATATATATATATATATATATATATATATATATATAATTTTCTAAAAAATTATTTAATATTTTTGTAATATTTATATTATGTTGTCAAGTATCTCCCTTCCGCTTTTTTTTTGTACATAGCCGCGAAATTCAAAAGACAAAAAGGCGGAAGGGAGATATTTGACAACCTAATATTTTAATTAATAATATTATAATGTCATTGGGTAAAAATCATAAATAAATAGATATGTCTACGTTAAAAATATCTCTAGGCTTCATCTTGAATGGAATATTTTATATCACAACTATTTTTTTTTACTAGACAACTATTCACAATATCCAAACGAATCTTATTCGGTAATGTATTCTAAGGTTGCTCGTTTCGTACACCAATCCCTCGTGACAATAACGCGTTTCGAGTTAACACCTTCACAATCGTTATCATCAATTTTAATAGCTCGAGCAAATTACGTACAATAAAGAAATATATAATAATAAAAAAGATAACAGTACACTACTCCCAGATTCACACGATAAACATTAATTATATGTTTGAAATCTTTTTTTTTTGGGTTTTATGTTTAACAATATTTATAGATAAATTTAATTTTACAGTTTAGTATTATATTTCAATAAATAATTGAATTTTTAATATTATAAATAATTTGAATGTAAGATATTTTATTTTAAAGAATATAAGTACACTATTTTTTTTTTTTGAAAGTAAATATTAATTTTATATTTGAATCATGGAATATTATAGATAGATTATTTAATAGTCATTCTAGAAAAATCAATTGGTGATTCTGATTTTGAAAATTAACTTTGAGAATAAACCAAAATTTGTATTAAATAAAGAATACAATGGAATTAATAATGTATAGACAATAGGTGAATTTCTTTTAAGAGAATTAGATTTATCTATTATGATTTCTTGTAACACATTGCTATAATAAAACGAGAAAGATTGAAGAAAAATATACTATATGACTTGATTTATATGTTAACTGGTAGAAAGATACATAACAAAATTATTTATAGGACAAATACGTATCTACGAAGAAAACTAAATTTTTAATAATAACTGAAAATGATTTAAACTATGCGTATGATTGGATTTTAGTAAAGCTATAAAACGTATAAAAACTAAAATATTATAACAGATTGTAAAAAGAGTTATAAATTATTATTTTTGTAATTAAGCGAAGAAATTACTGTCGTTATATTATTAAGAAATCTAAACTGTATTTTAAAATTAAACCACAAAACAATCACTATCAGTAAATAAATAGTGAATAATTTTGTTATAGAAAATTCATTTATGTTAAAATAAAATTTAATAAAGAAATTCATAAAATTAAGTTATGAAATATTGTCTCATCTCGGAATAGATATGTTTGAATAATAAATTAGTATACTTTCGTTTGATTGGGGTTATTTCTTTTAAATAATATATCAAGTGAATAAAAATGTTTTTCAAATTATTTTTAGAAAGAGTGGTTAAGTATTTTTATTCGATTGGTTTTGTTTCGTTTAATGTGTATGATTAATTTTCTAATAATGAAAATCGAGAATAATATATGGTTAAGTTATATATATATATATATATATATATATATATATATATATATATTATCAACGAAGAAATATTATTATTTTTCAGAACATTTCAAATTCCATTAAAATCAATATAAATGACAACAACTTTCCATGTTAACGACTATATATTTAACCAGTCTGTCATTTCAGCTTCATTAAACCAATTGATTATGAACTGTTCGATATTTATGTAACATACTTTTATTCCATTTATTATACTGCTATTCATATTTCACAATATTCTGTTCATATATTAAATTAACAATGTACACGAAGTATGCAATGTACATTAATAATGTTATACGTTCAACAGTTTTTACTCATCTGTTTAAAATATACTCTGACTTACTTGTACACTGCTCGAATAAATCAATTGATGTGATTAATAATATTTCAGAATAAGAAAACATAGTACAGAATCTTCATATATATATATATATATATATATATATATATATATATATATAAAGAGAGAGAGAGGGAAAGAGAGAATGAGCTAAAAAGATTAAAATATGGAGTACAAACTATATAGAAATATATTACAGTGATTTATATAAATGAATTTATTTTTCATATAATAAATATGTTGGATTAAATAAACCTTAATATTTTGACTGAATATATATATATATATAATTTTGATACTATTTCTAAAATCTGTATAAAAAATATTTATATATGTAAAAAAACTACATACAAGTTTAAAAATATTTTTTTTATGAAAATTACTTTAATATATAACCATTTTTAAAATTTTAAAATGTTATTTATAGTAACTATCTAAAAAATATAATATTATTATATTGAGTTGAGTCATAAATAATTTTTGTTTTTGCAGGACAAGTTTAGTTTTTAATAAAAAAATAGAAATTGTACTTTAATCAATTATATATTCATCATTGTTTGCAATGATTTGTTGTCATTTGCTAAGCAGCTCTTCTATGTCTTTTGAATAGAATTCCGATGGTTTTGACTTGAAAAAGTTTTCAATGAACTTTCGAACCTGCTTCTCATTTGAGAAATCTGTGTTCATCAAAGCGTTTTGCAGCGATCTAATATAATGGTAATCGGATGATGCCAGGTTTGGTGAGTAGAGAAGAACTAACCATCCAAATTCAAAAATATTTTCCCATATTGCTCTTTCTGTATGGGGTCTTGCGTTTTCACAGAGGAAAACATTTTTCCTATTGATGAGTGTAGGACGTTTTTTGATTAAATTTTGGTGAACACGCTGCAATAGTTTGGCATTTATTGTTTACTTCTGAAGTTTTATCCGTATCAACCAATTGCTTTTTGCTTAGAACGTTGTTGTATGTAATTCACTTTTCATCGCCAGTAATGATTTTATCCAGAAATGGCTCGTTCCTCTGCCTGAAACAAAGATATGTCGCTATCGATAAGCAATCTGCTTTGTTTCTTTCACTAAAATCGTGTGGAAATCAAACACCCAGCTTGTTGATTTTACTCATCTTTTCCAAGTAGTGACATATAGTAGACTGTGACTTGTTTAACTTGTCTGCTAATTCTCGAGTGCTTTAGCATTCCATCAATAATTTTAAAGCTTCTTTATTGAAGTTCGGATACCAATTTGGCCTACGTTTTTTATGAACTAAAATTTGCAAATACGTTGTACTCGCCGGGCAATTATAATTTCTTCACTATACACATTACATATTTTTTCACTTGTCGTCGTAGCATTTTTTCCTGTTTAAATTACCATAACATTACATGGCGAATGTGCATTTTCAATCTTTCCATTTTATAACCAATAATTTATTACACCTGGGTCTGTTTTTATGCGGTAGATACGTTCCGTAGAAAACCGCATTAAAAAAATCGCACAAAAAAGACTTAACTTATATTGAAAAATTAAGGATACGTTCCGTAATTTTATAAAACTGCATAAAATCAAAGCTACAAAGTAAAATTATTTCAAAATTCGCATAAAACAATCAGGAAATAAAGAATGCTTAAAAAAATTTCAAATATCTGCAGAGAATTGATACAAAACAAAGTTTTTTTTACTTTATTTTTTAATTAACTATTTAATTTTATTGCAATATGAACATATGTGTAATTTATTTTAGAATTTTTCATACATATTTTAATCATCATCGCAATAATAATTGCACTGTTTAGAATAAAGAAAAGAAAATAAAAAATAAACTAAATAGTTGCACTGTTTTCAAGACATGTAGGCTAAGCCTTTTTCCAATAGGCACTTAAAGTGTGTGGTTTTATTTGAGTAATAGCAAAAACAACATGATTTATAAAGTCAAATATATAATTTTTTTTATAAGCGTCAGTTACTGTTATTGACTCATTTTCTAATTTATATAATAAAATGAAAAGTGCGTTTAACGTAATATTGTTAAAAGTTGCAATTATGCCTTGATCTAATAGCTGAATAATGCTTGTTGTATTGGGTGGAAAAACACCATGTTTACATTTGAATGTTTTAAATATGGATGACCTGATGCGTTGTCAATAAAAAATTTGACAGTTTCTTCATCTGCTGATGCAATCGCGCCCGTAATCTTCACCTTTTGCAGTGCACTCCTTTTTAAAAGTCCAGTTAACCACTCTTTGCTAGCCGAAAATTCTTTATCAGTTTGAGAAGCGGAAGTAAATGGCTCTGATTTCTTTATTTGTTCATAAAATTGAAGAGCTTTTCGTTGAAATAAATAACCGCTTAAAGAAATTCTTAAAAAAATCGTATAAAAAGATACTAAGAAGAAATATGATTCGCATAACTTCAAAATCGCATTAAAAAATTCGCATAAAAAGATATTAAGAGAAAATATTAATCGCATAACTTTAAAATCGTATTAAAATAATCCGCACAAAAACAGACCCAGCTGTATTTGAATACTATATATAAGTTACCACTGTCGTAACAAGATTGAGTATTACTCACTTAATTAAAACAAGCAAACACTTGTCATATGTAGTGAGTCATTAGTATTAATAATGAGTTTTTAAACTTTCTCTCAAAATCAGAAATTAATTATGACTCAACGCAATATAATTTTCTACAGTAATTTTTTTATTTAATAAATACGTAATCATATTAAATATAGGGTGGCACAAATAAGACAAAAACAGTTAAAAATAATAAATGATAGTAAGCAAGTAAATGTGTATATAAATTCTTCAGTCTCATTTTGATTACCCTATGGAGTGTTATAAATGTTTCTCTAAATAATAAGATAATAACTAAGATGCGAGAATTAACAGGTGTCTAATGTATGGGTTGTATGAAATATGAAAGTAACATAATTAATACTCTATGATCAATAATTAACTAAAAAAAATCGTATATATATATATATATATATATATATATATATATATATACAGGGTCATCCAAATGTGACGTATAGATTTGTGTTTAATTAAAGAGAAACATGTATATAAATTCTTTTTTTTTAATAGAACACAAATGTAGGCGTCGCATTTAAATAACCCTACATATAAGTGGCTTTTAACCTTTTTAGTGATTGGCACCCTCCTTGAATCTAAAGATAAGTTTCCGCAACCCCTAGAAATATGTGTTTCTATTTCTTTATTTAGGAAAATACATTTATTGTGAGATAATTTTTTTATTAAAAAATAAACACAACATTTACATATACATACAATATCTCAATTTTTAATGACTACGTTGTTGTTTATTCATAATAATAATTTTGAAGCGTGGCTCCTTTTCTGAAACGCCACGCGTGTCATCATTTACATTTGAAAATTTAGAAACTTCTCTCACATCCTGTAAATGCTTTCTCGCACCTCCAGATATGCACATACCCCAGAACGACTGCTCTACACACACACACACACACACACACACACACACACACACACACACACACACATATATATATATATATATATAGGTGTTTTTTAAACGTGATAGAACTTTACATTGAATCGCTATAGAAAGTTCTATCAAACCTAAGAAAACACTTTTAAATATATACATATGTATGTGTATGTATATATACAGAGGTGATAAAAGATGTTTTTCTAGGTTAGATAGAACTTTCGATAGGGATTCAATTTAAACTTCTATTATGTTTAAAAAACACACACACATATGTATGTATGTATGTACATATGTACGTACGTATGTATGTGTATGTATGTATGTATGTGTGTGTATGTATGTATGTGTATATATATATATATATATATATATATATATATATATATATATATATATATCGTAATCAAATATTGGGTAAAATGTGAAATATAATTTTTTTCAATAATTTGTTAATATAATACATTGTATTTAATTTTTTAAAAAAAATAATTTTATGTGAAATTTAATAAAATCAACAAGAAAAATCACCTATTTTATTATTCTACAATTCTTTCTTTTGTAAAATTAAATTCAATTTTGTGAAAATTCGTTAAATTTTCCAAATCTAATAGTTACAGTCAAATAAAATGAGAATGTATGGAGTTTTTTTTTCTTAAAACTAAAATATTAGGTTGGCAAGTATCTCCCTTCCGCTTTTTTTTTGTACATAGCTGCGAAATTCTAAAGACCAGAAGGCGGAAGGGACATATTTGCCAACCTCATATATATGACGTTAAATTTATGTTCATGAACTTCGATGTTTGAAAAATGAACATATTCTTCCTTTCACGAT
Organism: Neoneuromus ignobilis; assembly: GCA_029203775.1. Lineage (NCBI taxonomy): Eukaryota > Metazoa > Arthropoda > Insecta > Megaloptera > Corydalidae > Neoneuromus > Neoneuromus ignobilis. The sequence continues at coordinate 10,436,047 of CP092092.1, forward strand.
AAAACTTAGAAAATAATTTTAGTTCTTTTTAATATGACTGAGAAAAAAATATTTATTGAATTGACAGAAAAAATAAATTAATATTTACCTATAAAATTAATAAACATATAATTAAAACATAAACAAAACATCAATTTAGTTAAAAATATATTTTACATATAGAAATATATAGTTTTTTATATAAAAAAATGGAATAAAATATTGAGTTAATAATTCCAGAAGATATAAAGAAAACGTTGAATAAAAGAAAAAGGTATAAGATTTTCTATTTTAAGATTTTTTTAAAAAGTTTGTGAAAATGAATGATAATTTAATGGAAATGAGTTAATGAATAAAGAGATAACGACAGAAATAAAGGAAAAACCTTTAATAAGTTTCTTACAGTAGCAAAATCATGCAAATTAATTCTTTATATTATTTTGGTAGTTAAATAGTTGTAACATTTAATTTTTATTTAGAAACAAATTTATATTAGAATAGAATACAATAATTTTATATATATATATATATATATATATATATATATATATATATATATATCGTATTATATATAGTATATATATATATATTATATATATATGTTATATATATATATATATATATATATATAATTATATATATATTTATTAGTATATATATATATATATATATATATATTTACCATACTTATCAAACGATATATATATATATATATATATATATATATATATATATATATATATATATATATATATATATATATATATATATATATATATATATATATATATATATATATATATATATATATATATATATATATATATATATATATATATATATATATATATATATATATATATATATATATATATATATATATATATATATATATATATATATATATATATATATATATATATATATATATATATATATATATATATATATATATATATATATATATATATATATATATATATATATATATATATATATATATATATATATATATATATATATATATATATATATATATATATATATATATATATATATATATATATATATATATTTATATATATATATATATATATATATATAAATATATATACATATATAACAAAAATTGACTACCAATATCAACAACAATTCGTAATTATTTAATAATTGACATTCGTATGAAAAATCAATTCGAACATTATTAACGGCTTTATTGTATACTCTTTCAATTAATGATTTTTCTTCGAGAACACTTATCAGATAAAAATAATTAGAGCAGCAAAATTAATAACATTGTCTGTATCTCGAAATCAAATTACGCGAAATAATATAAAAATGGTGTCTAACATAACATTCTACACATTCATTTTTTCTGTGTATGTGTGTGATTCGACCTTTTATTGTGACGCTCGATGCGGTGGTTTTTGGCACGTATCCAAGATCCAAACAAGTGGACCTTTATCAAACGTCACAGACTCAGCTCGACACTTGTTGAAATGCATTATAATAATGGTGAATGAATAGCTGGGGTTCACGTCTTTTCGTCGTATGTATATGTATATGTATATGTATATGTATATGTATATATATATATATATATATATATATATATATATTATATGTGTGTGTATGTATGTGTGTGTATGAAAATATTTTCATCATGAAACTTTATGATGAAATTGATTTCCACAAATGGCGTATTCGAATTCCAATCAATTTTAATGTTGTTTTTATTTATAGATATTATGCAATTTTATCGTTCATTAAAGATATTTTTATGTAAATTATAAAAGTTATGTAATGACAATTAAATTTTATTATCATTTATTAATAATAATGTGGAATAATTTATTTATTTTCTAAATTTCTTCACTACTTTTTTTTAAAGAAACAAGCGGTGATTTGTTGTCATTTTTATTACAGTTGAGTCATATCTGAATATTTTAAGTTATTGATTATTAATTTAACAATTCAAATTATAATTATAAAATTTCGAAACTATTATCTTTATAATATTTTTTGCAAAGAATATTATTACAGATTTAACAATATAAAAATTTAATTGAGTGGTCAATAATCATTTACTAGTTATTTATTGTTTAATGAAATAAACTATAATATTTATTTAAAGTCAAAGAACAAAGTTTTGTAAAATTATAAAAAAATGTATTTGTTATCTGAAGATGATGTAATTATTCAAAAAATATACAGTATTATCCAAATGTGACGCCTAGATTTGTGTTTTATTACAAGGAAACAAAAGAAATTATACACATGTTGCTCTATATACCACCCTATACACAAGTTCCTTTTTAATAAAACATAAATTTAGGCATCAAATTTGGATGACTTTGTTTATAAGAAATAATAAGTGAGTTATAAGTATTTCTTGAAAACTTTAATAAAATATTTTCCTATTAGAATGTTTTTCTTACTACTAACAATTTATAATTTTATACAAATTTATAAAATAATATTTCTACAAAGTATTAAATTATATTTTTAAAGTATATATATATTTTTAAATAATGTAAATATTTTTAAGATGTATTGTAATTAATTTATTTTACATAAATTATAAATTATTTAAATTCAAACAACTATATGAATTATATAGTAACAAAGAAACTAGAGAGAGAAATCTAAATTTCTTTTTATTTTTCAAAAAAAAATTAAATTAAAAATTGTCACATGAATAAATACTAGAATATTAAGAAAATTTAGCTCTAAAATAAAAGATAAGAAATAAATAATTAAATACGCTGAATTTATTAATTATTGAAAGATTAATATTGGATTTGTGTCGCTTCTTCAGTACGAAATTCTGATCGAACTTTTTCTTGACGTCAAGTGATTTATTTAACAGGTGGTCGATGTCGTTGTTACAAGATCATTACAATTAAAAAGAAAGACTGTTATTGAGATATACATTCAAAAGCACTTAAAACAATGACATTGTATAATTACACTCGTATATAAAATAGAATTATTTTAAAAATAACTCAATTAAGAGAGAAAGAGATATTTATATGAATATTAAAATATATTTTATACATACAAATATGTATTTTTATTTTTAAAGAATATATTTATATATTTTTTGTAAACGAAAATGAAATAAAAATGATATTTTTTTTATAATTCTTTTAAATAATATAATTTGGACGCCTTATAAAAATGTTACATGTAATAACATATTTTATTAAAGGTAATTATCATGCGAAATACAATAACTTGAAAAAAATATTCACAGAGTAATTTTCTACTGGAAAGATTAAGGGTCATCCAAATGTAACGCCTATATTTGTGTTTTATTAGAAAGAAACTATACACATATTTCCCTATACACCATCTTATACAGAAGTTTTTTTTAATAAAATACAAATCTAGGCGTCACATTTGGATGATCCAATATAAGTTAATTGTTCTTGAATTTTTTTATATCTAAAAGCGATTTAATCAATTTAAAAATCAAAAAGTACTTCAATTATAGTATTTCAATTCAAATCAATTTTTTAGAAATAAATTAACATTTTTTTATTATGATAGCATTGCCATCGAAATGCGCATCAGCAGACTATTTTTATAAACAAAAAGTGAACAATAAGTAATTATTGAACACTTTATAACCATTGTGATGTTGAGGATACAAATTTATTTGTGTTAAAGTGAATTCGCCACAGTTCCAAAATAAACAATATTCAAAATATATTTTTAGTTTTATTTATTTCATTGAATATTATTGATACATTGTAAACTATAGAATTTCAAAAACGAAATTCAAGATTTGTTGATAACAATGATCTATTCTTTTGAGAAATGTGTAAGGAAAATAACGTTTCAAAGGTTTGTGCAACTATAGAAAAAGCTTTCAGACGAACGAATGTTTATCATGATGATATGCTATATATATTTTATTCTGCATTGAAAATTATTTTATGTTATACTGATATTCTAATTCTGTTTTCACTACCAAGAAAATAAATTTATTTTTCTACGAATTCGAAAATATGAGGTTACTAAGAAATTATGTTAAACTTGAAACAGTGAGTATCGTAAATAACAACATGTGAAAAATCATTTTCTTTTGGAGCTTTTCAAACACTTCACATAAAATCAAATATATACGTCGAGAAAATGACAAAAGAATTCCCGTAGGCTATGTACAGAGTAAGGCATATAAATGTATAGTGTACGACAATGGTTCGACTTTGTACATATACTTTATACAAATATATATATATATATATATATATATATATATATATATATATATATTTATAAACATGTCAAATGTTTATAGAGTTTTGTGTATTTTCATTTCTTTGAGTCGATATACTTATGTTAAGAATATCCTGAAAAACAATTGTGCTTATGTAGGAACAAGAACGACGAAATGTTAATAATATGAGTTGTTATTTACATAAATGCGAAAATGTGCTGAACAAAAGCATTATATTTATATACACGGTGCTTGATTTTCGTGTTTCATGAGTTAATTATATGTAATATTAAAAAAATACGTCTATGTTCTTCGAATACCATATTTGTATAAAATGAAAAAACAAATTAATTTCCTTTGAACTTAAGTCTAATATATATTAAAATGTCATTCGACAGTATGACTTTGTTAGAAATTTGGTATAAATATACAGTCTTGAGAAATGAAGTTGAAGTATGATGAAAAAGATTTTTTTGACACAAATTGTTACAACAGATTTCATTCTATATTAAAAACAAAATAATTAAAATTATAATTTATATATATATATATATATATATATATATATATATATATATATATAGGTTGTCAAATATTTTGAATTTCGCGGCTATGTACAAAGCGTTACAGAGCTCGTATCGGGCAACACTATACATCATTTGAAAGGTCTTTACATAACCTACAAAACGACGCTATGCATGATTAGTTTGGATACTGCGTTAAAACGTTTAGATAACAGTTGGAGTTCACTAACGCCGAAGTTTCGCGCTAAAGTTTTCCTTCTTTTAAAGGCAAATCCGCTAGATTTCCGTGAGATTAATAGTATTTTGGGGGATGGTACTCTATCACTTCGAACCGCGGAGGAATGGTTTCGACGATTCAGAGCCGGTGAAAACGACACCATGGATAAGCCAGTCGGCGGAAGACCTGTGACGACGAATACCGATCAAATCATCGAAATCATCGAGTTATACCGGCATGTGACATGACATCGCCCAGGAGATGACAGTTAGTCACCAAACCATTTTAAACCATCTGCAAAGGCTTAACAAAAATATGTTTGGGTGCCGCAATTTGACGCAAAAAACCTTCTGGACCGAATCAATGCGATATGCTGCTGAAACGGAACGAATTGAAGCGGATGGTGACTGGCGACGAAAAATGGATCACATACGACAATATTAAGCGAAAATGAATTCCCAAACAGTGGCCAAGCCGGGATAAAACCAGGAAGGTTTTGCTGTGCGTTTGGTGGGATTAATCCACTATGAGCTGCTCCCATATGGCCAGACGCTTAATATCTACTGCGAACAACTGGATCGCTTGAAGCAGGCGATCGACCAGAAGCGTCCAGAATTGGCCAAGAGGAAAGTGTTTGGTGACTCGTCTACGGGAGCTCGGATGGGAGGTTTTATCGAATCCACCATATAGCCCGGACATGAACCTGTTCCTGTCCATGGCGAACGCCCTTGGTGGTTAACTCTGTCCGAGTTCTTCGCAAAAAATGGAACCAGATTATCGAACAAAACGGCGCATATTTGAACTAAATCCGATCACTGTAACACTTTTTATAAAGCATTGAATAAAGAGCAAAAAAGCGGAAGGGAGATACTTGACAACATAATATATATGAATGTATGTAAATTATAAATGAAAAATATAAATTGGGCTATTAATTTTTTAATTTAGAAACCTGTAACATTCACAACATTAAAAATTGATAATAAAACTTTTTGGAAAAGTTTAACAGGAAACTAGTAAATTAACAAAAATTTTTTATATATAAAATTTAATTAAATTTTTGTTCTTGTATTTGAAATTTAAATTTTCTTTCAAAAAAGTCTTGTATTATTTATTTCAATAAAGTAAGAAATTTATTATACAAGTATAATATAGGTAAATAGGAAACGCTTTAGGTATCGTTTGTAGTAATAAGAGTAAAAACAATATTTTTGTTTTCGAAACATCGTTTTATACATACATACATACATACATACATACGTACATATATATATATATATATATATATGTGTGTGTGTGTGTAAGTATGTATTTATTTACACAATAGATATATGATAGTATAAAAAGATGCCGAAATGTGTTCACTGTTCGTAATGCATAAAAAGATCATTTGAATAAGAAGTTATGTAAATTCAATAGGATAATAAAATTTATATTAAATAGAAAAAACTATCATTCTTATCAATATTACTAGGAAAATAAATAGTATCTATAGCTGTAATATAGTAGATACTAATTTTAAAATCATAAAATTAAATACACATTCAGTTTAGGACTAGTTAATCAAGCGATAAAATTCAATATAAATTTGTAATAAATTTCAAAACTAGTTATTTTAGTCAAATTAGAGATTTAAAAACGTTGTTTTACAGAAAGGTAATTTATTTATAATAACTTGCTTTTCATATACATAAATAAGATAATATTTTAATTAACGAAAATTTTTAATATTTATGTTATAAAAAATATTAATAAATTTTAAAAGAAAAAGATATAGTCTTTAATATTAATAAATTTAAATATTATTTTCTAATGCATGTTAAATTTTAAAACATTTAAAATTTTTTAATTGAAATGAAAAGATGACTATCTTACGATAAAACATTAATGACTATTTTTTATTTTTGAACATTCAAATCTTAATAATATTATTTTAGTATGGTGTTTATATATATATATATATATATATATATATATATATATATATATATATATATATATATATATATATATATATATATATATATATATATATATATATTAGAAACTTATGATGTTATTAATAAATATTTCTTTTTAAGTTCAACATAAAAAGGTGCTTTTATTAAAGTTATAAATATTTTCAGTAAAAATGACTTTCATTAAGTATATTTAAAAGCCAAGATAAAAGCGTTAATATATTTTTTTATTCAAGTTGAAACACTTTTAAGAATAAAGTTCACTGGACGTTGGTTTCATTAAAAAAATAGTCGCTTTCTTAATGAAAAATGGCATCTGTTCTAAGGTTAGTTACGATCTTGTGACATATTGGTCAATAGCTCAACGTCTAAACTATTTCACAACAATAGTTTTTTAATAAAAAGAAAACTAGTAAAAAACTGTAAAGTTGCAGAACAGAGCTATATAAAAACTATATAAGTATTGTAGAAATGTGATTTTTTTTTATAAAATTATGTTAATAATATTAAAACATTTTTTATAGTCAAATAAATTAGTTTATATAAATAAAACAAATTACGAGTTTTTAAAATATATATACTGGTATAAATTTTGTTATAAAATATTTTATTTCTTAATTATCCTGTCACAATTAGCGGTATATTGTTAATATCAGAGATTAAAGGATAAAGAAAACACATAGTGTATAAAAGGGATTAAAGTTCATCTAGTTTTATGTATTAGTGAAATTTATTACAAAATATAAAGGAAATACTTTGGACCATTTTTATTTATTCAACTGTATAAACTTTTATAAATTTCTCGTACGTATTTTATTTTAAGATTTAATGTGTTGTCAAAAGAAAGATTATTTTTTTAATAAAAAAATACTTCAAAATAAAAAATAACACATTATATTGTCAATAAATTAAATAATAAAACACTCTTATCTAAAACATATTTAATAAAGGAAATAATTTGAAAATAATTGTTATAGAAGGTTTAAAAAATATAAATTTTATTTTTCAGTTTACTGTTTTGAATAATTAGTTTCAAAATTATCTTTTAAATTGTAATTTCAAAATACAATTAGCAAATTTTTTTAATGGTGTATTTTAAATATGAAATGTACATTCAAACAAACAATATGTATCGATTTAAAATATTATATGTTATATACAGGTTCATGTATTTCCAATATTCTTTTTTTATGGAATGTAATATGGTTTCTATATTATGAAAAGATCAGAGAGATGAAAATTTATTCATTGAATGGTTTATAAAAGAATGTAATCTATAAGATCGTTTTGAAAAATATTGTCGAGTTTTATCTTAATAATATATCTATAATACGAATTCAACAATATATACAGAAAATATTGTTTAAACTATCATATATATATATATATATATATATATATATATATATATATATATATATATATGTATTGTTATAAATTCTAAAAAAAAACATTTTTTATGTTTAAAGAGCATCAACGAAAAAATATAAATCCATAATGATTTTTAATATATTTTACAAACATTTTTTCCATTATTTTATGACTGATAAATGTGACTGAATGCAATAAAATTCATTTAATATGAATAAGAAAGCTTATAAACAAATTAATCTATTTTATTTTTATGAAAAAGAATCCACTTACAGTGAATATTTTACAGCTGCATTAACAATTTTATATATATACGATATGACCGACATGAAAGAAACTTTTTTATGAGTCTAGTTGAATTTAAATGTTTCATTGTAGCAAATCTTGGATTTAATACAAATAAAGCCTATCTTGTGCGATACTTTATTGGCGTTGTAACTTTAAAGTGGGTATATTGTAACATCGACGCTTTAACTGAAAAGTTCACTTCGATTCTTCCTTTAGTTTTACGCGAAGATTTCCAAACGTAACTTCGTTTGACCTCTTATGCCATCACGTGACCTGTTTTACTAAGAAGAATTACTTTTTTCAGTTTCGTTCGTGATCAATAGTATTTATGAGTGAAGAATATCAATTAAGTAGATACGTGGGTGTATGTGAATACTATTTGGCAAAATGTAGTATTCCGTACGATGAAGATGTTTTTGTATGGATTAATGTGTCTTGTTATCTTTTCATTTAACTTATCGAGATTTCAACTCAAGATAAACACACGAATTGTATGTAAATATCAAAATATAAATAATAAACATAAACATACACATATTATATATATATATATATATATATATATATATATATATTTAATAATTAATTTTCAAATATTATTAATTCCTAGAAAGTATAAAAGAATTAAAAGTTTCATAACGATATCACTTTTAAAATTTATAAAAAGTTTGAAATTTAGGAATGGAAATTTCTTCCTAAATTTTCATAAATTACAAAATAATTTAGCACTTATGCAAAGATACAAATCCGTACATATTTATAAATAAAGGATCATCCAAATGTGACGCAAAATTTGTGTTTTATCAAAAAAAATGTGTATAGGAAAACATGTGTATAGTTTTTTTTTTAATAAAACACAAATCTAGGCGTAACATTTGAATTACCTTTTCAATTAAGCTCAGAAATCTTAGACGAGTGAATAAAGAATTAAAACATTAAATTTTATACAAAATATCATAAAAATCAAATTTTTATATAGTACTTTAAATGAAAAAGTTACATAGAATTATATTAATATTTTATATATATATATATATATATATATATATATATATATATATATATATAAATATATACAAACTCGAGCCTATTTTTGTGCGGTTCTTTTTGTGAGATTTTTATTGTGCGACTTTTTATGTGCGATTTTTTTATGCGGTATATAAAAAAATCCATCAAAATGCATAATATGATATAACAATATTTTAATATTTTATAATTATTATATATTTTATAATTTTTTTATAATTTAATATTTTCTAATATGATATAACAATATTTTTTATAGCTACTTATGAAGTTTTGGAATATTTTTTTTGTGCGTTTTCTTTTATGCGGTCTCTATTTCTCGCACAAAAACAGGTTTGACATATATATATATATATATATATATATATATATATATATATATATATATATAATATAGAATATGTATGTATGTATGTATAAATTCATAATTTTGAAAATAATGATGGATATATTTTTCAAAAATATAAAAAAAATACTATTTAAAATAATTTTATTTTTGTTTCCAAGCGTTTTATAAAATAATGTATAAAAATATTTCAATGGGACAATGCAAATTATTTTTTTCTAAAAATAAAACATAAATTGAGATAAAACTTATTTTTTTATTTGATTTTTATTTTTTTATATTTAAAAAAAAGAATTAAAATACATGACTCTTTAATTAAAATAAAACTTTAGACAATACATTAAAATTTCTAAAGATAATATATATATATATATATAAGTATATTCATTTGGATTTAAGACAATTATTTATTCATTTTAATAAACACAAATGAATACAAAACCATATAATTAGAAGACTTATTTACTTTTCTGTTAGGTACATCATACAATGTATTTTTAGTTTGGAGAAAATCTAAATTTCCCAAGTTCTTTGTCATTATTTGTGGTTAAATGAGTAATCAATGGTTGAAAACCAGAAGAAGTCGTTAATTAACGAGGGAAATATAATCAGTCATGTTTTTTTACAGAGTTTGTAATACAATAAACTCTTTAAAATAATCGTCCATTGTTTGTTAATATATATATATATATATATATATATATATATATATATATATATATATACACGTATAATAATATGTGCATTATTACAGAAAAATATATTTTAACAACGTATAAAAAATATGTATTATTATATATAAAAAACTATTAAATATTAATACAGTTTAGTTAAATATTATAATGAAAAATACATATATACAAGTACAATATTTATTTAAAAATAATTAAAAATATATATCAGTACCAAACCATTTAATGGAACGTTGATAAATAAATAAATTCTAACATGCACTTCGCACTAGTACGTATGAAAATATTTTGATTTTCCAAACAACTCAATTCTCAATTTACTTATTTTGAAACGAAATGTAATAAATATCTGTCAAATATAAATTTATTTTCATGTAAATATATATATATATATATATATATATATATATATATATATATATATATAAGTAGGTTAAGTGCACAGATAAAAAAAGTAAAAAAAACGAAACTCAATAACTACCATTTACATGATCAATTTTAAAGTTTTGATGAAAAAGGAGAATGCTTTTAATGTTTGTAGTAAAATGACATCCGTTTATAATAAAATGAATCCAATCCGTACTGCTTTGACATAATTTTATCAAATCTTAATAAAAGAGATCAATGGTCCAATGTGAAGAAGAACAACTACCATCAAAAGAAATTTAACTCTCTAAAAAAAAATGAGAAACGGATCACAAGTTAGAGAAATGAAATTCATTTAGCATTTTTCTCGTTAGATACGGATCACAGACGAATGAAAAATTTCAGAAGGAAGAAAATGAAATCGAAATTTTTTAATAAAAATATACGAAATTGTGTATTATATTTGTATATTATTTATATGATGTATATTGAAAGAAATATGTAAATTTGTATCAAAATTTTCCAAATGTTAATAATAATCAATTATATCTGAAAACGTGTTACAATAGTGATACGTGTACTATAGATTTTTTTGTTTTTTAATCAAAATAGCACTCATTAATTAACAAATTAATTTAATTTTTTTAAAAAATACTTTTAGTTTAAAAACAAAACAGATAGAGTTAAAAAAATATACATATAGAGATTAAAATTATGTGAATTTAATTTGATTTGTTACAGATATTTAAGAATATATGTTGTAAAATAATTTATATGTTTACAGAAATTATATATATACGAGTATATATATATATATTTATATATATATATATATATATATATATATATATATTTATTTACATATTTTTGTAAACATTAACTAAGCAACAAGTTCGTTAATTCAATGTTCTATGAAAGTTACTCTGTATTATCAATAGCAGTGCTTATCGTGGAGCTAAAGCCACAATCCTCTTCACGTTGGTCGTAATTGGTGCTAGTGAAGTGAAATACGTCCAAGTGTTTACATACATGTTTAAGCTCAAATATATTGATTACTACCTCAAGAGTGAGGATTTATATATATATATATATACATATATATACACATACATACATACATATATATATATATATATATACACACATATATACATATATATATATATATATATATATATATATATATATATATATATATATATATATATATATATATATAGAGAGAGATATATATATATAATAGATATATATATCAAATGAGACTAAATATAGTAAATGATAGTAAACAAGTAAACGTACCTCCTAAATTCATTTAATTTCTCTCTCTCTCTCTCTCTCTCTCTCTCTAATATATATATATATATATATATATATATATAAGGAAAGAGAGAGAGAGAGATAAAAAAGAGCTAATCAAATGAGACTGAAGATAGTAAATGATAGTAAACAAGTAAACGTACCTCTAAATTCATTTAAGCCATCTCTCTCTCTCTCTCTCTCTCTCTCTCTCTCTATATATATATATATATATATATATATATATATATATATATATATATATATATATATATATACACAAAGGTTAGAAGAAAATAAATAATAAAATTAATATCTATGAAATATATTTTAAATTCCAAAAAAATTATTTAAATGAAAATAAAAAATATAGAGAGATCTATATATATATATATATATATATATATATATATATATAGAGAGAGAGAGAGAGAGAGAGAAAGAGAGAGAGAAATTTAGTATTGTAGTGTTTTCTTATCTTAGAAAGGTAGAGATCAAAGCTCAATTATTTTAGGTTGAAAATTTAATTTTAAATGAAAAATTGTACTTTTCATTGTATTGAAATTTACAATGAATTAATAAAAACAAGTAATAAATAGAGTTGTATATCAAAGTTCAAACAAAATGAAAAAAATATAATCTAATACTAATACTATAAATTACAATTATAAAAAAATATGTTTAATAAATTTTATGCAAAAGTGGAATTATTACTTTTAAAACAGTGTAGTATAACTGAAGATGACCTATAATTTGTAAAGGTAAATCCTACTGTTAATAAATTTTTTAAGTTTTATAGTTTTAAATTTATTGTAGATAGAAGGTGATAATGAAATATGTAAGTACATAAGTGTATATATAATATATATATATATATATATATATATATATATATATATATATATATGAGTGCTTATATTTATATAAAAGTTCCATATAATTCTTTGAATTAAAAATGCAATAATTTTCGATAAATAAGTATCTAATAAAATTCAAATATTTCTCAAATATAATAAATAATTATAATACTTTTTTTAGTATTAAATATTTTTTTATGTTAATTAAGTATTTAGATTATTTTAAAATTATCAGTTGAAATTATTTTGCATATAAAATTCAGAGATAATATTAATAAATCTCATTTAATAAATTTTACAAAATTAATATTTAAAAAAATATATATAAAATTATTACCTTGAATTACACACACACAAAAACACACACACGCATATATATATATATATATATATATATATATATATATATACACACGAGGATCGTTTGATAAGTATGGTAAAAAAGTAAGAAAAACTAAATTAAAAAAAATTATTGAATTAATTAATTAATTCAATTGAATAATAAATAAATTTACCATACTTATCAAACAACCCTCGTATATATCTAAACTGGATTGAATATCATTTTATTACTACTATATTATTTATTATTTAAAATGCCATCATGGACCAAATTTAATAATAATAATTGATATTTGTAAAATTGGTCAAAATAAAAAAATGATCATTATTAAATTGTGGTTTCTGTTATATACTGTTATAATTTCAGTAGGAGTTGAAAATTAATGAATTTAATTAAAACATTCGTTTGCTATATGATTATATCTGATGCTTGTTATCTGACAAAACGCAGCGACGTAAATGTCACAATCATTAATTAAATTGATAATCGATTTTTTCCCATAAATTTATTTTTTATTCGCGTGTCTTACAATTGTTCGATCCGGAATTTGGTTCATATTTTATCAAAAATGTTATAACAAAAACATATATATATATATATATATATATATATATATATATATATATATATATATATATAAGGGTGTGTGTATTTATTGAATTCAATATTGAGCTTTTATAAGGAAAAAACTTATGTACAAACATTTCTATTTTAGTTTTTTATATTTTACTTTTATTTTATAGTTTTATGAAATACGAATCATGTATTTCTCTCTCTCTCTCTCTCTCTCTCTCTCTCTCTCTATATATATATATATATATATATATATATATATATATTATTTGAAATTTCAAATATAAATATTTTTAACTTTATTCAATTTTATCAAAACTTATTTGTTGAAATGTACACAAAATATAATAAATAATGAAATGAAATAAAAATAATTTTAACTACTAATACCATACTTATCAAACCATGCTTATAATTTCCAATATACTATGGTTTTTATTTAAAATGTAACAAATATAAACACTAATTTAAGTTTTTCATCACGATTTCTAAGAATGTAAACATTCAAAATTGTATAAGAGATATAATCAATTTTAAATAACTTTAATTTCGATATTAGAAAAATGACGTTATATAACAACAATTTGTTAATATTATATTTAACAGTATATTTTTTACATTATCTTATATGAATTAGAAAGGAAAGTATGGTATAAAAAATTAACATAAATTATATAAAAGGTTTATAACTATATATATTATATTCGTATTTGCATCTAATGATATTTTATAAAAATATTAATAACTCAATGTATAGTTTGAAAATGTAGCTCACTCATTCAAAAAAAGAATTGTTATAGAATAATATTGTTTATTAATCAGTTTTGCTCTCATTTAAGAAAAATACAGATATGGTAAGATTTATTTAATTCTATGATGAAAATTAAAAATAAGAATAATTGTAAAGTGTGTGTGTGAGTATTTATATATACCACAGGTTATAATATAATGAATCAAATTAAAAATTACATTTAATTATATAAAATGACAGATCCTCTCCTGTTTGATTGAATAAAATGTAATTTATAATTTTTAATTAACTGTGACGATTTAAAGTGTGATATACTCGTGTGCATATATATATATATATATATATATATATATATATATATATATATTAATTTGATATTTAAATTGCTTAAATATAATTATGTACAAATAAACTAAATTTATATATATATATATATATATATATATATATATATATATTGTACAAAACATATATAAATAATTAATTATAAATCAAAATAGTATACTGGAAAATATTCAGCATATCGTTCAATACTAATAATAATATAGATAATAATGATTTCTAAAATGTGTTTTCAAACTATAATATATAATATTAGATTAGAATTTGAAGAATTTTGGAATTTATCTGGCGAAATAAATAAAACCCTTAGTTGGTTGAAAGCAGATTCCTACACATAACCTACAGAATATATAAGTAGTCGTTAATCGATAATACCAAACATTCTTTGGGAGATCTAGCAGTTCTTTTATTAAATAATCATATCATTTTCATATTCTTAAAATGGCCATATAATTTATATTATTTATTTCAATTATATTTGACATTAATATACAAGTACATCCATACTAATATACAAGTACATACATACTAATATATAAATAAATGTACAGAAACATGTTCATCTTGATTGTATTTTAATATAGTTTTTATATATATTGTAGTTTATTCTAAAATATTGATTATATGAGTTTAGAATCCATGAAAAACGAGATTTGACTCTTCTTAGTTTTAATAAAAGAACTGTTTTCTTTTTCTAACATTTCTGAAAACAGCAGAAAACAATAGGAGGATTATCTTATATTCTCTGTAAGTAGCTTAAAAGATATTATTAAAAGATAATTTAAGAATATTTTTACTAAGAATACTTGAAAGTTTGTTTACAAGAAATAAAGATTTTCAATAAAATATTAATAAATATTTTTAAATATAAAACAGCATTCGATTTTGAAAATTTCTATTATATTTTTTATATATATTCATGTCTATATATATTATATATATATATATATATATATATATATATATATATATATATATATATATATATATATCAAGTACAATCTCACCTAAATAAGGTTTTAAATGATTTCTTTCATTTCTATATTGGAATTAATTTTGGCACTTATCATTTATATAACGCACAAGCTTGTTTAAATCACTATACCGCGTATATATATTTATAGAGCGTTTATAATAAATATGTATTAATGATATATATATATTTAACATTCACGATATTTTTAGATATTTAGCACTAACTAAAATATTAAATGAAACACCTTATTTGGGGTATACTTTTGGCCTTTTTTAGAAAAAATAAATTTATAATTAATTTCAAAATATATTTATTGGTCAAATTATATCACAACATTGAAAATTTTATTACTATGCGTTGTAGTACTCTATTTTTCAAAAAAATGTGATTACTTTTCTATAAACTATATTTTTGCTACATTCAATATATCACATTATCAAATATATGTATATTTTTTTGTATATTTATAATTAAATAATCAAAAATAAATTCTAATTTTATTTATGTAAATATTGGTTGTATATTAAACACTTATTACTGATATTTTAATAAGACTTTTTAATACTGTTTTAATATTAAATTATATAAAGCTTTGTATCTTTAATTATATTTTTTTAACAAATTACACTTTAACAACAATATACTTTTTAACAAGTAATAACGGCACAACACTACACTTACTAACAAGCAAATATATATTTGTGTTACATAAAGCACAAATAATATAATTTATTTAGCAGTTTTTTTAGTGAAAAATATTAAAAATCTTAACAAAAAATATTTTTATTTTATAACAATATGATCCCGTTAAAAGCTACAAAAAAATTAAATGCGATAAATAAATTTCAGAAGCACTAATATATCGACACAAAAATACAGATGAATGTATATTTATTTATTATCTGTTTAACAATAACTAACGCTGAACAACAATTCGAACAAGTGTTCACGATAGTGGAACGTTGTTACTGGTACTGAACGCATGGTACCCAACCATGGAAAGCTTGCAGCTTTGAACGACGGTGGTGCTGCGAGGTTTTTGGTTCGCGAGGAACGGTGAAAGCTCTCCTCCGCGTATAGAGATGGTGAGGGGGATAAAATAGGGTGGTAGTGGGGCGCGGCCCAGCTTGTAACACGCGGCACAAGTGTTGAACAGGAGGGAAAGGAATCGGTTGTAACATAGAAAGCAACGGTTTGTGTATAGGACATTTCTGGAGGGTAAGAGACGGTAGGTCAAAAGCTGTGAATGTATGGTTTAGCAGGGAGGTTGTCTCACCGATTGCCAGAAAATGTTGAAATTGGCCGCGGTGTGCTTACTGAATGGACCTAATGGGATAAAGTTCATACATAAAATGTAGATTTGTTGTACTGCTATTCACTTGCTTATTTTTACGGATCATTTAAGCCTAATCTGGATTGAGGTCGGTGTACAACAACAATAAAATATACAATTTTATCAACAATCAAAATACCCATTATATTTTTCTTCAGATATATAATATATAATAAATCATCAATGTTTGTGAATGATTTATAGAGTCATATATAAAAATAAATACATTTTATTTTCACTTTATAACAACTTATTTTTATTTAAAAAACAACGTAGTTAAATATCACGTACTTATAGTTGTAAGAAAATATGATATTTATTTAAATAAATTTTAATTATCATACATTTTTTAAATATACTAAATTAATTAATATTTATAATTAATTAACTTTTAATTTATTTAATTAATTAAATGTATAGTTAAATAGGTATTTATTTAAATTTCTATTTTCAATTTTATTTTTCCAGAAAGTGCTTCAATATTTTTAAATACATACACACACATATGCATCTCTCTCTCTCTCTCTCTCTCTCTCTCTCTCTCTCTATATATATATATATATATATATATATATATATATTTGGAAAATGTAAATAAAAGCATTAAATTAAAATTATATTTTATTAAATGTACAATATGAATTATTGAATTAAAATTAATAAAAAAATTAATTTATTATTATATTTTCATAACAAATATGAATAATTTTAAATATTTTGATTGAATATAAGGGTCGTTTGATAAGTATGATAAAAAAATAAGAAAAACTAAATTGAAAAGTTTAATTTGATTAATTAAATTGAACAGTAAATAAATTTATCATACTTATCAAACGACCCTCGTATGTTTAATAAAGGAATATTATTAGTAAATAATAATTATTTTCATATTTAATTTTTTCGTTTCGTTTTTAATTTAATTTTTTTCCCATATCTACGAATAATTTTTATAAATATGTATTGTATAAAAGAAACTTTATTATTGACTTTAAATTATGGCATTGACATTGGGAGAATAAATTATTATATCCACATAGAGCCATTGTTCTCCAAATCACTACTCGTTTTATAGAAAACTAGTAAAAAACTTGCGTATTATCTGACTTGACTAACTTAGACCATATAACAACTACTCTAATAATGAAAGTTTTTTTTTTACATTTTCAATTTACTTTGCGTTGTTGCGTAGTTTATGTCTTACATTGTATTTTCTTTTAAATAAAATTTATCCGCTATATATCGATTTCTATGTTGTTTCTTTTTATAATCGTTTTTATTTTAGTGTTTTAAAATGCTTTATTTATAACATTATTTAATTAATCACAAAATTAGAAAAAAATAATATTCTACTTTAACTAATAATGTTTTTAAAATAATTCATATTTATTCAATGACTCCATTAAAAATTGTTAATTACGATATAAACTAATTTTTAATCATATTAGTAATATTTTTTTTGCATGTTTTATTTGTTATCCATATAATATATATATATATATATATATATATATATATATATATATATATATATGTATGTATGTAAATATTTTTGGAATTTTTTTAAAAATATGGTAAATGAAATATTTTAAATATTAGCAAAATATAATTAAAAAAATACCATTAAATTTCAAAATCCGTTACATGCATATATTTTGATATACTTGAAATATCTTTAACAAAAGCTTTCAGATTATATACAATATTACAATTCATCTACTATATAATGAGAAATAACATAATAAGATAAATGCAGAGAAATACAAAAGCGACAGTTGAACATTCTGTTTATATAAAGGCATTCGTTATTTAAATAAATAAACGAACTAAACTTGGCGAAGGACTTTAATAAAATATAATTTTCTACTTGAACAGTAGTTCTATTTTTTATTTGCATTGTCTTCACGTGAGGAAACAATACAAACAAGTAACGATCAAATAATACGTAGATCGAATCATAGATGTGATTCAAACTATTTCATGCGTGAAAATCATGATTTCATTTTAGTGCCTTTGGATGTTTCTTGTGTGCTAGGGTGGTAATGGAGCGATAAAGTAAGGAAAACGTATCAATGGCCGGTGAATGTAATAAAGTCTTTAAATTGTGGTCAATTATCGGAAAAAGTAATAGTTATTGAATTTCGGTAGGTGTTTTTCTTTTTGAAAAGAATTTAGTTCATTAGGAATATATATATATATATATATATATATATATATATATATATATATATATATATATATATATATATATATATATATATATATATATATATATATATATACACACACTGACGTGTATAAGTAATCGCCGTAAGGTTAACATAAGCAATTTATTGATATAATTCAATAAAGTCTTTAAATTAAATAAAAATATTTAATTAATAACAAATATAATATTTATTATAAAAAAATACAAAAAACACTAATTAATTCTATTATATAGTAGAAATTGTTAAAATAAATACAGTAGGTTACATTTTTACTGAGCAAAAGTATTCACCACTCTTAATATTATGCAGAAGAAATATCGACAATTTTTTTAAAAAAGAGTTTAATATCTCGTTTGTTTCTCTTTTCTTTTTACTACTTCATTTAAATAATTTGGCATTGAATAAATTAATTTTTTTTGTTGCTTCCGATGTTATATTTGCCCACTCCTTTCGAAGTAAGATTTTAAGTTGTTTCTTGGAGGTAATTTGGTGCTGTCGAATTTTTCTCTCCAATAAATCCCAAAAATATTCTACGGGATTTAGATTGGGAGATTGTAGTGATGTTTTAAGTGTATGGGGAGTATTGTAGAGAGCCCAAAACTTCACTATATGAACAGTATGCTTTGGGTTATCATGTTAGAAGTAATATTCATTATTCAAACACAATTTTCTAGCATTTCTTTCAAATTTTGTTTTAAAATATTCAAATATTAGAACTTATTAATGGTTTCGTCCATAAAAACTAGATTGCCAACTTCAGAAGCGGCCATGCAACCCCACCACCGCCATGTTTAACAATTTTATGAATATGATTCTCTTGAAGTTCTGTATTTTTCTTTCTCCATACCAAAATTTGGGCGTCAGAACGATAAATACAGAATTTACTTTCAACCTTGGTCTAAAACTCATCATTACATTTATTTTTATAATTGTTTGCAAATTGAAACCTTTTGGTTTGGTTCAATTTACATATAGCTGATTTTTTTCTGCAGACACGGTCGTTGTAACCAGCCTTTTAAAGAATTCTCCTTACTGTATAAGGATGTAGTTTTTTTTTCTATATATTTTTCTAACTGTCCTGCGACACAGGACCAGCTTGTTTTAGGCTCTTTCTTAATAATAATAATTATATTACGTTGTTCATGTACTGTAAGTTTGGATGGCCGACCAGTTCTTTGGCAATTTTCTAAGCTTCTTGTATCATTAGAGCGTTTTATTATATCATGGACAGTAGTAAGACTCTTTCACACTACTTCCAAAATCTCCTTATATGATTTTTTTTTGGTGTAAATTTATAATTATTTTTCTCTTAGATATACAAGATTCTTTTTGTTTGCGTACCATTTTTGAAATATCTTCGTAAAACTCACTAAATGATAAAAACTGTCAACGTTAAATGAATGGGAAATCCTCGAATAATATAAATATTTAGTAATACTATAATGCTGTCACATTTATTTTACAAAAACTTTGATATTATATGTCATTATCAATAAGTGGTGAATACTTTTGCTCAGTCTAAATGTAACCTACTGTCTTGATTTTAGCAATTTCTACTATATAATAGAATTAATTATTGTTTTTTGTATTTTTTTAATAAATATTATATTTATTATTAATTAAATAAAAATTTTTGTTTTAATTTAATGAATTTATTGAATTATATCAATAAATTGCTTATATTACCCATACGGTGAATATTTATGTACGTCAGTGTGTGTGTGTGTGTGTGTATATATATATATATATATATATATATATATATATATAAATATATGATTACTACAAATTAAAAAATAAAATTTGAAATAAATCATGAATTAATGATGTATGCTTTATATTCGTTATAAAATTTTTTTAGACTAGATTTTTTGTAAATTAATACAGTGGAACTAATAAAGTACATGACGTGCACAAATGTCAAAATCAATTTCAGTGTAAAAAATTAAATGAATTTACAAGTAAAATTTGTTTAGTTGATTATTACAAGTCTCCAATCCATAAGAAAATCTATTGAAATGTTGAAATATTTTATACTTTTTAAAGCAGTGATATGGTTCATATGATATTTGTAATAATATTTTGTTTTTTTCTTTTTTGAAAGGAGATTATTGTGATTCGCTTCGTTAAATAGAATCGTGTAATTTTAAAGTAAATAATAATGTTTCTGTTGACTATGTTACAAAAATAGAACAAGTCGAATCTGATTGCGACAACGAGTAATGTTATGTCATCAGATTATGTTAAATTTCACTACGGTGTGTTGAAAATGTACGAAAAATAAAAAAAGGTCATGAAAATGTATTACACATTTAAATAAGTTTTATACAATATATATAAAAATTTGTTTAAATGATGATTGTAAGAGAGATATTGATTAAAATTAAAATTTGTTATTTACTTTTTAAGATATTATACGATATTTATAAATTTGTAGAATTTAATGAAAGTATTTGAGAAAATTGGTAAAAAAATTCACTGGAAAAAAAATTATTACTTATAAATAAATATAAACAGAAAATATAAAAAACATGTATTATTTTTTTCTTTATCTTATAAAAATATTTTTTAAATGCGTAACCATAAGTGATGAATATTGAATTTTTGAATATGGCTTTGAGTAGAACGATGTAATTTAAAATGATAAATAAAAATAATTATGACTAAAGAAATCAGGAAAAGTAAAATACAAATTGTTATTTGACTGTTTTTCTCATCCGAGAACATTGAAGTGAAATGAATTCGTTCATAAATATCAAATGTTTAGTAAAATTATAGCCTATTTTTGTGAGATTTAGTAAGATTTAAATATAATAAAGATATATAGACACACATACATACATACATAATACATACATATATATTCACAAATCCATACAAGTAAATATATAATAATGATAAAAGAAATTATACGGAAAATATGTTTTAAAAACGAAAAAAATATCTGTACTCATATACAAATCTATTAAATAAAATAGTTAAATGCCATCACTTATCTATATCAAGATAAGTGATGGAATATCTATATCAAGAATTTTCTGATATAAGCTATTTCATTTACATAATTCTTCCCAATTTATAAAATTACCACTTTATTTCTTTGAAAATTCGATTGGAAATACGCAAAAAACTTCCAAGTAAAGGACTTATCCAACGTATCCAAGTAAAGATTATCCCATGCTCTAATACTCTTATCGAAAGTTGAATATCAGCTGCAAACTTTGATTATTTGTTTCCATATTAAATGTTTTCATTTAAGTGATGTTTTATACTGAAGTAAAAAAAATTAGTTTACAGTATAATATATATTAAATTATAAAATAATTATGAAACGAATTTCAAGTAATAATTTTTATTTTATAAATTCAATTATATTTTTGAGGGTTAATTCTTTTAATAAAATATATTTAAATTTTAAAACTTTATTAATTTAACGTTATGATTTTTTTTAAAGGTTCAATATATTACTAATCGTATAATATTTTTTTATTGTAAAGTTAATAAGGATTCTTGTTATTTTATATATTCAAAATGAATAATATTAATTAAATATGCGAAAAAAATAAAATAGCAGTCATTTGAAAACATATTATTGTATAATATATTTTTTTTAAATATTTATATATTTTTTTATTAATAATTTGTGTAAAATAAAAAATTAAATTCTTATAAAACTGGAATTATTTATTCACTTTAAAAGTTATATAAAAAGATTTTTCTTAGAAATATTTATGTATATATATAAATATGAATTAATTTTAAATTTATTGTAAGAATCAAAAAGTTATGTACTTAAAGAATAAAATATTTTATTTAATATCGTAGCTATGTTTCTTATATCTATTCATACGCACCCTTTATGAACCTAACTCGTTAATAAAAAACTATTTTCAGGTCACTGTTTTTGTTACATTTTACTAAAAACATATAACTAAAAGAGTAACTAGAAGGTTTTTTATAAAAGAACGACATTTATATAATTTGATAATTTTTTACTATATTAATTTTAAGCAATGTTAATTTTGAATATTTTATTAAAATTTATGAATTATTAAAATTATAATGCTATTTTAATTAATAATATATTTTTCACAATAAAAATATGAAATTACTAAATAGTACAAGAGAATAAACAAAAATAAAATAATAAATTGAATCAAAATGAAATCGAATTTATAAATTAAAAATTGTTATTTATTATGATTTTTTTATTTCTAAATTGAAAACATTTGTATAATTAAATGCTTATTTGAATTTATTTATTGAAATTCTTAGAATAAAATTCAGACTGACTTAACATTAAAAAAAAACAGATAAATTCATTTATATAAAAAATTTATATAAACAAATCGGCGAACACATACACAAACACTGTATTTAATTGTCTCTTCTATATATAAATAAATATAGAGATAACAAGACATTTATTTAGTCAATACGATTAAAAAAGAAAAACAAATTGAATTTTCTCGAAGAAAGATTACATTTCAATGTAAATAACAACGAATTTAACTAAACCAAAGAAGTACAAGTAACGAACAACAACTACATGGTGTTAATTTACTTTAATTAAATGCCTGAAAAGATAATCACGTAAACAGAAAACATATACACATGTATTCGTTTATTTTTCAGCGAGATAGAAAAATAGCATGACCTAATTGCAAGTAAACTTAATAATGTTCTTCATCGTATAATAAAATTAAAGTTGAATATTATTGCATATGAAATAACTAGTAAATAACTGTGTTTATGAAATTGTACGTATACAATTAAAGATGTATTCGTTTTGAATTTCAAATGATGTTTGTTCTGTATTTATAACAATATTTGTAATACAAGTCTCGAACAGAATGAAAAATATCTGAGCTTTGTTTTGAACATTTATCTATAACGTAATAAATGTATTGTATAATAGAGTATAAACGCATGTTGGTTTTATATACATATATATCATTCACGTAGGTGAAAATGTGAATAATACATTACGAACAAAAATAACTGTATTTATTTGCGTTCTAACGCAGCTATGTGCATAATTTCAGGCATTAATAAATCAATATTTATGGAATTTTAGTATATTAAAACAACAATGTTTGTTGATTTACTAACAAAATATTTGTGTAGAAGTAAAAGAGAAAATGAATGTAAACAACTATTAATTTTTTATTTACATTCTACTTTATATTTCATGTTCATTTAAAGTAAGATAAAATAACATTTCACTTTGTTAAATTTCTGCATTTGAATATTAGTTAATGATATTATTAACTTGATTTAAATATATAAATGTGTTTTCTGAATATAACAATAAATATGTAAAAATGAAAAAAATATTCAACCGAATAATAAAAGTAAGCTAAAATAAATAAAATTTATATCATAAATGATGTATGAAAAAGTATTTGAATAAACAATTACAGCTGTTATAAATATATTCACGTACAAAAATACAAAAACATTTGTGTTAGTCTCTATTATTAAATATTTATTTAAATGATTTTTTTTATATTAAATCATGGAAACAAAATAATAACTTGAATAGTACAAATTATACATATACACACACACACATTTATATATATATATATATATATATGTGTGTGTGTGTGTGTGTGTGTATGTATGTCTATTTAATTTTTCATCTTATTTTTCATTCTTTAATCTTGCATAAATCAATTAAATATCTGAAATTTATTAGAAATTCTATTTTAAAAATGATATTGACTAGACTGTCATTACGTAAAACGATGATGGAATACATGAAAATATCATAGGATATGAACCACAAAACATTGAAAATCTGTTAAGAGCGAATGTCGTGCCAGCAGCTTTTTGTGCTAAAGCTCCGTGATACACAAGTGTAAACGACAGGTGAGAGCTATTTCAGACACTCGTCAAATTGTGATACACAATAAGAGGATTAAAGAGCACTATGTATCTTATATAGTTTGTGTATACTCAATAAAATATTTTAATATATTCATAATATTTTTAGAATATATATATATATATATATATATATATATATATATAGAGAGAGAGAGAGAGAGAGATTAAAATTAAGATTAAGTAACATAATCAAAAAATATCGAAAAACATCCTTGTTATATATAGCGTATTCCAATAAGAATGTCAGAATTTTGACAGCTTGTGACAGCCATGTTTGAATTTTTTTAAGCTCATTTTAACATTTCAACTCAATATATTTTGGCAAATTATTATGGAACGTTTAATACTTCAACAATGTTTAAAAATTGTAAAAATTTCAATAGACTTATTAAAACAAATGTTTAATGAGTCCATTATTTTATGAAATAGATCCATCAATTGATCATCAAGATCATGTGATCTAATTTTAATAGATTATTTTTTGTGATGTTACGTGAAATAATTGGTTTATGGTGATAAATTAAAAACAACAGAAGCATTAAAAATAAACATCGAATGGGTAATTCGTAAAATTGGATTACAATTATGTAAAAGAATGACTGAAAATTGAAATAAATAAATGCACCATGTCAAATAAAGTCGTGGTGGTCATCCATCATTAATGCCATAAAATATGCTTGAAAGTAAAAAAAAATTATTAAATATTTTTGTTTTATTTCCATTTAAACTTCTAAATCGCTTATTGCAAAACTCTATATAAATTTAAAAATTGAAGAAAATAATATTAAAGTGTATATATACGAGGGTCGTTTGATCAGTATAGTAAAAAAATAAGAAAAACTGAATTGAAAAATTTAATTAAAAAAATTAATTATTTAAATTAAACAATAAA
>CP092092.1:10470000-10497500 GCA_029203775.1 Neoneuromus ignobilis
ATGAAAATATAATTACTTATGTAGTAAATTTACAATATTAAAAAAAATATTAATTGAATATAAAATTATTTGAAATTTATGAAATGCATTTTTATTTGAACAAAAATTAATACCATTTGCGTATTCAAAAATTTCTACCCTTTTTCATATGCCGAAACAATTTTTTATATGTGTACTAATATTATGTAATAACCACAAATCTAATATATTCGAAATATTAATTATAATATTTACTAAATGAATACCCACACAATATATGTACATTTATTGAAGATAATTATATACATTATTAGAATTGCTTTAGTTTGTATAAATCAATAGTGTAATTAAAGTTAATTTATAGGTAAAATTATAATAAACACATAGTTGGAACAATGACTATTATTAGTAATGAAAATTAATATTTCTGTTTGAATTATTTTGAATATTAAAAAAGGATAATTGGTTAACTTTTTTATTATTAGAAAGATTTATTTAAGAATTTGGCAAAATACATTATTGAGAATTTTTCTCTGCAGGAAAAAAATTATCTCTTAATAATGCATTAGAAGTGCATCAGAACAAATTATAAGAAAATTATTTTTAAATACAGAAAAGAATATAATTTTATTAAGTACCAAATAGAATTAGCAATAATTAGTTAAAATAAAGTATAATTATTTAATCTACATAGCATATATCCATTCGTAATATAAAAAAATATATATTAAAAAATATTATTTATAAAAACGCATTTATATTTAAAAAATTAATTATCATTAAGTACTATTAATTAGATTCAATAAAATTAATTTCATTTTTAAAAGTTGAACGTAATCAAACTTATAAAATTCTTCTGGATTTTCAATTAATTTATAAAAAAACGTCATTTCTGAGGAACTGTAAGACACGAACTACTTGCTGAAATAGAAAATCTAGTATTGGTTTCATTGGAATAGAAAAAAATCGACCTTAAAATATCATCATAAACTTTTTATATGAACTTCAACAGATGTTAAACAACTCAAACTTCTATAATTAATGTCAAGTGTTTTGAAGATATTATATATATATATATATATATATATATATATATATATATATATATAAATGTGTGTGTGTGTGTGTCTGTGTGTGTGTGTGTCTTATATATATATATATATATATATATATAATACTAATATTGCATATAAATGATTGTATTTATACAATAAATTATTTTAATTCAAAAAATAAATACAATTAAATGAAAATAAATGCGACTAGTAAAAGCATGTTATAAAAGTTAGTGTGTTTCGATTTTCAGAAGATTTTACCATCTTATATTGGGTCATCCAAATGCGACGCTTAGATTTGTATTTTATTAAAAAGAAACTATACACATCTTTCTCTATACACCACCCAACCTATAAACATATTTCTTTTTAATAAAACACAAATCTAGGCATCACATTCGATAAACTTATATATTTTATAGTTTATTATTGTTTTACTTCAAATAATTATTACAATATGATTTGGTAGTAATTATTTTTTTCACGAATGAACCATTATTGGTCAATAGAATAATTGTTGTTTGCTATTTATATTTCAGTACCAAATAGTAAGATTACTTAATTAAAAAATATTTTTTCTGTTAATTTAAATAGTAATATCTTTATTTAACGAAAATATCGGCGATAAACAGAAGTAAAAAATTAATAGATACACTTAGATGGAATTTTTTTTTAAAAAATATAAATTAAAATATATTTCATTTATAAAAAAAAACAAATATTTTATATTAAAAAATCGAAGAAACTTTTATCTAAATATAATATTCTTTAAAATGATTTCACATTAATTTATGTTTTATAATTATAAGTAACACGTATACAAATGCGATATATTAACACATGGTTTATGAATGCATAAATTTTCGTTTTGATTTAATTTACTTTAACAGAGTACACGTTAATAATCATGCCTCAGGTAAACTGTTTCCATGCTATCAACATCCATTTGTCAAGATATGACGTCTTTTATAAATTGTTATTAACGATGCACTTTACTATAACGACACATTATAATCATTTCTCTACAGTGAAACGAAGTAGTAGTTCATTGTATACAAAGAGTATTTATTAAAAACTTGGTTAATTTTATTAGTTATTATTAACACGTGTAAATATATAATATAACATAAAATATATTATATTGTTTATATATATATATATATATATATATATATATATATATATATATATATATATATAATATATATATTATATTAAAAATATTAATTTAAATACAATCAATAATAAATCAGTTCTTCATCTATTTAAATATTGAATGAGAATCAATCATTTTTTATTAAAATATACTAGTACGTTTTATTTTATAGTATTTTTATAAATATTGAAATAAATCACAAAAATGTCGTTACAAATTATTTATTTCTATTAAGCTCAATCAAATATCTTTGAGAAATTAATGTTGAATATTGAACATATGTTAAATTTTTGTTTATGAATTTTTTAAACTAATTAATAACTAATGACTATATATATATATATATATATATATATATATATATATGAATTGTCTGAAAAGTTTGATCGTATCATTGAATAATAGTTAAATGTAATATAGCGTAGTCCATTAGTAGTGGATAAGCATAGATTTCTGTATGAATGCAAGACATATTGTTCAACCATTAAACGAGCTCATCAATCACAGAGCTTTCCGGATCGACATAGTTTGGCTTGATTTTGACACCACTTTGATTTCACCGACGATGAATTATTACATTCGTTGTGTTCAGTCAAGTGTATATTACCCGTCTTCTGAACAGATTATTCCACATTATTCATTAATTGTAATCTTTTCTTAGATGTAATAGACCTAATATTTTATATACATATATATATATATATATATATATATATATATATATAAAGAGACAAAATACTGCTTATCATAATAAGTAAGAGTGGTTTTAAGAAATAAAAATGTTTTTTCAATTAATAAAAATATTTTAATTCCCCTAGTGGTTTATTTTTAAAAAAATAACAATTAAATATAGAGAAAAATATTAATTACTGTTTTGGAAACTATATTAAAAATTTACAATTTTTTGTTACGATAAACTTATTTTACGTTTCAAAAGTAAAAGCTTTTTCAAGTAGTTATATATATATATATATATATATATATATACAAAATAATTCTTTCTAAAAGGTATATTCCAGTTTTCCTAATTAAAATACACAGAAATATAATAATTCCTACATAAGTACATTGACTAAAAGTATCAGTTAAATTTAAAAACTTTTCTATTAGTCATTATTTTAAAGTATGTTAGAAATTAAAGTAAATTTTTGTGATAAAATTACTTTTTAAAATATTTAATATTATAAATGTAAAAGCTTTTGGGTACTTACTTATTCATAATTTAATATATATATATATATATATATATATATATATATATATATATGTATGTATGTATGTATGTATAAATATGTATATTAATAATAAATTTATAATAATTTACATAAAGTCTATAAAATTTCAAACAACAATTTATCATGAAGAATACTTTAAATGAGACAAGAAAAAAAATACATTTGGAATAATTTTACTTAATATTTAGTGTTTTGAAAAAAAATAATAACAGTATTTTCTATTATTCATTAAAAAAATTTGTTAGTGTAATAAGTTCAATTATTTTTTGTTCAAATGATATAAATAAAATTATTGTTGATATTGAGAATCATTTGAATTTAAAAATTTCTAAAGATCGCTTTAAATAAAATTGTTAATTATAAAAAATATATTTGTTTTGGTACACATTTCTGTTTTAAAAAATGTGGAAAATAGGCAATTTATTTTCTTTGAACAATATCTATAGATTTTAAATACTTTATATGTAATGAATAAAAGTATCTTTTTGGAAATAAAACACATTTTTCATTATTAATATTTTACATCAAATTTATTTAAACCAAAATGTAATTCAATAATATATATATATATATTAGGTTGGCAAATATCTCCCTTCCGCCTTCTGGTCTTTTGAATTTCGCAGCTATGTACAAAAAAAAAGCGGAAGGGAGATACTTGCCAACCTAATATAAAACATTTAAAATTAAATATGTAGAAAATAGTTCCAATGAATCTATCCACTTTAAATGATCAATTTATGAAAATTTAACAATGTAGAATTATTTTTCAAAGTTCGAAACAGATGTCAATTCTTTTTGATGAAAATAAATACCAATCAAAATAATGACAATAAAAACCACATATGTTTTATACATTTTCCAAATTAGAGAAAACAATGAAGGAATTCATATATAAAAAAAATTATAAATATATATATATATATATATATAAATACACAATATTATTTTGTACACAACATCCTCTAAGAACCAGTTGATATTGTTGAAACGGTAAACAAACGTGCGTTAGACAAACGTATCTACCTATATCTAAAAGCTGCCATGTCCATTCAAGTTCGTAATTTATGTTCGAGAGTATGGGTGTAATCGCTGTTCAACTGCTTGGAAACAAATCGCTAGTGACCGTACCGGTTTTCGAACACGTACCATCGAAGTAAGCAATTCCATATCTACTCTGTCTTAAGATCGATTCGATACATTACTTTTTGTTAGCATTTGAATCTATTTGCTTAACATTTCATGAACTATAGGTTATTCAATACAGTAATGTTACGCAGAAAAATATTTTACGATAAAGTATATTTTAGTAGACCACTAAATACAAGCTAATATTGATTTTTATATACATTCTCTCTCTCTCTCTCTCTCTCTCTCTATATATATATATATATATATATATATATATATATATATATATATATATATAATATTTTATCAGTACAAATAAATCACAATTAGGTAAAATCTTCCGTTCAACATATTTTATTTTTTTTTCATCATCTTTTTAAACAAGAAAGAATTTTCAGTTTTTAAATGACAAAAAGTCTACTTGCAGACGAAATAATTAATATACGTTTGTAAATTATATTTTTCATTAAAAATAATTAGTTTGAAAGGTATTTATTATGTATTCGTTGTTATTTAAAATGTTATTATTATGTTTATTTCATTTATTCATAATAAATTATAAATTATGAATATTTATTATTAAAAACACACACCTTGTATTTTATGGATTTATTTTGAAAAATGCCAATCAGTTTATTAACTAGGTTGCTTTTTTAAATTTTACTAAATTGCTATTTTTTAAATGAAAGAAATTGAAAATTATAAACTTAACAATTATATTTAATTTTTTACATTTAAATATAATTTCAATACGTTTATAGATGAAAACATTGCAAAAAAGGAATGAATTAATTTATTAAATATTAAAAATTCTATCAAATGTTAGAAATATCTTTACTTGTGAAGAATATGAATTTATTCTATATCAATCTCATAAATATTCATTATACGTAATGGTATTATTTGACACGCCTATTAAGTATAACCGCTGACAGAAAACTTGATTTTGTAATCCCTAAAAGGAGCTTAACGGATTAACTCCAGCAATTCAATGACTGTTTATATTGATATGAACTTTGAGATTAATTTTAACATTGAAATTAGGTTAATAATAATCGAAAAAGATTTATAATAGTCAAATCTAATATAATTAAAATTATATAATTTCATTTTATGATATTTACATTAAGGCTTATTTTTCAAAACCAGTCAAGTATACTAAGATTTTGAACAGTAAAAAAAGAGTTATGTATATGTAAAATTCTACAATAAATTTTTACATACAAATGTAATGTATGAAAACTCAAAGATATTCTCTGTAATAAAAATGTTTATGATTAAGTGATATATTAAAAATAGATACTGTTTTATATATATATATATATTATATAAAAAAACATAAATGTGTTCATGGTTTTCATTTAAGCGAATAGTAAAAAGTTTCTGAATATTAGTTTTATATTTAAAGTGAATATATATTATTTTTGAAATATAAAATACTTCAATGATAAAAATTATCATTTATATAACTCACAGATGAAAATTAAAAATATGATACATATGCGCTAATTTTTTTTTCATTTAAAAAATGTAAATTGCTATTTTTCGTTGAAAAGATTAATTTTGCTTTGAGTTTTAAATGTTTGAAAAATGACATGTATTAATGAATAAAGTTTATATTAATTTTGAAAATAAACAATTTTAAGAATGAATAGAAAATATTAAATAGGACATAGCTCAATTATTTTTAACACAACTCGAATAAATATTAATAATATTGTTATAAATAACATGAATATGTTATTTTATTGTAGTAAAATTATTAAAATTTAATAACAACAAAGTTTCATTATCAAATTTCAAAGTCCAAATTACATTCATGATTGTTGTTCCTTATAACAGAATAAGTGTGCTCATAGTTTTTTTTGTGCTCCATGATATGAACTTCTTGATAGTCAACCTATTTTTATTTTCCTCGTATCTAGATTTTATCTCATTACTTGTTTTGTAAATTTCTCATCTGTCATTTATTGTAATTGTCGATACCACACTAATTATCAATCTTCTATTTCTTCTATAATTGTTAATTGTTTGCTTTGATATTATAATCTACCTGATGGAATTGTTTTTAACTTTATCCCCAGAGATATTCTATTGTAGATTCTCGAATTATATTAGTTATAAGTACTTATATATATATATATATATATATATATATATATATATGTATATATATGTATATATATATATATATATATAGGGTAGTCTAAATGCGACACCTAGATTTATGTTTTATTAAAAAGAACCAAAATAAACTATACACATGTTTCTTGTAAATAAATCACAAATCTAGGCGTTATATATGAATGACTCTCTCTCTCTACTCTCTCTCTCTCTCTCTACTCTCTCTCTCTCTCTCTCTCTCTCTATATATATATATATATATATATATATATATATATATATATATATATATATATATATAAAGATGTTTTTTTTAAGAGTGATAGAACTTAAAATTGAATCTCTGTTAATAGTTCTATCTAATAAAAAAAAACACTTTATCATACCTACGCACATGCACACGCACACACGAATATATATAAAAGTGTTTTCAGGTTAGATAGAATTTTCCATAGAGATTCAATTTAATGTTCTATCACGCTTTAAAATCACCTATATACATATATACATCCATCCATCCATCCATCCAACCATCCATATATATATATATATATATATATATATATATATCCATATATATATCCATCCATATCCACATATACATATATATATACATATATATATATATACATCCATATATACATACATACATACATATATATATATATATATATATATATATATATATATATATATATATATATATACAACATACATATATATATACATATACATACATATATATATATATATATATATATATATATATATATATATATATGTATATATAATTATTATTATTATTGGCAGAATTTGAAAAACACACATATTAAATTATCAAGATAATTAAATTGTTAAAATAATTCATTCATGTATTTTAATTCATACTGTTCATTTCTTTTATTATTTTTCACTACTGTATAAATAATTGAAAACGCAAGAAATTTTGTACTATTTAATTTGCATTTCATGTAAATAATAATTATAACGCAATATGACTTAAAATTTCCATCTGAATGAACATTACTTGTAAATTTAACAAATATGCGTAATCCTACGCACTTCAAATCACTGAGTGTAACATTCATGAATAAAATTAGAATAAAATAATAATGATTTTTATTTGCTTTCAAGCAAATATTTAAATTTTCAATTTATTTACATGCGTTTTATGTGAGCCATGAGAATAGTGGTGAGTAGGTGGATCATTTTATAATTATTTATTATAGGTGCTTATCTCGAACAAACATTATATATATATGAATATATATATATATATATATATATATATATATATATATATATATATATATATATATATATATATATATATATATATATATATATATATATATATATATATACATATATATAGTATATAAACACACATACATACACTGAACATTCCAGATCAAGGAAAAAACGTACGGTTTCGATGCTTATTATTTTTTTTTTAATATTTATGTACATTTTTAAAAATTATATAGATATATATATATATATATATATATATATATATATATTAGTAGTGAAAATAAATAACATATAACGTACATTTCAGAAACATAAATTTGATACATTTATTTCCCCATGATGATTCTTTTTTGGTACCTTTTCGTGTTTATAAGAAATATTTGTTTAACGTCCTAATATGAGACTAAAATATGTATAAAATAATATGTTGAAAATTCAGTTGAATAATTTCAGCAGTGAAACTTATTATAATAGGAGTTTGAAACCATTGAACTTAGTTAAAAAATATAGAGTTACCCAAATGTGACACCTAGATTTGTATTTTATTAAAACAAAAAAAAATATACATATGATTCCGTATACACCACCTATAAACATGTTTGTTTTTTAATAAAACACAAATCCAGGCGTGACATTTAGATGACCCTATACGAGTATAATGAGTTTAAAATTATTTATGTTTTTTTATTTAAGTTTACTTAACAACAATGACATAGTAAGTCAAGGAAGCGTGTAAAATCTTTTAAAATTATTATCTTCATCTTGCACAAAAATCGATCATTAATTGGAAACAAATGGTACAAGTTGTTAAAAAGAGATGTAATAGATAGACGAGAGAAGTTTTTAAGAACCTTAAGAGGATAAAAGATAGAAATGAAAGCTAACAAAAAGATGGACAGATGAGTTGATTGCTCTTGCAAGTGTAAAATAAACGAGTTATAGAGAAAACAACATTGACAGCAGATAAAGAAAGCTTTTCGTTTAATAGCTTTTTTCAGAAAAATCGCAATTTGTCTTTAATAATATATGTATATAAATACACGTAATGAAAATTTTGTGGATATTTGTGTATATATATATAATAATTTCATTTATAGAATTATGTAAAGTATAAAAAATAATCTATTAATAATTTATTTGACATAATTATTGCAAAGGAATAATTAAAAATGTTAAATAATTATATTAAATTATTATTTTCAATAACAAAATTGATAACAGTATGTAATAAATTATTTGAATAAATTATTTAAATAATTTTAAATATGCAAATACTACTTACGTTACAATTATTATATTATATAATTGAATTTATAAATAGTGAATGATTTAACCAAATAAAATTAATATACTATATATTTAACAATATATATTTATTTTTTATATATATATATATATATATATATATATATATATATACATATACAATATTTCCATATTAAATAATTCAATTTGTCTTTTGTAAAATGTGGCTATTTTTGTAAACAATAAAGATCAAAATTGTAAGCAGATCTGCAGAAAAACTAGATATTTGAAAATTAAGTTTTTATTTTAAGACTTGTCAATTTCCTCACGAACGATTTAAAAGATATATTTTTTCTAATATGAAATACGATGCAACTTTGCGTCAAGAAAAATATCGTGGATATAAAGAATGAATATATCTCATTTTTACGTGCTTTAAATTGTCAAGTATGAATAATACGGACGAAGAACGTCAGATGAAAAAGTAAAAAAAAATTCAAATCATCATAGCAGATACTTTATTATATATTTGTTCAAAAATAGTTTAAATAACCCAAAATATTTTCCACGAAACAGAATTAAATATTCATAATTAATTTAAAATTCAGATCGAAATTCAAAAATTAAAAAAATATATTTATATTTAATTTAATTAGTAATATTTAAGGAAATTAATGAAAGATTAAGATTTAAAATTAATATAACAGACAAATATTTATGTAATTCTCTGAAATGAGACTAAAGAATGATAATAGGAAAGCAAATATATGTCTAAATAATTTAGTACCGTTTAAATCACATTATATAACATATATATATATATATATATATATATATATATATATATATATATATATATATATATATGTATATATATATATATATATGTATATATATATATATATATGTGTATATGTATATATATGTATATGTATATATATATATATATATATATATATATATGTATATATGTATATATAATTTATATGTATATATATACATTATATAATATATATATATATATATATATATATATATATATATATATATATATATATATATATATATGTATATGTTTCATATTAATATCAAATAAAAAAATATTTTATATTTTTAAATAGAAGAAATCAGCATAATATTTAATTTATTACAACTTTAATCACAATGAAACACATAGACTGAAGAATATTATATATTAGGCCAGCAAATGCATGTCTTTTGGTACCGTTTAGATTACTCTACATAACCAATATCTATATATTTAAAACTAATATGAAATATAAAAATATCTTACTTTTTAAAATAGAAGAAATCAGCATAATATTTGATTTATTTCCACTTTAATCACATAAACACAAATAAAACAATCGTCCACAAATGTTTAATTTTCGAAACTAAGTTGAAAAATTGTACACGTATAAATCACGTCTAGATTTGAAAATTTATGTGTACGACATACCTTACAAACGACTAACTTCACAGTGATATAGTGTAATATACATTATACTAGAACATATATTCTTACATTTTAAACTTTTATGTAAGACATATTTCCGAGAAATAAAATCTTATTTCAAATCAAAACATTCAGCACTTATTTTTGACCTATTATATATGTAACGTTCTCTCGACTGATTAGATTATGTTCTGAATTTATTAAACCAATTATATAATTCTTTTATTGTGTATTTATGAATAATTTAAGGTTGTTATGTATTATTTGGACGATGTACTATGTGATAAATGTTACACTTTATTATAATTTAAAATTTTAGTC
Organism: Neoneuromus ignobilis; assembly: GCA_029203775.1. NCBI lineage: Eukaryota > Metazoa > Arthropoda > Insecta > Megaloptera > Corydalidae > Neoneuromus > Neoneuromus ignobilis. Next base: position 10,480,954 of record CP092092.1, read on the forward strand.
CATGATCATAATTTAGTATAATATCTACTGAGTTAATACTAATAAAAATAATTAACACTTTTAACGATATATTTAATGGATAACAAAAAATAAAAAAAAATCCACTTCTGTGTATATATATACATATATATATATATATATATATATATATATATATATATATATATATATATATATAAATATATATATATATATATATATATAAATATATATATATATAATATATATATATATATATATAGTCCGTGTGTTCCGAAAGATGGCACCATTGGTGCATATTTTTAATTAGTAGCACCTCTTGGAAGAACACACATCAAGTTTCAGCCATATCGGTCTACTTTGTGCTTGACAATCGTTGTCATGAGTGATTGATTCGCGTGTTGATAAACACTTCAGGAGACTAAACAGAAGCTTGATAAACATCATGGTGACTCTGCACCTTCGATTAGTGCGGTTTATAAGTGGTTTCAAAATTTTCGGAGTGGCCATTTACGTTATGTTGAGGTCACCACTCCAGAAATCATTATAAAATACAGAAGAGTGAAAGTGCGTGAGATTACTAGTGCTGTAGGCATCTCGTGTGAACGGGTACATAATTTTTGCACCAATATTTGGACATGAAAAATATCCGCCAGGTAAAATTGCTAATATCGACCAAAAACGAGGTCGAGTGTTAACGGTTTGCAGCTGTTTCAGCGAAATCCGCAGGACTTTAACGTTTCATCACTGTAGATGAATTATAATACTCCTAATAAACAAAAAATAAGGCGAACACAATTTCGGTCGGGAATTAATATCTTTTGAGATTAGGAATAATAACTATGAAATAAAACCATTACAGGTGCATATTATCATTGTTATTGGATCGTTTTATGCAAGAAAAAATTATTAGAAAGTCCTCTTCATCACGACAACGCACCAGCTCACACCTATGTGGCTGCAAAACTAATGGAAATAGGGTTCCAAATCACATATATCCATATATATATATATAATATATATATATAAAAATATTTTATTCGATATATGATTTAGGAACGAATGACTATTTTACAGAATGGACAAATCCTTTAAACCTGATTTAATAGTGTATAATTTTAACTATAAAAAATAATACGAAAAAAAATGAAAAATAAAATTATTAATATATTTTGTATGAATATTTTATGACTTAGTTTAATACTGTGATACGAAAAATTAGAAAAATAAAATTATTAATATATTTTGTATGTAGTTTATTACTGTATTAAATATTTTGATGCTATTATAAAAAATGGTTGACAAAAAAAATTATACAAGAAACTAATTGAATTCAAATTAATCATAATTTTAATGTGATAATGTAATTACAAAATATTTTTATTAAATATATACGAGATTTATTTAAATCTAATATTGGACATAAATAACAGTTCTACATAATATTGATTATGTATACACGAATCCACATTATTATTCACTGTACATTAAGATTCCAGTTTACTTAATATACACAAATACACAATGTACATTTGATATATATTTATATATATATATATATATATATACATATATATATATATATATATATATATATATATATATATATATATATTATATACATATATATATATATATATATTTATATTTATATATATATATATATTATATACATATATATATATATATTAAATTGAAAATCATTTCATTCGTGGTCGGGATGAGGAAATTGTAATTACACGGACATATTGTTTTCATACATAAATTTGAACAATTATATCGTACATGAACTGAATAAATCATAAAAATTTTGACATCACCAAATCAGATGAATGCTCCTCAGTTATGATCATATCAACAATATGAAATTTTGAATGGATTTTTTTTAAAATGAATATGTTGTTGACATATGTTCATGTTAACGAACTCAAATCAGTTTCAAAACATAGATGGTTAGTGATTAGTTAAATTCTTGAATGTATAAAATCCTATATTAATTATTTCTTTTTCTACTTTTAAACAATTTGTTTATATTTGTTAATAACTAAACAAAATCACAGAAATATTTTAATTAACGATATTATGTGGATTATTGTTTCCAATTAATATAATTTATACTCATAATTGTTTTGAAAATATGTTTATACTTTAAAAAGATTATAGAAATTATACAAAATATAAATAAATTTTTAAATATTATATTTTTATAATAAAAAAGAACTAAGGGATTTCAAAGTAATTAAACTAATATATAAAAAGTTATTAGTATATTTTTTAAAATTTTGCAGTTTTTAAAACAATAACATAGGGTCATCTAAATGTGACGTCCAAATGTGTGTTTTATTAAACAGAAACAAAATAAATTATAACCATGTTTTCTTATACACCATCTTCTATACATGTTTTTTTTTAATAAAACACAAATTTAGACTTCACATTTGAATGACCTTATAATATATGGAATAATGATATATATATATATATATATATATATATATATATATATATATATATATATATATATATATATATATATATATATATATATATATATATATATATATATATATATATATGACCTATATGATATATAATAGCAATAAAATTAAAATATATTTTGTCTAAAAATCTGTCAGAAAAGTCTGCTGAAATCTATCTTTTTCATTTATTGTTTATTTCAATATTTAATAAAAATTTTATTTCGGGAATTTTCGGAAAACTACGAAAATTCGGAAATGAAATTTTAACATTACCCAAGAGGTCATTTTTTTCAAAATAACTATATATATATATGTGTGTGTGTGTATGTATATATATGTATACACACACACACACACACACACACATATATATATATATATATATATATATATATATATATATATTAGGTTGGCAAATATCTCCCTTCCGCCTTCTGGTCTTTTGAATTTCGCAGCTATGTACAAAAAAAAAGCGGAAGGGAGATACTTTTAACCTAATATATATATATATATATATATATATATATATATATATATATATATATATATATATATACATATACTGATTAAAAATACAGGTTTTGAAAGAATACTTATTTATGCTATTAATATAATCATTTTCATAATTTATTATTAGAAGAATCAAGCATATTAATGTAATTAAAGCGAATGTAAAGAAATGTAATCAATAATTCTTTATATCTAATTTTTTATAAAAGCATTAATGAAAGAAATGCTAATAATAAATTATATCCATTTAACGAAACATGAAATATATTCTTAAAGAATGAACTTTTAACCTTTTAAGAATAAAGACTGATTTTAATCATACTAAAAGAAACATTAGTGAAAATGAAATACTTTTTGAATCTATCATTCAATTACTTTTCATTTTTTGAATAAAGTGAACTCAGAGTTATTAATAATAATTTATTAGCAGCAAAAGTATTTCACATTAATAAAAAAATGTTATATTTTAATTTTTATTTATAAAGACTATTTTAAAGATTATATTGTATTATATATGATATATTTAAAATATATTGTTTAAATATATTATTTCAAGTATAAAATTTATTGTTGTTTTTTGAATTTTATATAGTTATAATCTCTCTTTATTTTTTTTCTTTCTCTTTCTCTCTCTTATATATATAATGAGTTAATAATATGCATTTACATAATCTAGTATATTTAATTTAATAATACACTAGAAATACATCAGTAATTTTAATTGAGACCAGACGTAAAGAAGTAATTGGATGTAATTTTAATATTGTCGATATACTTTGATGCATGTGTGTCAATTCTAAATAACATGAATTTATGAACGTCAAATTGAAAAACAATAATTGAGTTTTACAGACAGTTCAAACGAATCATAAATTTACAGTATATTCATTTATAACGCACATTTTTCAAATTGTACACCAAATCATCGATAATTAAAATTTTGTATTTGATTAAAATGAGCTACTTTGAAACGTTCTGAAAATATTAGCATTTCAGTTAAAGTTAGAAACTGTAACAGAAATAATATTTTATGTTTAAAATAACAAAAAAAATATTTTTATTGAAAAAAGTAATAATATAATTGATAAAAAATTAACCTCATTATGTAATCAATATATTTGATATTAGAAGTGCATTTTGAACATATATACAATTAATTTTTTTTATGGATAGGAAAAACATCTTTTATTCATATATTTAAATAATTTAGTTATAAAAAAATATATATAAATATTATTCTATAAGTAATTAAAGATGAAAAATATTATTTTAATATTTAATAATATGTTTAATAGATGATATTTATTTAATTTAAGTTTTTTGTATCTAAGTGAGAAAAGTGATGGTACTGTGAAATACACATACATTCATAACAAAATAAAAAATAAACATTTTCAAAAAGAAAATTATCTGACATTTGAAATAGTAAATATTAATAAAAATCAATTTTTACTGACAAATTAAAAATTATAATATTTCACTATTAAACCATACATTTTCCTCTAGAACAAAGTTATAACTGTCATATTAAATAAATTGAATCGAAAACAGTATGACAGAAAAATTGAATATAGTGAATTTTAGTTCAATTTAATATCAAAATATAAGAAAATTTAATATATTTTTCCCTTACTAAAATTAATTTTTTTTACAAATATTCAAAACCGATAGCAAAAATCATAAATAGAAAACAGCAGAATAAATGAACACTAAATATGAAATATTTTTCGTTAAAAGCATTATTTGATTCATTATCGCCGTATATATTGATCTCATATAATCATAATAATGTGCTAACATTTCCGATTCAAAGGAATATATGTCGTAAAGTTACGTGACCGGATTTTTCCAGTTGCTGAGCCAACAATTTTACTGTAATTTACAGTCAGACCGTCAAATGGTAAAAATAAATAAATCAATTTTATCACAGTTTCCCAAATCCACTCACACGTTTGGTAAATATGTTTTATTGTACGTTGATATCAAAACGGAATCAGATTGAAATAACAGATAGAAAATTTTTGAAAAAAATGATAACACTTTGAATACAATGTTATCGTCATGTATATTTTAACTTTAATTTAGTATTATTCATATCCGGTAAAATATTTTGCTAGAGGAACATTTCACAAGATTAATAAACATTTTTGTTAACATTGTTATCAGCTATAAAAAAATTCACTTTTTTATCATTTAAAAAAGAATATCAAAAAACGCATTTATTTATAAATAAATTTATATTTTTATAAAATATAATCAAATAATTAAGTGCATTTAAATGTAATAATTCCTAAAATAAAAGAAAAATATAGAAATTTAATTAAATTATTTCCGTATGTAAAAAAAACAAAATATTCCAAATAGAAATAATATAAAAAAAATTTAGAGATTAAACTATTAGATAAAATATAATTAAAAAAATAAACTTACAACAATATATCGAAATGATTATGAAAAATACAGAACACGGCAAATAAAATAAAAAAATATATCAGAAAAATACTATATAAAAACTTAAAGAAAATTCTTTGTTGAAACTCATTTCAAGTAATCTTGAATGTTTTCACAAGAACTGATTCACAAAGAATGATGTTATTAGAAAGTTTAGTTTTATAATTAAGAAAATATTGAAATAAAAATGTTTATATTTTAAAATATAAATAAAGTATGCTAAATGTTTTCTTAATAAAGTTACTTATTTATATAAAAAGTTATTTAATTGAACTTAATAAAAAATACAATTTTTAAGTAAAATGTAATAACATTTTCATTTCAGTTTAACAAAATAATTCTTTTGTTCCCATTATATAAATCAACCTTGCAAAAATAATTTATATCTCATATATATTTTTATTATCGAAATAAACGAGAAAAATAATTCCAGTAAAGACCGAAACTAATTGTCCATTTTTATTACATTAATAAAGCAATAGTCCATCATCGCGTTGACGAGTTACCCAGCATCTGAGTTCATGAACCATCCATCTACCTGGTGGTAGTACCACAAACCACTTGTACGTCGTCCGTTGTTTATTAGGTAACCACTAGCATGGCAGGATAGAGCAACGCCACTTAACTTAATAGCCTTTAATTAAGAGCGCAAAAGCACTATTACACTATCGTCCTTTATCTTTCTTGCCTTGTCTTAATTGCATTTGGAACATTTTAGATTCTTCGACGTACGAACGAGTACGCACTATATGGATCGATGAACACTACTACTATGCGCAATTAGATGCTGTTTTAGTAAAGAGGAAGTAAATAATTATATTGAATAGAGTTATAAATAAATAATCATATATATAATATATGTAAATATACTTCTATAAACATAAATCAATACATATGTTAACGTTGAAATATAAACATATTAAGTGTAATAAATACGTATTTAGAACTTTACACCAATTCCTATTTATTTATTTACGATCATAATTATTTTAAATATTTGTGTGTGTATATATATATATATATATATATATATATATACAAAAGGAGAGAGAAAAAGAGAGATATTAAATACTTATTTCCTACAAATATTTAATTTATAGTTATAACTTTTCTTGAACATTTTGAAATATTTAAAATATAGAATTTATAAATATTGAAAATTATTTACGAAATAATTTCTGTTTAGATAATAAGCATTTATACAAAAATAATTTGTACATTTTAAAATTATGTTTATATTTTATTTTTTTGCAAATTAAATTAAATAGCAGATTCATAGAAAATTATTGTTTCAATTATTGTATATATATATATGAAAATCATTTTTTTAATTCGAAAACTATTTAATTTAATAAATTTATTACTTTTTAAAATTAATTTTAGTTTATCAAATATTGATTTTCATTTTCATTTCAAAAACATTAATATGTATGATTTTTTAAATGAACTGAATTAAATTAGTATTAAAGAATATCAAACATTATGTATTCTGAAAGTTTATAATATAATTTATCTCAAAAGTTTATACACAAAGATATTATAAATTACCTGTTGCTTTCTTAAATTTAACCACATATAATTTTAATGAAATATACCAGGTGTCCAAATTAGAGTTTAGGAAGTAAGTTGTCTATTATTTGATGAAATTTTAAATATCGAATTGTCATTTAACATTTGTTTATTAAAAATTTGTGAAATTTTAGTAACGGAACGCTACATGCTTAAACAACGCATTATAATAGTGAAAGTTCATTATAAAAATGGTGAACATTTTACAACGCCAATGCGTAAAACTCGTGTATCTTTTCCTTTTAATCATTCGGAGCTTGCTGTTCGTAATTTAGTCACGAAATTTGATTTATTTGGTACTTTTAGAGACTACGGACCAAAAACATATGCTCATAGTGGTCTTTCAGCTGAAAATATCATTTCTGTACGTAAAAGAGTTGAAGAAGACACTCAAATATCGATTTATCGGTGTTCACAGCAATTAAATATCATAAGAAGCACTCTGCATAACATTTTAAAAAAATATTTGTATCTTCATGCATATCAAGTTCAGTTAACACAAAAACTGAAGTCAACTGACCATCATTTGCGTCGTATGTTTGTTAATTGGTACCAAAAAAAAGTAAAAAATGCTGATTTTTTTAACAAAATCATATTCAGTGATGAATTGTATTTTTAATTAAATGATTATGTAAACACATAAAATTGTCGCATATAAGGAAGTGAAAATACAAAAACCACTGTTGAACAACAATTAAATTCTCAAAAAGTCACTGTTTGGTGTGGTTTATGGGCTGGTGGCATCATTGGTCCATACTTCTTTGAAAATGAGCAAAGTGTTTTGTGTTACAATTAATTCAGTGTGTTAGTAAAGCATGATAACTGATTTTTTGTGACCAGAACTGAAGATATTTTATCAGTGATATGTGGTTTTAACAAGATGGTGCCACAAGGCTTATAACTTGGGCGGAAATCGATTTACTCACAACTAAATTTAATGAACGTTTATTTTCTCGCAATTGCAATGGTAATTGGATGTCTAGATCTTGTGATTAAACACTCTAAGACTTTTTCTTATGGGGTTATTTGAAAGATATGGTTTATACTAACAAACTAGCAACGATTTAAGAACTAAAGAATAAAATTCGTGCAGATATTGCTGAAATACAATCTCATTTATTGCAAAATGTGCTTCAAAATTTCAACAAAAAAATAGATATCTGCTGATGTGGTAGAGGAAGCTATTTGGCTAACATTGTATTCCATTATAATTCCCATGTTTCTACTTTACATTAATACCAATAAACTTGAATTTTTCTTTCAAAATTTGTATTTTATTGATAAATTACTTCTTAACCTCAAATTTGAACATCTTATATAATTTGTAAATGGAATCGTTTTAAAATTAATTTTAATACGTTAAAAATTACACATATATTTTATAAAAAAATAATTGTTTTTTTTATTTTTGGATAATATTTTTAAATTACATATTATAAAATTAGAATATTATATATTATATATATATATATATATATATATATAAAGTGTATATGTTACATCTTAAATATATATGATTTCGTAAAAATAAATCATTACATATCGAAATGACATAAAAGACTTCTAATATTTTTCGTATGGTCAACCATGGTAAAATATAACTAAATATGATCTTACAATGTTAACGTTCTATAAAAATAAGTTGAATAAACCATGTATCCTTATTTAAATATATGAAACATCTCAACCGATTTCATTTAAATAATGATATATTTCGTAATACTAGTATGGTCATATGAACATTTTTTATACGTACTTATAAATTTCAAATCCGGACAGGAAATTAAATTTCTATCATCAAAGTCATACGAAAGCAGTCAGTAGATAACATATTATATTCTCTATATCAAAATTCAAAAAGGATAATCGTTGATACTGGGTTCAAAAATATATATACATATCTATTGAACAGTTGATATCAAAAATACTTATTTGAACGAGATAAATTCGTTTTTGCATGGTAAATGTCCTGCCAAAGAAAAAAATGTATGAAAAAAACCTAGTGAATATAGTGAATAAAGTGTATCACTTCGGTTGAATACTGGTATTTAGAAGTAGATAAGTTCTGTAGTGTGAGCAGATTGTGGTTGCAACAAATACACACTTGCACAAATATATATATATATATATATATATATGTATGTATATATGTATACTTCACATACATAAATAGAAAAAAACTAGAAGCATAACGCGAACGCAGTGTTATCCTGGGATCCATAAACCACACATCTGGATATCGGTATTTGTCGATAAGATACAGGATCGTTGTTTAAGTTCCAGTTTTTTCCTTTACGCGAATTGTACTTTGTAGTTTAAACTTTTCTTGCAAATTGTGTTTTGCTTGCGTTCTTTTGTAAATCAATAAAATACGAACGTTTGTATTGAACGAATATAAAAAAAACGTTTTTTTACATAAAAAATATATTTCCTTGCAACTAGTGTTCTTCCATTCAAAATAAATGAAATAAATTATACAATGTATATTATTAATGAATTTTATCACAAAGTTCTCTTTATTTTTAAAACAGAATTGTCATTAATATTTTTTCCAATTTCTCATTATTTCTGTATATAATCATATACTTTTTTAATTTTATATACATATATAGGATGACTCAAATGAGATTGAAGGAGAATATAGGATAGCAAATAATACACCTATATATATATATAGAGAGAGAGAGAGAGAGATGTAGATATATAGGATTTTCCAATATGAATGTTAGAACTTTGATAGCTGGTGGCAGCCATGTTTGATTTTTTTTAAGCTCATTTTCATATTTCAACTCAGTATAGTTTGGAAAATTTAATGGAATGTTTAACTCTTCAACAACGCTTAGAAATTTTAGAAACTTCAATAGACTTATTGAAACAAAAGTTTAATGAGTCCATTATTTTACGAAATGGACCCATCAATTGGCAATCAAGATCATGTGATCTAACTCGATTGGAAAATTTTCTGTGAGGTTATGAAAAATCATTGGTTTATGCTGATAAATCACAAACAATGGAAGCATTAAAAATAAACATTGGATGTGTAATTCATATAAATGAATGAGTGACTAAAAATTGGATTAAACGAATGCACTTTGTCAAGCGAAGTCGTGGTGGTCATATGAGTGACATTGTACTTCGTTATTCATGCCATAGAATATGCTTAAAAAAGTAAATAACTAATTAATTAAATACTTATCGATTTATTTCCATTTAAACTTCTGTAGTGCTTGTTGGAACACCATATATATATATATATAGATATATATATATATATATATATATATCTAGTTTAGTAAAATATATTATTAGTTGAATATATTAAATATAAATAATACGATATTAAAATAAAACATATTATTATCTATAAATTTATGTACGAGGGTAGTCCCATAAGTACCCGGCCTGACCTAGAGATGTCGGTAGTTGTTTGAAAAATATCACTGTATTAGAAAGTACACAAACTATAAAGCATATGTTTCAAGTTTGAGGACGCAACATTGTTTAGTATTTGTTTGGCAGCCATCAATAGTGAACGTTTTCAGTGTATTTGTGAAAATGGAGAAAATTGGTCATCGTTATGTGATACAATACTTTTATTTGAAAGGCCTCAGTCCAACCAATATAAAAGCTAAACTGGAATCTACTCTGGGTGAGTCTGGTTCTTCGTTTACAACAGTGAAATATTGGGTAGCAGAGTTTAAACGAGGCCGTACGAGCTGCCATGACGAGCATCGCAGTGGTTGACCAAATGAGGTGACGACTTTAGAAATGGTGAAGAAAATCCACAAAGCGGTACTGGATGATCGTCGACTGAAAGTGCGCGAGCTAGCAGACATAGTAGGCATTTCAAAAAGTGCGGTACATCGCATATTATCTGAAAATTTGGACATGAGAAAGCTGTGTGCAAGATGGGTGCCGCGTTTGCTCACACTCGAGCAAAAACAGTGTCGTGAAGATGTTTCAATTGAGTGTTTAGCGAAGTTTCACAGCAACAAAGCAGAATTTTTGCGCCGTTTTATAACCATGGATGAAACATGGGTCCATCACTTCACACCCGAGACAAAAGAACAATCAAAACAATGGACTGAAAAGGGAGAACCGGCTCCAAAGAAGGCGAAGACCGTTTCATCTGCAGGCAAGGTCATGGCGTCGGTGTTTTGGGATGCGCGTGGGATAATTTTCATTGACTATCTTGAAAAAGGAAAAACTATCAACGGCGAGTATTATGCGAACTTATTGCAACGTTTGAGCGAAGAAATCAAGTAAAAACGGCCGCATTTGGCTAAGAAGAAAGTGTTGTTTCATCAAGACAATGCACCAGCTCACAAATCCGTTATTGCAATGGCCAAAATTAATGAATTAAAGTTTGAATTGCTACCTTATGCACCCTATTCGCCAGATTTAGCCCCCTCGGATTATTTTCTGTTCTCAAACTTGAAAAAATGGCTTAGTGGTCAAAGATTTTTCAACGATGAAGAAGTGATGTCGGTAGTTAATGGGTATTTTGAGGAGCAAGACAGTTGTTATTATAAAAAGGGTATCGAACTTATTGAACATCGCTGGGAAAAGTGAATAGAGCTGAAAGGAGATTATGTTGAAAAATAAATATATTTTTTTCCAAAATTTTTGTTTTCTTTTTTGGGTCGGGTACTTTTGGGACAACCCTCGTACTACAATAATATTTCGAGCTTAAATTAATGAATTCGTAGAAATAATTTTTCAAATTGTAAATAATTATGGATTATATTTGGAAAAACTTTTATAATTATCAAATTAAATATGATATTAAAAATGTATTATGAAAGAAATGAATTTATTGTAAAACATATTTATTTAAATATATATTACATGTAATTTTTAAGGATTTATGATTTATTGTGAATACTTCTATTTATTGTAAAAATGGAATTTGATCTCCAAAAGAAAAAAAACACAGTTTTTACTAAATAAATCAAATTCTTTTCTTTAATTTGAAGAAAGGTATTTGGAGTAAATTAATATATTTAAGAAAAATAAACATTTTATTTTTTTGATAATAATTAGATTTTATTTAAGAAAATGTTCGTAAAAATGAATATTTTATTTTCTGGAATATTGTAGTGAGAAATAATTAAATATGATTATTACACAATAATATTTTTCATTAAAAATCATATAGACGTGTATATATATTATTAAGTATAATAACTTTTATAAAATTCAAAATTTTATTACACTTAGTGTATTTAAATAAGAAAATATATTACATGCCAGTCTTAGATGATGCGTACATATTTATGATTCAATAAAGGTTATCGAGATAATATTATATAGTAAGAAAATAACTTTTTTATGCAAAAAGAAATTATATCAGCGGGTATCAATATCGTTGTCTACCACAAAACCGTATCGATATTATATGAACCGATCGAGTTGTTCGTTAAAACTTTCCGTTACGCTCCTGCAAAACCATAACTCGATCAAAACTTTTTAGTTACCTATCGGCTGCAGAAAGTCGATCTAAACGACACGCCTTCTATCTAGTGACAACATCATGTCACTGATATAACTTTATTTTCCTCGAGGCGACAACACAACGCTCTAAAATTGTATTCGTCGCCAATCTTTGTGAATTCAACACCCGGCTAAGTGAGCTTTGACGTCGACCACACTGGAATGTTTGATGATGGTGAAAAAAAATAAATTTCTGTTTATAAATTCAAACGTAACTACCCAACGGTGCAGAGTGATAACGTATACATATCAAACAGAAAGTTTCGTTACTTTTTTCCACTAGAATATTGTAAAAAGTAAACATCGGATGTTAGTTAAATTTCAAGTTTATATATAGGGTTTTCCAATAAGAACGTCAAAACTTTAACAGCTAGTCGCAGCCATGTTTGATTTTTTTAAGCTCCTTTTGACATTTCAACTCAGTATAGTTTTGCTAATTATCATTGAAAATTTAACAATTCAACAACGCAACAATTTAACAATTCAAGAGAAAGGCTCTGATGATGATGACGTCACCATCGAAATGCATCAGTCGATATAATTATAGATTATATAATCATAAATAATAAGTTAACAATAAGTGGTTATTGAACACTTTAACACTAAACCTACCGATACTTCATGTATACCTATTCCTACCACAGCGGGTCAAATGACCCGTTTTTAAAATGTTATATATATATTACTATGTATAGCGAAAAATATATCATTTAGCACAATTTGGTACATGAATAAAACAGTTTTTTTCAAATAACAATTCAAAATTGTTTATTTATTTATTTATAAAACCTATTTGGCACCTTTTTCGCATTTGCACACGAGAATTCGAACTTGAATTTGTTGACGTTTTCTGTATAATTTCTTTTTCTTCCTGTTGCTCATGTTGAATATCTTCGGCAAGTTCTTCAACTAATTGGAATAAAAATTGTTGTCTAGAAATTTTTTCGCCGGTTGTTTCTCTGTATAAACCCCACGAGTTGATTCCAGCCAGGTCAAGAATATTGAAGAAATTCTGCGCAGGCCATCTTTGCGATTTCGATTTCACGGAGTATTTTCTTGCCATTTGATCCGTCATGTGTAGACATTTTACCGTATTTAGTATTATTGTAGAATCTGATCGTTTCAGGTGCAAGCTTACCGTTTTTTTCGATGCTTATAGATTTATGCTTTGAGCTTAGTAGAAGCACTTTTTTGTTTGGCTAACGAATTCCCCAAGTGGAGATGAAGCTCCTCTGTTTTCATCCTTTCCCAAATATGGAAATCCATTTATAATGTATTTGGTGCTGACGTCAGATGCTAGTCAGAATTTGATACCAAACTTATCCGGTTTGTTCGGCAAATATTGCGTAAACCTACACCTCTCTTTGGTTGGGAAAAGCTAGTTCATCGATAGTTACATGTTACCCAGGCTTGTAACAATTTTGGCTATTCTCGATGAATTTGTACCATACTTCAGAGATTAAATCAAATTTATCTGTTTGTAAACGCTGGCTTCATTGACTTTTTTATCGCTCGCTTGGAGTAGAGTGAAATTCGCTATTCATTCGTCAGCCAACAACAAATATAACGCAATATAGCAAAATATATGATGGAATAGCAAAAATGTCTAATGCAATAGTTTTGTATCACAACCACACATACAAATCTTCATGATATCATATGAATCTTTGCACGGGTCAAATGACCCATTGCGGTAGTTAAGGCAGATTACATTTATTTCTCGGTAAAAAAATAACAAGAGAGGAGTAAATATTGAAAAATACATTGTATGTAAATTATATTAAAAGTCATAAAGTCAACTAGCGATGTGATAACGCTTTATGTGAGAAATTTGGAAAAAAGTTTAAAAAGGGTCATTTGACCCGTCGTGATAGGTTTAGTGTTAAATAATTGTGGTGTTGGGGTTAAAATTCATTTGTGTAAAGTGAATTAGTCACAGTTCCAAAACAACAAATAAATTCAACAACGATTAGAAATTGTAAAAACTTATAAAAATCTATGTTCGGTTCGTAAAATTTATCGTGTGCTTCGTGAAATTTAACACAATCATCCAACTGAACGTGCTATTTATTGAATTGTTGAAAATTTTGAAAATAATTTTACTCTACGTGAAGGTCTGTAAAACTAAGAAATACAAGAAGTGAGGCCAATATTGCTTCTGTGAGTGAAAATTTCAAAATGAAGCTGGAGATCACGTTACAGTAGAGTGCTTTACCATTATTAATTTTTTTTTTCCAAAAATGAATGAAAATAGTTTACACGATATGTGGTTTGAACAGAACGGCACTACGTACCATATATCAACAGAAACAATAGACTTATTGAAACAAAAGTTTAATGGGTCCATTATTTCACGAAATGGACCCATCAATTGACCACCAAGATCATGTGATCTAATTTCATTGGATTATTTTATGTGGGGTTATATAAAATCGTTGGTTTAAGCTGATGAACCACAAACAACAGAAGCATTAAAAATAAACACTGAAAGTGTAATTCATGAAAATGGTCAACAATTATGTGAAAGAGTGACTAAAAAAATGCATTAAACGAATGCATTATGTCAACCGAAGTCGTGGTGGTTATATGAGTAAAATTGTATTCCATCATCAAAGATATAAAATATTCTTAAAAAAAATATCTAGTTCATTATTTTCTTTTTGTTTTATTTCCATTCAAACTTCTGAATTGCTTATTAGAAAATCATATATAAAGCTACGAATATTAAATTATATACAAATGTACTGCATCAAAAATTATACAAAAATATGTATTATTTACATAATAAAATCTTGATTTAGTAAGACAAATCTTGTTAAAAATGTGTTTTCATTTCACACAAAATTATATTTTAATTTATTCAGAAAAATATTCAAATGTATGAATAATATGTATCTATGTCTCTATCTATCTATCCAATATGTATTCATATATATATATATATATATATATATATATATATATATATATATATATTAAAATATAATTATTTATAAGAATAACTTATTTTTTAGAAAATATAAATAATTATTCTAACTATAACTAATAAATTTAAATGAACACCTTTCAACAAAAGGAATATTAATAATTATAACATATTAAAAATAATAATAAATATTTTATTATCCTTTTAAATATATTTTTAATATATATTTATATAACTTGCTTCAAATTATTTATTTATTGATTTTAAAATGTTTATAACGGAAAATATTCGGGTTTACTTTATAATTATATTAAGAATTTTTTTTAATTCAAACTAATTTCTTATTTTAACACATTTATTCCAAACTATTTTTTAAAACATGACTATAATTTATAAAAAATTAACGTATGAATCAGACTTGTGCTATTTAAGGTGGTTGGTCATAGTCTTACAGGGTCGCGGGGTAAGGAGTAGTGGTGTACACTTTTGTATGGGCTAAAATAATGATTGCCAACTGCAAATAAATAATTCTGTATAGTATACATGAATATGAACACGACTAACACGCGCATCGTATGTGTCATGTGCCTACAGTGCTGCGCCATGATTCGTTCTGGCTGTAAAGTTCGTACTGGATGTAACTTTAAAATCATTCATTTACAATTCTTTTTCAACTAAAAACTTGCAAACGGCGTTGTGAAGATTTGTTTTACTCGAGTGATAATACTATTAAAAATATAAGCTTTACAATAAAACATCTTTTAAAAAATTCTTGGCATTTTTTAGTGGAGTTTCAATGACTTAAGTTTCAATTTATACCACACCGCCATAAGAACCCATGTTATAAGACACAATTTTCATGTTTTAATTTTTCTAAAACGGGATGGAGAAAAATTTCAAAAAAATTCCTGAAGAATTTGATCATTATTATGATCATTATATTCAAATTTTAGACTAATCTTATCATATTTTTTAACAGACCAACCTCCTTAATTACAAAATTATATTTTATAGTTCAAGTATTATATTTTATATTAATTAATGTTACGTACACTAGATATATTTTTAGAGAACTATTTGATTTTAAATAAAACAAAATTTATTATATAATAAATTGTGGTTAATATTGTAAACAGTTA
>CP092092.1:10502500-10535000 GCA_029203775.1 Neoneuromus ignobilis
ATGTATATATATATTATGTTGTCAAGTATCTCCCTTCCGCTTTTTTGCTCTTTATTCAATGCTTTATAAAAAGTGTTACAGTGATCGGATTTAGTTCAAATATGCGCCGTTTTGTTCGATAATCTGGTTCCATCTAGACGGCAACTTCATAATACCCCTCTTGTAGAACCCTCCTCCTTATTTAAATATTAGGAAGAACTCGGACAGTCACTTTTCACAAGCCTCTTTTGAGGCCAACTTTACACCACCAAGGGCGTTCGCCATGGACAGGAACAGGTGGTAATCACTTGGCGCTATGTCCGGGCTATATGGTGGATTCGATAAAACCTCCCATCCGAGCTCCCGTAACTTCTGACGAGTCACCAAAGATGTGTGTGGCCTGGCGTTGTCCTGGTGGAACACTATACCCTTCCTCTTGGCCAATTCTGGACGCTTCTGGTCGATCGCCTGCTTCAAGCGGTCCAGTTGTTCGCAGTAGATGGTAGAATTAAGCGTCTGGTTATATGGGAGCAGCTCATAGTGGATGATTCCTTTGCAATCCCACCAAACGCACAGCAAAACCTTCCTGGCCGTCAATTTTTTTGGCCACTGTTTGGGACGATTCACCGGCCTTCGACCACGACCGTTTTCACTTAATATTGTCGTATGTGATCCATTTTTTCGTCGCCAGTCACCATCCGCTAAAAAGGAAAATCAAAAATGGGTCGAGTTCGTTCCGTTTCAGCAGCATATCGCAGACGTTGATTCGGTCCAGAAGGTTTTTTTGCGTCAAATCATGCGGCACCCAAACATCAAGCTTTTTTTTGTATCCAGCTTCTGCAGATGGTTTAAAATGGTTTGGTGACTAACTGCCATCTCCTGGGCGATGTCACGAGATGTCACATGCCGGTCTAACTCGATGATTTCCATGATTTGATCGGTATTCGTCGTCACAGGTCTTCCGCCGGCTGGCTTATCCATGGTGTCGTTTTCACCGGCTCTGAATCGTCGAAACCATTCCTCCGTGGTTCGAAGTGATAGAGTACCATCCCCCAAAACACTATTAATCTCACGGAACGTTTCTCTAGCGGATTTGCCTTTAACGAAGGAAAACTTCAAAATAGCGCGAACTTCGGCGTTAGTGAACTCCATATTTACACGTCTATAACTTTTGAACGCAGTATCCAAACTAATCATGCATAGCGTCGTTTTGTCAAGATAAAATAATCAGTCTTTTGTAGTTATGTAAAGACCTTTCAAATGATGTATAGTGTTGCCCGATACGAGCTCTGTAACGCTTTGTACATAGCCGCGAAATTCAAAAGACAAAAAGGCGGAAGGAGATATTTGACAGTCGATTTTATTATCTATAATATATATATATATATATATATATATATATATATATATATATATATATAACATTTATTCTGAGTTAAAATAGATTTTATACAAAAATCGAAGTATTTTTTTTTATTCGCAGTAGTTTAATTATATTATATTCAAGTATTCTCAAATTAAAAGAGGAATGATTAATGAAACAATTTGAAACTGTCAATTTTAAATATTAGTCACTTTAAATGAAGTATAGTAGTCAATCTAAGAGGAAAAAACATTAATCATTTGAAACGAATAAAAAACAATCCATACACTTTATACTTTTTTTAATTTTCAGTAACGAAATTTTCAAACTTCGGTGATTATATACTCGATATATACACCTGAGACTTACATTGATAAGTTTGTCTTTATGTACAGAATATCGTTCTTCTCAGTTTACCACAAACCATAAGAACTAGAGCGGGAATTGCTAATCGAATTAAACTTAATTCAAGTTTTGTGCTGTTTCAGATGAGTGAAAGTACATTTCATGTAAACTTTCATCGTTCATTTGCGTTCGTTATATTTTTTATATGCAGATTTTATTCGCTTTTTTTGTAAAACAATTTGTAACGATACGGTTTTTGATGTGACTTTATATTGGAGAAAACATAAAATTTTGTTAATATGCAAATTACAAAATTACGTATATACGAATATTTCTCTTATATATGTATAGAAAGAAATCTTTATATATATATATATATATATATATATATATATATATATATATATATATGTAAAAAAGGAAAAATAAAAACAATATTCATGTTTGTGTAATATAATGAAAAAATGATAACATTGAGTAATATAACTCAAATAATTTTATTTAATTTGAATTATTTAAAGTTATAAAAAAATAATATATATATATATTATATAAATTGTCATTTTATGAAAAAAATACTAACAAAATTTTATAAATCATTAATTAAAAATAAAATGAATAATAAAATGAAAAAGTAAACCAATATTATAATCTACTTATAATCTATATATTGAAATTGTTAAATTTCAATATATAGCGTAGATTTTGAAAGTAATATATATTCCGATATGTCAGAATGCACGTAATGCAAGACTACATTTCCAAGTAATGTACTTTATCACTTCTTTCCATAAGGATATACGACTACATGAAATTTGCACAGTAAATATGTTCTTAATAATTCAATATCCTTTATATGAAAAATAAATGTACAAACTAAATGATATGACGTTTCATTTTATGATATATTCTTCGTTGCATCTTTTGTAATAAACTTCATAATATCAAACTTCATGTGATGTTCAGTCAAGATAAAATAATCAGTCTTTTGTGTCTATACAAGTCCGGATTTATCGTGTCAAATAATATTAATGTTTTTTAAAGGAATATCAGTCGATTTTGTTATCTATAACACATTTATAAAACGTAGTATAACTTTAATTATTTATGTATAAAGAAAATGTCTTAACGCAAATTACTTTTTTATAGTATTATATATACATATATGCCTGATGTAAATTGTAATCTTAAACACATACCAAAATAGTATTAAAACAGAATTGAATTTTATTGCTTTGTAATTGTAATCATTTTCATTTCATTTTTGTAACAAAAAAAATTCTCGTCTAGAACACAATTTGTTCCTTTGAGCATATTTAATTATATTTAAATTGAATACTGTATTTTATAAAAACTATTTATATAAGCACGCATTAATATATACATACACACACACATATATTTATATATATATATATATATATATATGTAAGAAAAATAAAGAATGTCGAATTCTGAAATATACTCTGTGTATAAAATTAAATTTAAAAAGACTTAAGCAATCACTTATATTTAAATAAAATTTCATTTAACAATAAATGGTATTATAGTATAAATCTAATTGAACAGTTAATAATAACATTTAAAATTCAATTACAACTATTCAATAGAAATAATTTTATAATAATAATAAATTTATTATACAATTTTATTTTTGAAAGTATTTTTTACATATTTTTTATATAATGCAATGAATTTTAGAAAATAAAAATTCTAGAGTAATATAAAGTTTTTATATGTAATTATATATAAAAATGATACTTTCATATTGAAAATATTTTTTTTAATAGCCATATACTCATTATTAAAACGTACTATTGGTTCTATTCAATAGAATTTCCAACGAATGTAATAAAGTAATAAAAAAATATGAATTTTTAAATATTTTAGTATATAAAACATGTTTTTTTTAAAAAAAATATATCGTTCATAATATTAAATGATCATATGAAATATTTTTTTATTCCATTTGATATAAATTTAAAGTAAACAATTTTTTAAAAATTGTTTACAACATTTCATAATTAAATGAAAATATTATTTTAATATTTTATGTTATTTATTACACTAATTGAAGTAAAGTTTCAATTATTAATAACAATAAAAATCATTAATATTTTATATAGCGTTATTTGATAATATATTTTATAAAAAAAATATTTTATCTGATTTAAAAAGGACATCTAAGTGAAAAATAATTAAAATTTTTATTTCAAAGCTTATGTCATAAAAGCGTTTTTGTAATAAAAAGTTTTAAATAAATATTTTTAAAAAAATAATTTGAAATATAATCTAACTTCATTTTAATATTTAATTGTATTATATATAATATATACATTTTTTTATATTTGATAAAAACAAATTTAATTTAAATTACGAATAAAAGCCATGTGTCAACATAATTACAAATAACAACAACACATACAAACATAAATAAATGTGTATATATATATATATATATATATATATATATATAGCTTTTATAGAAACGTTAGTATAATTAATGAAACTGTATTTTCCATTTCACATAAATGAACATAAAAGAAGTCTGAAATAAATTACTTCGTTAGAAAATAAATAAAAACACATACAAGATTAAATTATGAACCTTGGTTTCGAATGTAAATAATAACATAAATCTCACGAAAAAAATACTCGGAACTTCAATTAAAACAGTTCGTATGAATCCTTTTAATTAGAATACGCTAGATCGATTCTTACCACAGTATGCGTCTTATTAAATGATCTCGTTAGATTAGAGAAATATATAAATGAAACAGGAACCTTTTTATATCATTATAAAATTTAATAATCATATATTTAATGAGAATGATATTATGAAAGATTAAATTGAATTAAATGGACTTTATTCAAGTAATTGTACTGAAACAAATAAGCAAAAACAATATAATACGTCTATTCATTTCAATACAAATAGAATTTTCAATGGGTATGAATTCAAATTCAAATTCTATATACAGTGAGTTAAAGTGAAACTCATACAGAGTTATGTTCTCAATAATTTTACACATATATTTTAATATAATAACAATTTTCTTTATTTCTCTTCCTTAAGTTCTTTATTAAGGTTATTTTTATTACATTTGAAATTTTCAATGGTAAATTAATACTACTCCAGAAAAAGTAACCATTTATGAAAAATGAACAAAAAATACATCAAAATAAAATTTATACAACTAATAACTCTCGCTTGAAAACTGCTGTGTTAAGAAAGTATACTCTTCAAATATGTGTTGGGTCACTTTGGTTACAAAAAAAACTTAAGTCGTTTGTAGTCATTTTGTAAAAAATATAAGTTGGATTTTCACTTTGAGTAGACAAATGGAACAATCATCGACGGACGAGCGAAAGCTAATGATTTTTCATTACAATAATAGAAGAACTCTACGGAAAATTGGAAAAATAGTTAATAGAAGTCATGTTACAGTGAAATCTGTAATAAAGAGATTTAAAAACGGCCAAAGTTTTGATAATAAAGTGAGAAAGAGTCTCCGCAAGATTTTTAATGACCATGACGAGCGTTGGATTCTACAAAAAATTAAAGAAAATTCGAAAATTAGAGCGCCCAAATTGACTTTAGAAGTTAAAAAATATCTAAATAAAAAAGCAAGCCCCAAAACAATTCGAAATATTCTAAATAAAAATGCGTTTCATGATCATACTGCCAGGAAGAAACCTTTCATAAATCTAGCTAATCGCAACAAAAGGTTAAGCTTCGTTCGGAACAGGTTAATAAGAGTTTTGATTATTGAAAAGATGTTTTGTTTATGGACAAATGCAAATATAATTTATTTGGATCTAATGGGAGAATTAATGTATGGCAGAAAACAAAGCACAAAGCTTATAAAACATGTAATTGGTTGTTATATAATTACTCCAAAGTACTGGAGACACCACCATAAACACCTGATATAAATGTGATTGAAAATCTATGGAATCACTTAGAAGTTGCTATTAGAATACACACTATTAGTAATAAAAATGATTTTAAAAAGTGTTATTAGAAGAATGGGAAAAAATGATCTAGCTTATTGTGAAAAATTAGTTAAATCCATCCCGAATCGTTTAAAGGCTATAAAAATTAATAAAGGCTACTCTACTCAGCACTAAAATAATTCAATCCATTGTAAATTTTAATTTAATAAATAATTTGTTAGTAATATGAGTTTCAATTTGACGTGTTTTTGAATGATTTTTCAGAATTCGTACTTTTTTTGATCTTTAAGTATTATTTTATGATTTATTTATTTTTATATGATAAAAATATCCTTAATAAACAATTTAAGTTAAATAAAAAAGGGATTTTTTTATTTAAAAATTTATATACAAAAATTTATTGAACATAATCTTGTGAGTTTCACTTTGACTCACTGTGTATATATATATATATATATATATATATATATATATTAAAGAGAAAATGACTCTGTTAAATTGTCATTTTAAGTATAATAAATAAAATCAATATTTAAAATGTCTATATAAAGAGATCTAACAATCATCCATATTAACAATTATTACAATTGAAAAGTTTTATATGGATTCAAATTTGAATAAAAACAGATTTTTAAAATATTTCAATAAAACTTTTAAAGTATTACATTTTGTTATACTTCCGAATTATGAATTAGCATTAACGTAAAGTATTTCTTTAACTTTAACAGTTTGTACTAAATAACTTTTATAAATTCTTTCTGAACTTTATATCCAGGACATTTTAAAACTTTATACTTAATTTTTTCAAGTTTATAATACAGTTTTATATTATATAAAAATGCTTAAATAACTTAAAACGTATATTTACAAATAATCGCTAATGAAGAAAATAAGTACCTACTATATTTTAACATGAACGTGAAATAAATTTAACACTCGAGTTTTTATTGGAACGAAAGATAAATTTAATTGCAATTGTCGTAATTATCGTATGTAAAACAATGTACGATTTTGAACAAGTGCAGTATTTAAAAAAATTACAATCTTGAATACTTGTTCTCGTACTAATGACTGTGGTGAACAAGAGATTCTTCGGCTCTATAAATAGTAATTAAACTGAAAATACTCTATAATAACGGCAAATTATTTTTACGTTATGTGCTTCTTGAATTGGACTTAATTGCGTAATTGTTTAAATCTATTTTCAGTTATTGCAAATGACATTATTTTTAGTGTTGAATGTATATTTAAAAAGTCATAGAGTAAATTTTATGAATAGATAATTAATGATAGAAAAATATATAAGGTCATCCAAATGTGACGCCTAGATTTGTGTTTGATTAAAAAGAAACATGTGTATAGGGGTAGTGTGTATGGAAATATGTGTATAGTATCTTTTGTTTATTTTTAATAAAATACAAATCTAGGCGTCACATTTGGATGACCTTATATGTATGAAAATTTGATTATAAATATATTTTTTAATTTAGATTTATAATGCTATCTAAATGCGACACCTAAATCTAGGCGTAACATTTGGATGACCCTATTTAATTGAATAAAAAATAATAAATTTAATTTTAAAAATAATAAAGTACTTATAAATATATTTTCATGTTATTTAATGCTCTTTATAATTATACACAATAAAAACATTATTGGGAATTAATTTTGAATAAAATATTAAGGAGTAATGAAACTATGTTATTAATTTTTAAATGATTATTGATATAAGAACTTATTTAAAGAAAATGATCTAAACAGAAAAATAAATGTATATTCTATGTGTGTATAACAATAAATAAATTTGAATATTTAGAATAGTTTTTTTTACAAAAAATAACTTAATAATAAAAAAATATATAAAGGTAAATGTGTTTTAAATTTTATTATTTAGATATTAGCTTATGTTGACTTATAAAAAAATAATTTTAGATTTTAAATTTATTTTCTAATTAAAATTATTTTATTAAAATCCTAGAAGTATCTCCTTTTATCAACTTAATATTCACACAAACTGTTATATTTTATTTGTTGTACTACAAGTTGAAATTACATACCTGGTAATGACATATGTCTAAACAGGTCTTAGAAAACAAGAACTCAGAAACAGTGACCTCAAAGACTTTAATGAAACTACTTTGAATACTAAGCATTTAGGAAAATAAAATAGAAGTAATCTCCTTACTTGTTAATTTCTTAAAAAATTAATCATTTATATTTTGATTCCATTAATTTATGATATAAGAATATTAGGATCATAATTTATAAACATAGATATTAAAAATATTTTGTAATAAATCATGTTATCCATATAAAAACACAATTGTTCACAAAAAAATAAATACGTGAAATGAAATAATTTTTATACAGTGAATTAACTACAATGTCAAATTATACTGTGTTCTGAAATTTATATTTATATTATTTTAATATTTCAAATATATACGAAGGCCGTTTGATAAGTAAGGTGAAAAAGTAAGAAAAACTAAATTGAAAAATTTAATTAAATTAAACAATAAATAAATTTACCATACTTATCAAACAACCCTCGTATATATATATATATATATATATATATATATATATATATATAGAGAGAGAGAGAGAGAGAGAGAGTTTTTAAGTGTGATAGAACTTTAAATTGAATCCCTATCGAAAATTCTATCTAACTTAAAAAACATCTTTATCATACTTTTATATATACATACACACACATTTTTACACACATGTATATAAATAAAGAATTTTTTAGGTTAGATAGAACTTTCGATAGGAATTCAATTTAAAATTCTATCACACTTAAAAACACTATATTTAAGTAATTGTTTCATATTTCTTGATATAAATAGCAAGAGTAACGTATATTTGAGTATCAAGTACTTCCTGATTTATATTTAATTTAAAGAAATAGAAAATCAATTTTAATTTCTCATAATCATTTTTTAATTTAATAAAAAAACTTTTAATACAATACGAAAAAATTATAAAAAAAGAACTTAAAAAAGATCTCATTCATTTTATAAATTATATTAAAAAAATAGAAAAAAAATTAAATTAAATTATGTATTTTGTTATATTTTAAGTAAGTATCAATTAATACTTTTAAATTATATATGATAATTCGAATAATGATAAATTTTGACATTATTTTAACAAATAAATCATAGATAATATAAACACGTATTGTACAAAATGTACAGAGGTATACAAATCGGTCCATAAATTTCGAATTGTGAACCAAATCTCTTTTAAGTAACCTGATTAATTCTATTAATTGTTATTACAAACAAAAGCAACGTTACTTCAAAATAAACCAGCACAATGTTGAGTATCACTAGTTTGAATACAATGTGGAGATTGTGTATTGATTTGGTTGGAATACACCAACAGAAAGAGAACAAATGTGTGTGTATATGTTTGTTTACATATATATATATATATATATATATATATATATATATATATATATATATACGGAAAATTTATTTCACCCTCAGGAAATAAATTTAAAAGAATTAAATATAAAATGTTTATTTTTTCTTCGTTTTATTAAGAAAATAATACAATCATCACGAATTTATTACGTTTGTTTATTTCTCTGTTTATCAGTAAAAACGTATGATTTTTAAAAACATTGGAATTAAAAAAGTATTTTCAAATTAATTAATTTATTTATATGCATATATATATATATATATATATATATATATATATATGAAAAAAAAATAATTACAAGAGAAATAAAATAATGAAAAAAATAAAATCGTTCTTCATGATGACAGATAACAAGAAATATTTAGAGTTTATGTTCACGTATATAAATATACATACATATATATGTGTACATATTTATATTGGGGAGGGGGGATAATTAATAACTGATTTTAAATAAATAAAAATATTTATTTTTTTTAATTGACAGCAAAATTTAAAAATATAAAATATAAACCTATACAGATTTTTTTATTAACAATTAGTAAAATTAAATAACAGTTGGTAGAAAAAAATTTCATAAACCATAAAATTCTTCACACGTTAAATAATATTTCTAAAAATTTGTCAATAATTATTGAATTAATTATACTTTCTAATTTTTTACCTTGTTTATATAAATTATGTTATTAAGTTAATTATTTATTGTCCTTTCCTTTTTGCATAAATTGTATTTTATCTATTTTTTTTAATTAGGAACACTTGAGTTATTGTAATAACACTTTAGTGTTGATTTACAAACTTGTATATTAATTGGTAATAAATGATAGTATTGATTATATTATATTATCATCAATACCAATTAAACCTGATTCTGATATAAATATCGAAATAAATTATATAGAGTAGCTCAATTAAAACAAGGATAATTTAGAATAGTAAATGAGAGTAGGGAAGTATGTCTAAGCGTTTCAGTTTTCTTTTGACTACCCTATATTAAAATTCTATATTGTAATTGATTATAATTTAATTAAATGTAATTTACCTGTTTATTATAATTCAATTTGTATATTCATCGAGTAGCTTTAGTATTGATTACACCATCATTAAAATCAAATATATTTGATTTTGCTTTAAATATCGAAATGAATTATATTAAAATTCTTTCTTGTAATTTAAAGAAAAAAATATCATTTATTTTGAATAAATGTGTACATTCCATTTTTAATAATATTTTTAGTATATTTCAAGCGATTCTACAAATATTGTATTTTGTGAGAAGAGCTTTTAATATACTTCAATTAATACAAAATTAATCAATTTATTAAAATCTATTAATAAATGCCTATAAATAAGACGAAAATGTCATACTGACATTTACAATTAAATAGAATCAATTTTTATTTTTATATTTCGTTATATTTGTTAAGTAAGACAATCTTTTTAAAAAGAAATATTACTTCTGATAATTAGATTTCAAACTGGATTATCAATGACAATATTCATTTAAAAGGATTTCGCTAATTGTTTTTAATTCAATAAAAAAAGTTCGAGAAATAGATTTATTTTCAGAAATAAATGTTCAGTTGAAAGAGTTCACTGGCATTTACGATAAAGCGAAATGTAAAATAAAATAATGCATTTATCTCGAAACAACAACTTAACATAAAAATAGTCCCTACTGAATAATAAAATAGATAATTTTATATAGTTTCCTATTTCTCGCGTGGATATATGCATATATATATATATATATATATATATATATATATATATATATATATATATATATACACTTATATGTGCAATTTGAAATTTCTATATACTTAGTAACGTAAAACTTGCAACTGCAATGCCGTGAGCTTGAAGCCAAAAGATACATTTAGATCCACAATGAAACAAGATAATAATGTTAGGATGACACTAATCCTTTGTGTTAAAGTTACGAAGTGCAACACTGTAAGATATTGTATAAAAGTGGATCATTTCTTTTTGGAAATTATTTGGAATTAATTTCACTTCAATGCATCTACATAATAAAACTTAAGAGGATAGTGTTCAGTTCTAATAAAGGATAATATTTATCTATTATATTTGTAATATTATCCTTTATAAAAATGTAAAAGTTTTTTTTTATAAAAAATATTTTCTGAAACAATTTTTTTTAAAATAAATTTTCAAATATTTTTTAACAAAATAATTTAGAAATAAAAAAAAATTATAAATATTTAAGAAAATAAATTAATATCTGTTTTTCAAAATATGTATTATCAATATTATTTTTATATCTTTTGACAAATATTTATTGGAAAATTTAAGTTCTAAATAATTTATGTTAAAATTAAAAACTCAATTAACCACTTGCGCTGGAATGACGTGCTATGCACGTCGACTACTATATGTACCAAATGCCGATATGACGTACATAGCACGTCGTGTGATCTTTGCTAAGTATAACATCGGAGTTTAGTTAGCAAATGTCACACTTTTGTTTTGAAGGCATACAAGTGCGTTTTTGTAGAACTTCATTGATTTTAAATATTTTTATTGAATAATAATCAAGTAACTATAATACACAATATTTTTTTATTATTATTATAAAGAACTATTTTATTCTGATAAAAGCGCATCAGAAAAGGTTGTACTGGATTTATGTAGACCTTTAGTTGATTTTCGACACATCCTCTTTTTAGATAACTGGTATTCGTCACCAAAACTCTGTATCGGAAATTAAATTTGCAAAAAATTAATACTATCGGAACAGTCAGATCTAATAGAAAGAATATGCCAAAAGATCTCGCAGCGACAAAATTAAAAAGATTTGAAGTTTTTTCAAGATCTTGCAATGGTATCTTAGCTGTAAAATGGAAGGACAAAAAGATATATATTTGCTTTCTTAAAAATATTCCAAAGCAGAAATGATTACAACAAAAAAGAAAAAAAAATAGAAATTATACCGACCAAAATGGAAACATTACAAAACCTAATATAGTTTTAGATTACAATGATGGTATGGGTGAAGTAGACCTGCAAGATAGCTATTTATCATTTTTTCCTTTAATGAGAAAATTTGAAAAAGGTACAGAAAAATATTCTTTTATCTAATGAATATGGAATTTTTTAATACCCCTATTCTATTCGGTAAAATAACAAACGTACCAAAACTCAAGAAATACTCCTTTTCAAAAATTATTAATATTATTAATAAATTTGTTAATCAATTTAAGAATTTTACTAAAATGTTAATGTGTGTGTGTCTAAAATTTTATAAAAAAATAATTTCAAATACCAACTCGCTGCAAATTGCTTTAGACGGATTTGCCACACGTGCATGTTAATTAATTTCCAGCGCAACTGGTTAAAATTGTATATTTTTCTACTATACAAATAAATATTTAAAATTTTATTTCAGCTCTAGATAATATATACTTGTAGATATTTGGTATTTAATATATGTTACTATCTGAATATAACCTAAAAATGGTAAATGTAGATATTACGGATTTTTGAAAAAGGTTGTCAAATACGAGGGTCATTTGATAAGTATGGTAAATTTGTTTATTGTTTAATTCAATATAGTTAGTTTAATTTAGTATATTTGATTGTATATAGGTTTCTTAACATATATTTATTTACGCGGTTTTTTATTATCTAATATCATATAACAAGTTTTTTATTTTAATTTTTCTAATTGAATCTTTTTCATTCTGTACATACATACAGACTTACATATATATATATATATATATATATATATATATATTTATATATATTTCTTTGTTTAAAAAATAAGTTGACTTTTTAATTTGAAACTCGTAGTTCAAAAAACCTTTTTTTCTTATGTTGGTACAACGTTCAGTGACATTCGCTCCTAATTTCAGTTTGATATGTCAAATAGTTTATAAGTTACAGCTATTTATTTACATTAAATTTTTGCCTTTTTCGATTTTTAAAATGTCTAATATTGTTGAACAAAGAAGTTGAATTGAATTTTATGTTAAAAATGAAATTAATGCTACTGAAATGTTTCAAATAATACAGAAAGCATTCGGTGATCAATCTTTATCGAGAAAAACTGTATTCCAGTAGCATAAGCTGTTCAGAGAAGGTCGTGAATGCATATAAGATGAACCTCGTTCTAGTCGTCCATCAACATCAATAATCAATGAAAATATCGAAAAAATTAAAAACAAAGTGATGGAAAATCGTCATTTGACTATAAAAGAGCTTGCTAAAGATATTGGCATCAATTAGTTCAGTAGATGCAATTTTAAGTGATGTTTTGCCGTTGAAACGTTTGTCAGCAAAACGTATATTCTCATAATGCAATCATTATTCGTGAGTTTTTCGCCAAAAATTCAACAAATATTCTCCACAAGCACCGTATTCTCCACATATATTACCATGCGTCTTTTTCCTGTTTAGTCGATTAAAAAAAAACACTTCGAGGAACCCGATTTGACTCAGTTGAATCGATAAAACAAAAATCGAAGGAAGTGCTGATGGAAATTCCAAGAAGTGAATATGAGAAGTGTTTCCAAGATTGGATTAAACGTTGGATTTAACGTATGTGTATCGCAATGGGAGGAGATTACTTTGAAGGAGACAAAATAAATTTGGATAAATAAATAAATAGCATGTGTTTTATTCAAACAGTCGCTTTACTTTTTGATCAGAGTAGTTGTTTGAATCTCTTTTATTTTAATAATCATAAAAAGATTCTGTGTTGAAGTTCAATGTTTACAAAAAAACTGCACATTTTTTCAATATTTTACACGTTGTTGACAAAAACAAAACGAAGCACCACAGCGCTCTATATCTTTTACATTTCTCTAATTACAGGTTTCAACATACCGCCCGCCTTGAAAGAGTATCTTTCAATGTACTTACAATATATAAAATGCAAAACTAATGGTAAATATTAATTAAGTAACATGAAATAAGTTCGTATTAACTATTTGATGTCCATTTATGTGTGTAAATAATTTCACTCCACAATGTTCAAAATGCTGAGGTATCTTCCGGATTACTTGAGTCATCCTTGATATCAATCGGTAAAATGCAGATTCTTGATACTGGTCGTTTGATATTCCCTTTCGGCACTCGTATTGACACGACTCTCGTAATTCCATCTTTACCTGGATGCAAGTCTGTTATTCGGCCAAGTGGCCAGTGCATTGGAGGAACGTTATCCTCTTTTATTAAGACCATCAGACCTGGTTTAATGAAGCTTGTGTCATAACCCCTTTTCTTTGGTCTGGTCTGCAGTTTATATTCTTGGTGCCATCTCTCCCAAAAGTGCTGCTGCATTTGTTGTAAGTGCTGATACCTGCTTAATCGGTGCATGTTTAGTGCGTAAAATAGGTTAATGAGTCTCCGATAAGGAAATGTCCAGGAGTGAGAGGAGTGAGGTCATTCGGATCATTGGAAAGAGGTGATAACGGTCCGCTTTAAATGATATTTTGCTGATTTTACAGCACTCTCCCACAATCCACCAAAATTAGGAGCATTCGGTGGTGTAAAATGCCAATTAATTTCCGATGCTGATAAGAAATTTGCAATTTCATTTTGAAAATTCTCATTGTTTAACACGTGATTTAATTCTATCATCTCATTGTTCGCTCCGACAAAGTTAGTCCCGTTGTCCGAGTAGATATTTTTGCAAAGACCGCGCCTACTGACAAATCGTTTTAAACAGTTCAAAAATGCCTCTGTCGACAGGTCGATTGCAAGTTCGATATGTGCCGCTTTCGTAACCATAATGCAAATGTTTATTTGAGTGCGAAAACGTCCTTTCTCTTTGATAAGTATAGGTCCCGCGTAATCGACGCCGCAGTTATAAAATGCGCGTGCTGGTGTCACGCGGACAGCAGGTAAATCTCCCATTACGTAATTAGATTCAACGGGTTGTACCTTAAAACACGTGATACATTCTCTTATAATCCCTTTGACAATATTTTTTCCTGTTAGCGGCCAATACCTTGTACGAAGAGATGTAAGCACGGTTTGACAACCGGCGTGTAACAATCGTTCATGTTCATGTTTTATAAGTAACCGTGTGAATTTGTGCTTTGATGCAAGAACAATCGGATGTTTTTGATCAAATGCAATATGAGCATTTTCGAGACGGCCTCCTACTCGTAAATATCCAGAATTATCTAAAAACGGATTTAATTGCTTTAACATGCTGCCTTTAAAGTGCAATTCAAATTTTGTAACATGTCGATTTCTTTACCAAAGGATTGGCTTTGTGCGAGCTTAATCACGCGGATTCGTGCAAGCTCAAGTTCTTCCGGGCGTAAAGAAATCCTTTTAGATAAGAACTCAAGGTTAATCGGCATTACAGGTTCCCTTTGTTCATTTATTTTAACCTTGCAATTATTAATAAATCGAAACATGTATGCTGTCGCCCGAATTATTCGCTTATACGATGATACTTTCGGATAAAAATATCCATCTAAATTATTGAAATTGTCATCTTGTAGTTCATTAATCTCTTGTGCGACAAATGTGTGTAGAGGTTTCCGCTGTTCTGGAGTCTCATTATCGCTCTCTGCCTCTGAGATTGGCCATTCACGTTCATGAAGTACTAACCATAGTGGTCCAAACCACCATAGATTTGAGTGGCGCAATTCAGCAGTACTAACTCCGCGCGATATAAGATCAGCGGGATTTTGAGCTGATTCTACATGATGCCATCGCTCGTTTGTCAATTCTTGGATTTCTGCTGTACGATTCGCGACAAAAGTTTTCCACTTTGTAGGTGGTGATTTAATCCATGCTAAAGTTACCGTTGAATCGGTCCAGAAATACCATTGATTTTTATTAACGCTACAAGCAGTTGATATTTTCTGTGAAAGTTGTGCTAGTAACAATGCACCTAACAATTCCAGTCGCGGTAACGATGTTGACTTTAACGGTGCGACGCGTGATTTTGCACATAATAATTGCGCCTTTCGTGTGCCGTCCTTATCAATTGAACAAACATAAATCGCCATAAGCTCGTTCTGATGCGTCGCAAAATCCGTGATATTCAAGTGTTTCATAGTTTGCAGAAAGTACAAGCCGTGGTATTACTATTTGATTAATATTTATAATATCTTGATAGATTTTATTCCAAGCTGTGTAAACATTTTGAGGTAGTGATTCATCCCAGTCCAGATTTAAAGTCCATAGGTTTTGCATAAGCACTTTGGCTTGAATAATAGCTGGACCCACAAGTCCAAGAGGGTCAAAAATTTGTGCGATAATAGACAGAATTGTACGTTTAGTTATTTTTCGCGAGTCAGTGCCATTCACACGGTATTTCAAAATATCACTTTTAGGATCCCACATTAATCCTAAAGTTTTCGGATCCTTTTCGCCGTGAATAGGAATATCTTCATTATTTTTCTTATCACTCTCTTGGATTATTCGAGGATCGTTCGACGCCCATTTTCGTAACTCTAATCCAGCGGCTCCTAGAATCGAGCTCAATTCCGTTTTTAAAACGGTGTGAGCGCCTGATAATAAATCATCGACGTAAAAATCGTGCATAATTACCTTGCTAGCTAACGGGTACTTATCTTTACACTGTAGTCCGATTTCATGTAAGCATCTTGTTGCTAAAAAGGGTGCTGATGCTGTGCCGTATGTTACGGTGTTTAATTCATACACCTTTACAGGAGTACTATTATCAGTGCGCCATAAAATTCTTTGCATTGCTCTCTCATTCGGTCTTATTTTTATCTGCCTATACATTTTTGCTATGTCGCCTGATATGACGTAAATATACAAGCGAAAACGTAACAAAATAGATAAAAGTTCATCTTGAACTGGAGTTCCAATGTGTTGTGCTTCATTTAAAGATACACCTGTCGTTGTTTTTGCAGATCCATCAAAAACGACTCGTAGTTTTGTAGTAGTGCTATCCTCCTTTGTAACGGCGTGATGAGGTATATAACAATGTGGCACATTATCATCACACATTGCCGGTAGAACTTTACTCATATCACCAAGTTCTTCATATTCATTCATAAATGCCACATACCGTTTCTTTAACAATGGATCCTTTTCTAATTTTTTCTCTAATGCAATAAATCTTTTATATGCCATATCTCTTGACAATCCAAGTAGTGCGAGCTCTTCCTTCTTGAATGGAATACTCACAATAAAACGCCCATTTTCGTCGCGTGTAGTGTTTTCTTTAAAATGTAGTTCAGCTGGATCGTCTTTTACCAACTGTGATTTTTGATTCGCGAATGAATGTTCGACTGTCCAAAATCGTTCAAGTTGTGCGCTCAAATCTTTATTTGTTATTAAATTAGAAATAACCTTGTTGTCCTTCGTTTTCGGTGATAAATGCACGTTGCCACCGACAATCCAACCTAACAATGTTTTTTGGAAGTATGGTTCATTTTCTTTCAATTTAATTTGTCCTACGCATAACAATTCGTAAAACAGTGCTGCTCCGATCAGCATATCAATGGGCTGAGCTTGATCAAATGCTGGATCCGCTAACTCGATCCCGTGTGGTACCTTGACGCTCGCTGATTGGAAATTTTGGGTAGGCAAGTCATCACTTATTTTATTAAATACTAAGCACGTAATCGTTGCTGTAAAGTCCGTGACACGCGAGCTTATCTTTGCTGTAGTTTGATAGCCCACGCTCTGGTTACCTTGCTCAATACCTGATAATGTTATGCCTACTTGTTTACACGGCAAACCTAATTGCTGACAAAGTTCTGTCGTGATGATATGCGGTTGCGACCCTTGATCGAGAAGTACTCGGCACTCGTGCTTGTTGCCGAATTTATCGAATACGTAGATCCGCGCTGTTGCTAATAAAACATACGATTGTTGATTATGAGATGAATGCACGTTATAACTTCTTTGCGCATCTGTGCTCGAATCCTTTGAGTCACTTTGCTGAGATGGAGGCGGTGGGTATCTAGATGCAACAATGAATTATGTTTACGCCCGCATTTTCTACACGGGCCGTACTTGCATTTCACGTTTTGATGATTGCTCGCAAAGCAATTAAAACACAATTTATGTTCTCGTACCTTTTGTACACGCATTGAAACAGGCATCTTCTTGAATTCTTCACAAGCGTACAGTGCGTGCTCTCCCTTGCATAAAACACAGCTTTTAATGTTGGTTGAAAATGTTTTCAAATACTTGTTACTATTACCCGAAGATGTGGGAGGCTTATTTTCTTTTTTCGAAGTTCTGTGATTTTTGCTTGTTTTATATAAATACTTGCAATGCCTTTCTAAAAACTCCTTCAAATCTTGTAACGTTGTGCGATCTGTTTTTACGCATTCTATCTTTTCCCATTCCCTTTTGATTTCTACAGTTAGTTTTGTTTTTAGCAAGTACATAACTACAGTATCCCAATGATCAACGGGTTCTTTCAACGTTTTAAGGCACTGTAGATGATTATTAATCGTGTCAACTAACAATCTGAGTTCAGCATGGGAATTATTTTTGACCGACGGCGCGTCAAAGAGTCCACTGACATGATGGTGAATTAGTTCATGTTCATCCTCATATCGTTTTTTCAGGGTTTCCCATGCAGCTGCATAATTCTCTGCTGTCAATGTAAACGCAGCAATTGCGCGTTTTGCATCATTAATCACTGATTGATTTAAAAAATGAAATTTTTCTATAGTGCTAAACGATTTGTTACTATCAACCATGGATATAAATGAATCGCGAAATGAAATCCAATTTTCGTAATCTCCATCAAATACAGGTACGTCCAATTTTTTAACATTCATATTCCGTCCACTAGGTTCGTTATTCCGCTCATTTGAATCGTCACATGTTGCTCGTGACACCGACGCTCCGTCAGCACGCTTAAGCATTTCTCGCGCTTTAGCGATTACGTTATAATACTTTTCTTCAAACATTTCGTGATCAGCTTCTTGTACTGCTCTATTGTCTTTATCTGCGCGAACACTTTGTTCGATTATTGACTGAACTTCCTCGTATTTATCTAATAAATACTCAGCCCTTTCTAGTCTAACACGTAATATGGGAATATCGATGGGAGTTTGTTCCAAAAATTTTACGAAACGCGTAAGCTGACCTTTAATGCCCGTTCGTTTATCTTTTGCGTCTTCCATTTTACACAGTGCAACGTTTCTCCAGGTAATGTGTACAAAAGTATGCGTGGCGTCAAATCCTTGCGCCGCCCGCCGTGCCAAATCGATGTTGAGTATGTAATACAAGTTCTTATATTCGCTATTAAAACACAATAGCTTTTACACATTCACAAGTCCTTGTGAATAAACAATGTTCAAAGTTCTGATATGAAGTCCAATTTGCACAATCACAGTATCACTTAATTTAATGCAAAGTTCACACGCTTATCACAAAACTATAAGTCCAAATAGCGTTGTAATAATGTTCCAAATGTTCACCTTCTTGTCACTCGCGTTCACAAGTTCAAAGTATCGCACTATAAAGTATCCTCTAAAAAGTATCCTCTAAAAAGTATCCGGCTCGAAGGACCAATGTTTGAATCTCTTTTATTTTAATAATTATAAAAAGATTCTGTGTTGAAGTTCAATGTTTACAAAAAAACTGCACATTTTTTCAATATTTTACACGTTGTTGACAAAAACAAAAATGAATCACCACAGCGCTCTATATCTTTTACATTTTTCTAATTACAGATTTCAACAATATATATATATATATATACACATATGTATATATATATATATATATATATATATATATACAATGTACAATTTAGAGAATCAAATATACTTAACAGAAAAATTATTAAAATAATTTTACAAGTAATTGTTGATCGCAAATCTAATTTGATTTGTAATTTATATGTGTATATTTTAAATTGCATAGTGAGAATTTTATTGCGCTCGTCGATACATCACTGTCATTTTTAGTCCTATAATCAAGTTACCTCGTTCTAAAGTAACTCAATTTCAACATGAGCCAGCATATATAATTTTTGTCGTTGAATTGAATTTGTTACAGTAAAACGTAAAAGTTTTTATTTCATCAGACGTTTTATATCTGAATTATAGTTCAACTGTGTTATATTTTCATATTTTATATATAAATATATATATATATATATATATATATATATATATATATATATATACACATGTGTGTGTATGTATCTATATACAGGTTGGCCAAAATGAGATTGAAATATAGTAAAGAATAGTAAAGGTGTGAGTACACGAGAAATTCTTCAGTCTGATTTGGGCTATCCTACATGAAGATAAAATAAAACTGATACAAAATTTTAATTGTATATAAATGTTTACGGTATAAAAGTTTGTTTGGTTTGGATTAAATAATTAATTAAATTAAAAAAATAATAATTAACTTCTAATTCTTGTTTTTATGCATAAGAAGACCTAAACGAGATGAAAGGATTCAGATATACATTTACTTGCTTATTATCATTTACTATTCTTTACTAATATTCATTTATTATCATTTAGTCTCATTTGGGCTACCTATATATATATATATATATATATATATATATATATATATTTTGGGTTGTCACAAAAGTCATTGCGTTTTTCACTATGATTTTAAAAGTAATTTTATTAATATAAATAGCAAACATTAATCAATTATATATTGGCCGTTTTGTTCGATGACCTCTTGCCATCTTTCAGTCAATTTCATAATTCCGCTTTCGTAGAAAGTTTGGTTTTTAGAGGAAAAAAACTGAACCAACTCATTTTAGACAGCCTCATTGGAATCGAATGTTTTTCCATTCAAATGGTTTTGAAGTGAATGAAATAAATGATAATCCGATGGTACAAGGTCAGTGTTATACGGTGGATGAGGTATCACTTCCCAGCCTAACGCCAATAATTTTTGGCGAGTGACCAAAGATGTGTGTGGTCTGGTGTTGTCGTGATGGAAGATGACGCCTTTACGATTTGCCAGTTCTGATCGCTTTTCCCTAATTTCTTTGTTCAATTCCATTAGCTGGCGACAGTAGACATCCGAATTGATGGTTTGGTTCCTTGGTAGCAGACCAAAATAAACAATACCTTTGAAATCCCACCAAACACTCATCAAAACCTTCTTTTGATGAATATCGGTTTTTGATGAATGTCGATTACGCAGGTTCATCTCACTTACTCCATGATCTTTTTCGCACGATGTTATCGTAAACAACCCATTTTTCATCGCCCGTTATGATTCGCTTTAAAAATGGATCGGTAACGTTACGTTTCAGCAATGAATCGCAGATGGAAATTCGTTTGGCGAGATGAATTTCTTTCAACTTGTGGGGAACCCAAATATCGAGCTTATCAACATAACCAAGTTGTTTTAAATGTCTTTCAACGCTTGTATGTGATATGTGAAGCTTCTCTGCGATCTCTCGTGTCGTACTACGCCGGTTATTTTCGATCATTGCCTTTATTTTGTCGTCGTCAACTTCAGTTGGGCGTCCAGACCGTGGTGCATCTTCGAGATTAAAATCTCCGGAACGAAAACGAGCAAACCAATTCTGACATTGGCGTTCTTTTAGTGAGTCTTCACCATAAACCGCACATATTTTTTTCTGAGCTTGCACTGCGTTTTTACCTTTCCGGAAGTAATAAAGTAAAATATGGCGAAAATGACCGTCTGGAATATCCATTTCAAATCAATGTAAAACACTAAATAAACAACAAAACTTAAAACTTTTTTTACTGAATAATCTATGAAATATCAGCTGTCAAATACCATATACGGTCTGAAGTTTGCAATAGAGAAGAACTACTTAGAATGACTACAACCATCTAGCGGAAAAAAACGCAATGACTTTTGTGCCAACCCAATATATATATATATATATATATATATATATATATATATATATATATATATAAAAGGAGACAAAACAGAACTGAAGAATTACAGGCCAATCTCACTACTTTCCTCCATATATAAAACATTTAGTAAAGTATTAGTGAAAAGATTGGAAAAAGAACTAGATGACCAACAGGCCAGAGAACAGGCAGGCTTCAGATCAAATCACAGTACAACAGACCACCTGCATACCTTACAACAGATACAAGAAAAATACAATGAATACGAGCAACCCCTATGTTTGGCTTTTGTAGATTTTGAAAAGGCGTTCGATTCGGTCAGTACATCATCAATTTTATCATATCAAAAAGAGCAAGGAATTAATAAAAGATACGTGGATTTGTTGAAGGAAATATATAAAACTTCATCAGCGCAAATTAAAATACATGACCTATCAGACAAAATAAAAATAGAGAAAGGAGTCAGACAAGGAGATAGTTTATCACCAAAAATATTTAATGCAATTTTAGAACAGGTCATAAGAGACGCAAATTTTGAAAATAAAGGAATCAAAGTAAACGGAGAATATCTATCACATCTAAGATTTGCAGATGATATACTACTTATAAGTGAAAAACCGGAAGAATTACAAACATTACTCGAAACCCTCTTAGAAAAAAGCCGAAAAGTAGGGTTAAAAATAAATATGGGAAAAACCAAGGTCATGTTCAATAATTTCGCTGAAAGAAGTAAAATACATCTAGAGAATCAGTACCTGGAACAAGTGGACGAAATAAAATACCTAGGGAAAACTATAAGATACGATGGTGATTTATGGCCAGAAATCAAATCGAGAATCAAAGCCACATGGGCAACATTTGGGAAACTAAATAGTATAATGAAAAGCAATATACCAATCAGTTTAAAAAGTAAGGCATATAACCAATGTGTACTACCGGCCTATACGTATGGAGCAGAAACTTGGACTCTAAACACAAGAATGAAACAGAAACTGCTAACTGCTCAGAGAAGTATGGAAAGAATAATGTTAGGAATTTCCAAACTGGACCGAAAAACAAGTAAATGGATAAGGGAACAAACAAAAGTAATGGATATAATAGAGCAAGTTAAATCGTTGAAATGGACATGGGCAGGACATATAGCAAGAAGAGAGGACAACAGATGGACGAAGATTGTTACGGAATGGAGACCAAGAGATAAAAGGAGACCCAAAGGAAGACCACATCAAAGATGGAGAGATGAAATTGTGAAATATTGTGGAGGGCAAGGTTGGATGAGATTGGCCAGTGACAGGAAAGAATGGAAGAGGCTCGGAAAACTCTTCTTTTTTAATTATGACATTCGACGAGGCTTTCGCCCAGCAGTGGGCTGATGTGGGCTGGAGATGATGATATATATATATATATATATATATACAGATATATGAGGGTCGTTTGATAAGTATGGTAAATTTTTTTATTCTTTAATTTATTTAATTAATTAATTTAATTAAAATTTCAATTTAGTTTTTCTTACTTTTTTACCATACTTATCAAATGATCCTCGTGTGTATATATATATATATATATATATATATATATATATGTACGTATGTATGAAAAGATTACTTCAATGAAGTCATAAATTCGTTAAACACACAAACTGTCACAACGTCTTGAAACGAATACGTTTAATCTCAATCATAAAATACGTCTCTTTTTACCTAACCTACGGAGATCAAGTAACATCTGCTCATCCCGTAAGAAAAAAAAGACAGTTAATCCAAACACATCGCCCACTCGATCTTTCCTGAAATAAACATCAATCTTGCAGCAGCAAAGTTGTAAGTGTGCAAAAAAATTTATCTTGTTCAAGTCCATTTCGCCAATACCGTTAAACCATTTTTGTGTATTCTGTAAACAAGGTATAAATTGGTGTACGTAACGAATAACTTTGTCGTCTTATCACAAGAGAGATTGATTAAATGTGCACGTATTGCACATTTCGTCGTGTTTATTTTAACGGTTTTGTTGTTAACAGTTCGAAAACGTCTTTTCATTAAATAAATTACTTATTAATTAAAGCGTTTCAAGTATACAAAAGAAAAATATATAATTGATATGTATAGTCACAAAAAGTTTTTCAGAAAATCTTTTAAATTCATTTTTAATTAATTAATTTATTGAAAGAGAGATTCGTTTTAAGTTCAAACGAAATATGTTTTAACTTAAAACGAATTTTGGAAAATAGAATCTACACTTGGATTAAATATATAGGATGATAAAGTGAAACTACGACAGATCGACATCAATGTAGAATATTAACATCTAATGTTACAATATTAGTTCTAACTATCAAATTGACGTATTTTTGATCATGGCTTTCATTTTAAAAATATAATTTAACAAAAACAACACTTAATTAATAATACAAAAAAAAAAAAAACAAACAAAAAAATTTATATTATAGCACATTTGATATGTATAAAAGTATGAATCACA
The DNA here is from genome assembly GCA_029203775.1 of Neoneuromus ignobilis. Lineage (NCBI taxonomy): Eukaryota > Metazoa > Arthropoda > Insecta > Megaloptera > Corydalidae > Neoneuromus > Neoneuromus ignobilis. The sequence continues at coordinate 10,526,864 of CP092092.1, forward strand.
TATTTTAAAATTGATTGCCACAAACATATTTATAGTTTATAAGCGAACACTCCTCTCGCTTTTTTTTGTCGAAACGAATGAATCTCATAATTTCCGAAAATCTGTTTCTAATAAGAAAAGGTCCTCAATTTTATACGATAACTTCATGTTTTTGCTTCGTATCGAGCATACAAAATGGCTATAAAGCATATAATTCGTCCATAGTAATTTTCCAGTCGTGTTTGTAAAATGTTTCTGGCCTGTAGCTCCGTGCAAGCTTTTATGTGGCTCATAATTCTATTATCAATTATAAGCCGAAATACACTACTAACATTACCAAGCATAATATTTCACTTCGCATAACCAGTTGGGCCCGAAGTATCTTGAATTTTCAATTACCAACACAGCCATTCCCTAATTCTTCCCATTCAGTACCGTATTCGGCTATCCGATTCAGTATCTGAACATATTCGCAAACTGCGTTTGTGGCTATTTTGGGGAATTTCAACCAAGAAGTTTATCACATTAAGTACAACTGATATGAGTTGCAACCTGATTTTAGTAAATAGCGTTTAGTTAAAAAAATCATAAATAGATCCAGTTATAACGGCTGCCGAACACTTTGGATCATTCAATAATACATTTTTCATAGGAAAAATGTACCTAAAATTTTTCCAGGAAATGTCTGAAAGCGATATATGTGTATGCAAGATGGACATCAATACGTATTTACATTCACTTGAATATAAATTTTGAGATTGATAATTTCGTCAATTTGACGTGTCTCTATGTCATACTAATTATGGAAGTTTAGCTAAGTGGAAATTTGAATATTTAACTGTTCTTATATTTCATTAAAAATACATAAACCATATCGAAATTTTTAAGCACGAAATTTGAAAATCGTCAAAATGACGCTCTTGGTAGTTTTAGTGTTAAACTATTTGTGAGGAAAAATATTTTTGTAATAAAAATTATACATATAAAAGTATTTGAAAATTGATTGTTTTTTTACTTTATTTTGCATTATTATTTTAAAAGAAATTAATTGTATTTATTATTTATCAATTGAAATATTTGATTTTTTAAAAAAAAAAATGGAATATTATTCGTTTTTCAATAAACAATTAATATTTTTCAATTTATTTAAACAATCTATGTTTATTTAATTTTAAGTTAGTTTGAATTTAATAAATATACACTTTCCATTAGAAAAATTAAATAATATCTAAGATGTTTCTTAGAAACATAAAATGAATTATACGCCAAGATGTCACATACTTACTTTCTCTAATACTATTTTTCTCACAAGAAGTGTTAATGTTGTTTTTTTGAGATAACACTAAAGACTTAGAGACTGTTGATCTGATCAAAGATAATTTAATATAAGACTTTTTATCAGACATATATGTTGTGTTTTAGTGGAAGTAGAAACAAAACTTTTCTTTAAGATTTTTCTCTACTTCACTTACAAATACAGATAAAACACATTCCTCCATATATATATATATATATATATATATATATATATATATATATATATATATATATGTATATATATGTATGTATTTTCTTAAGGAAAAGTTGAATAAAAAAAGCTTCATAGCAACGAAACAAACAACAATGGTGAGACACATGAGGTGGTTTACTTGAAACTGTTAGAAAACGAACATGAATAAGGCAACAGGCATGAGAGTTCATGACATCGTTCAGAGTAAAAGAACTTAAATGCAAATGGAGCGTTGTAATAAGAAAAAAGGGATGATTTCTAAACAAACGAAATGCTTGGCTGGAAACATATTTGTTTTAAACTTGATATGTGTCAGGAATGCTTATCAGACAGACGTTAAAGCTCATATTTAACGAAAATTAATTTATATATATATATATATATATATATATATATATATATATATGTATGTATGTATGTATGTATGAATGTTAAGAATGTACAGTTTTTATTTCATATATTTATACGAGTTGCATGTAAATGTTCTATTAACTGTAATTGTATTTTTATTACATAGATCAAAATGATATCATCTTCAGTTTAGAGATAGTTGTATTATAATTAAAAAAAATTAGTCATTCATCCCTTATCTGAATGAATAATATCTATTACTAGCTTTAATTACCTTTAAAAGAAAATAATTTATTAAGCAAGAGTGATAATATTTTTTTTAAAAAAATAAATATTTTTAAATAAAAAGAGTATACAATTAAAAGTAAACATTTATATAGCCTTAGTGTCTTTTATCATTAATATTTATTTAACAGTAGTAGTAAAAAAGAGAAATAAACTTTTAATGTTATGAGATATTACAGATACCAGTTATTTAATTGAAAGAAATATGAAACAGTACTGCAGAATAGGAACGAATTAATTAATTAATATATAAATTTTATTTTTGATTAGAATTAATAATAAATCCAAATGTGACGCATATATTTGTATTTTATTAAAAAGAAATATGTATATATGGTGGTGTATAGGGAAACATGTGTATAGTTTCTTTTTTAATAAAACACAAATCTAGGCGTCATATTTGGATGATCCTATATAATAAGACAAATATAAAAAAATTAATGAATTAAAATGCGAAAAATTATCCATTACAACAAAATTGTTATTTTATAAGTTGAAATTAAAGAATTGGTGATTATATATATATATATATATATATATATATATATACATATATATATATATATATATATATATGTATGTATGTATGTATGTATGTAAGTATCTGTGTGGGTATGTATGAGTTGATTTGAGTATTTAAATACAAAAAATAAACGAAAGTATACTCGCCTGACAAATTGCAAACTTACTATAAAAAAATGTAAAAAAACGAACCAGTCTTTATGTGTCTCATAAACTTATATCTTTGAAAATTGTTAGCATGAAATCCATTTGAAATTCGACGAATCTCGTTGAAATTCGTCTATTTACGTCTTTTTCCATTTCTTTTTCCAGCGGTTGTTTTAACACACATTCTCTGTGTTCGTTCGTAACTGCGATGGACGCTCTTACAGTTTATTTTACGCAAGATTAGCTGGATTGTCGTTCGACTTTGTCCTATGTGTCGGGGTCACAACCACCATTCTCTGTGACCAGCCACACAACTACCACGACTATATGTCTGTCTTGTGCTGATCTTTATAGATGCGAGGTCGTGACCCGATATTGTACACCACAAACAAATCTTAAGCTGCACTATTCTGATGTTTCAAAGTAGATTAGAACTATTTGCGTTTTACATTACATTCGTTGAAGTATGTGTTATTAAAACACAGTTCAATTGTGCATATACATATATGCAATATTTAAATTATGTTCGAGAGGTATAGAAGGAAATGAACATTTTACTCAAACAGGAAAATCATTTCTATTTTTACAGCCAGTCAATGAAAAATTTACTAAACAAACGTTGCAATATTGTAACTGATTTACATTTATTACTCAATGAAGTATTCGAACTACAATCAAACACAATTAACAATTTAACTAATGTGTATTTCCTAACTAGAATTGTCGCCATCAAAGTTACAACACAACTAACTTTAAGGTTAAAGTTAAGTCGTAAATCTATAAGAGATTTCTAGTCGATCAATTAGTATTTGAAAATATTTCAAGAAAGATTGATATATTAGAAAGATTAATATAGTAGTCATTAGATATGAATTGATTCTTATTTATCATGTTTTTCATTAAATATTATTTCAAAAAAATTATTATTCTTTTTAATATCAAAATTGTTTATTTACTTTTTTATATCATGTTAACAAAATTCTATAGAATGTTTAATTATTATTTAAATTACAATAAATTATTAATTTAAATATATATTCAATTATAGAATTGTTAATTTTTATATAAGTTTTAATTAACTAGTCAATATAAAGACACTGAACTTCCCCAAAAAATATTAAGTTTAAATTAATATTTTCAATAATAAATCTGAAGTAAAAATTAAAATTATAAAAATAATTTATATACAATTTTCTATGTTCACTTTATAATTGTTCAAGGTTTAGATGTGTATATTTTGAAATATTTTGTTTTTTATAACCTATTTTTGATATCAAATATAGACGCTCATTATTTTTATCTTTAACTTTAAATTAAAATATTTATAAATAATATTTGCTGTGGTGATATTAATGTGTATATATATATATATATATATATGTCAAATTTTTACAATTGTTTATACAAATTGTATAAATAAAATCGATTAAAAGTAAAAACTTGTTGTGGTAAAAAAATAAAATATCGTGGATTTATTGTAAAATTAATATACATATATACATACAACACGCAAACTAAAAAATATATAAATTACTTTTGTTCCATTTTTTAATTTATTAAAATAATTTTATTTGAATTTGATATTTTTTGTGTAATAATTCTAACGCAATTGTTTATAAAGTAAAACTCAGTAAAAATTAAATTTTGGGAATAAGTATCGAGATAATTCAAAAAAATATTATATGTTATAGATAATTCTGTATTAACAAGAAGACTAACATAAATATCTTTCACGGAAACTGTGAAATTATTTACAGCATCCAGTAATAGAACAGACAATATCTTAGCAAAAATAACGATATATAGCCAATGGCTAGAAGAAAGACTATCATGTGAAATTCTCTAAGGAGGGAAGACAAATCCAGTAAGATCTTTGGCTATGTGAAATAACCTGATAAGAAAGATAAAAACAGTGTAACAAAGATCTCATTAAATATGTTCGTATAAACTTTATAAACGTTCTGGAGATATATGAGATTTTATATATATATATATATATATATATATATATATATACACGTATGTATTTATGTATGTATACACATAATCTTAGAAAAATATAAATTGTTTTATATTTTTTAGTAACTATTATTAATATTATTTAAAAAAGATTTATTAAAAAATGTTATATGAAAATATGTAAATATTACAAATAATTCATAAATTAATTTTTAATATCTTTTGTAATATTATAATATAATTACATAAGAGTAGCAATACTTTCTAATCTAATTTAAAAATTTCATTACATTAACTTTTATTTCCATTAATTGCAAACGAAATTTAACTTTTTGTTAATTACACTTCATAGTGTTATCATTTAAAATAATTTTCTAGTATATAACATTTTTTGTAAAAAATACTGTATACTTAAAATTAAACCTCTAGTTTCTACAATTTCGTGACGGAAATATACAATACAATGTTCATGATTTCGTGAACTTATAAATCTCTATATATAATCAACAATAAAAACAAGCACTGTTCATATAACACTACAGTACAGAGTTACTTTATACTAAATATTTGTTAATGTCAACCAGAAAAATATAGCATGCTTCTATCGTTATCGCATGAAAGCACACGCAGAAATCCATCCGGTATATTACCACATTGTATGAACTGTAGTATTTTGCACTGATCGTTTGGTATTTAAGCATTTACCGGTTAGAAAAACATTAGGTGGATTTATAAGCGGAATTTTTCATTTCAACTTTAATGATAATATTTTTTATTTTGTATTAAAGAAAAATTAACAATCTATGAACTTTTTTTAATATTTGTAATTAATATAAAACGTTCATTATATTGATAGAATATAAAAAAATATTTAAATCTGATTCATTATTTTCAAATATCTATTTTGCTATTAACCCAGAGTATTTTTGTACTCTATGATTTTTTAATTATATTAGTGTTTATAGGGAATTTTGTATTATTATCTCATAAAATATTTTTTTTAATTAGTTTTTTTATGTGAGAAAACTATTAAAAAATGAATTATTGCAGATTTTTTTATGGAAATCTCAACTTTTTAATATGCAATGCCAATTAATTAAAATTCATAATTACATTAAAATATACTATTGTTATATTTAAAATTTTATATTTAATAAAAAACTGAGGTACAAAAATACTCGACGTCGGGTCTAATGAACGCCGGGCGTCGAAGGTTGATTATTATTTTCTTATTTTATTGAATAACTTAATTTATATCACTTCTTTTATAATAATCTTTAACATTATATTATTTAAATAAATTAGTTTTTTTAAAAAAATAATATACAGATTGAAAGATGTAATATTCAGACTTTGTTTACAACCTCTAGCCTCATTTGATCCACCTTATAGATTATTCACATAAATTAAATATCATTCATTTTAGCATCACAAGATATTTAAAAAGTTTATAATAATTATAAATTCTTCATATATTTTGTTTATAAGGCGATGTGTATTTTGATAAAATTAGAGCACTACTTTATAAAATCTATAATATAAATTATTATTTTTTTGTAGGTATTTTCTATTTTTAATGATAACAAACGAAATGAGTTAAAATTATAAAATCAAAACTTTATTACTTGACACGAACTATCAGCGATACTAATTTAAATAATATTCATATTATTTGATTTTCATTTCTAGAACTAATATCCTCAAAAAAATAAAGTGTGTCATATAAACAAGTCAGTAAATATAAAATACACAAAATGATTTTATAATAACGCATATTATATTTCTTAGTTTAAATAATTGGTATCTAAATGTTATTAATATAATAAATTTTAAAAATAAGTTAGAGTACGAATTTTTCGAAATTCAAATTAAATTATTTTTAATCACCAAATAAAATTAAATTATTTTTAATTACCAAATAAAATTAAAAACAAAAACGATTCTTAAAATTAAATTTAATGGAAATTAAAAATATAATACCTACTATTTTGGGATTTTCAATAAGAATGTTAGAAAATTGACAGCTGGTGGCAGACATGTTTGAATTTTTTTAAACTCATTTTGACATTTCAACTCAGTATAGTTAGTTAAATTATCATTGAACGTTTACCACTTCAACAATGCTTAAACATTGTAAAAACTTCAATAGACTTATTAAAACAAAAGTTTAATAAGTCCATTATTTTATAAAATGGATCCATAAATTGACCATCAAAATTATTTCATCTAACTCCATTGGATTATTTTCTGTAGGGTTATGTGAAATCATTGGTTTATGCTGATAAACCACTAACAACAGAAGCATTAAAAATAAACATTGAACGTGTAATTCATGAAACTGGAACATAATTATGTAAAAGACTGACTAAAAATTAGACTAAATAAATGCACCATGTCAAACAGTCGTGATGGTAATATGAATGAAATTGTGTTCCATTATTAATGCCATGGAATATGCTTAAAAATTAAAAAAATAACTAATTAATTAAATACTGATTGTTATATTTTCATTTAAACTTTTAAAGCGTTTATTGGAAAACCCTATTTATTCTATATAAGAAGAGTTATTAATAAATATTTTTGATACAAAAACATACGACCAAAATTATTAAATAACTATTTAAAAGACAGACTTTAATTTACGGTAAAAGTTTTAACACTCATTGAAGTACAATAAGAACTAATGATAAGAAATAATATTTGTCATTAGTTATTCCTTTAAATCAAATATTATAGTTAACAGTTTGTTCTAATAATTGATGTTAATTAAGAGATATCACATTTACACTGAACGGAATTATAGTGGTCAAGAGTCGAACTGTAAATTGATATGATGTATGTCATAGATACGATGTTCATTTACGTCAACATCTGAATCAAGTTGAGTTAACACCAATTATGCAGTATTAAATTGGCTTTAATTCAATATTCTAAGATCGAATCTAATAATATGAACTCTGCGAGTTGTAGATAAATTAAGCGTGATGTCAGTTAGTTAAGTAAATTAGATTGAAGTATTGATCAATTGTAGAGGTAAGAAATTATACATAGATTTATGCCATGTACGCACACACATATTATATATATAAAGAGAGAGAGAGAGAGAGAGAGACAGAAGTAAAATTTCGCATTAATGTTCTATTTCTATTTTATTCAATAACATATTTTTAGTATTGAACTAAAAGGTGCTTTCAATACATTTCACATATTGCATGTAATCTGCACAACAATTGAAAACTTGGTTTAAATCATAAAAAAACAGTCACAAAAATTCAATTTCTGTTCGTTTCCTTGCAAGATATCTAAACGATATATCATTTCGAATAGCATATATATATATATATATATATATATATATATATATATATATATATATATATGTTA
>CP092092.1:10540000-10580000 GCA_029203775.1 Neoneuromus ignobilis
AAAAAATATAAGTTGGATTTTCACTTTGAATAGAAAAAGGGGACAATCATCGACGGACGAGCGAAAGCTGATGATTTTTCATTACAAAAATGGACAAATTCTACGGGAAATTGGGAAAATAGTTAATAAAAGCCACGCTACAATGCAATCTGTAATAAAAAGATTTAAAAACGGCTAAAATGTTGACAATAAAGTGAGAAAGAGTCTCCGCAAGATTTTTAATGACCATAACGAGCGTTAGATTCTACGAACAATTAAAGAAAATTTGAGAATTAGCATGCCCAAATTGTCTTTAGAAGTTAAAAAGTATCTAAATAAAAAAGCAAGCCCCTAAACAATTCGCAATATACTAAATAAAAATGGGTTCCATGCTCGTATTTCCAGGAAGAACCCTTTCATAAATCTAGCAAATCGCAACAAAAGGTTAAGCTTCGTTCGGGAACATGTTAATAAGAGTTTTTATTACTGGAAATACGTTTTATTTACAGACGAAAGCATATATTATTTATTTGGATCCAATGGGAGAAATAATGTATGGCAGAAACCAAATACAGAAATGCCTTTAAAACACTTACATCCTACAGTCAAACATGAGAGCTGTCATGTTATGGTATGGGGGTGTATGACTACGAGAGGGGTTGGAAATTTAATTTTATAGATGGCATTATGAATCAAAATGTTTATATTAATCTATTAAGAAAAAATTTGAAAGTCAGTGCTCAAAAACTTGGGATTTTACAAACATTTAATTTTTATCAGGAGAACGGTCCCAAGCACAAATATTATAAAACACATAGTTGGTTGTTATATAACTGCCCCAAAGTACTGGAAACACCATCTTAGTTACCTGATATAAGTGTGATTGAAAATCTATGGAATCACTTAGAATGTTCCATTAGAATACACACTATTATTAATAACAATGATTTAAAAAAGCGTTATTAGAAGAATAGAAAAAAATTGATCTAGTTTATAGTGAAAAATTAGTTAAATCATCCCGAATCGTTTAAAGGCAATAAAAATTAATTAAGGCTACTCTACTAAGTACTAAAATAATTCAGTCCATTGTAAATTTTAATTTAATAAATAATTTGTTAGTTATATGAGTTTCATTTTGATGTATTTTTTGTTCATTTTTCAGAAATTGTAACTTTTTCTAGAGTAAAAATACTAATTTACGATTGAAATTTTCAAATATAATAAAAATAACCTTAATAAAAAAATTAAGCAAAATAATAAAGAAAATTGTTATTATATTAAAATATATGTGTAAAATTATTGGAAACATTTGAGTCAAAGTTTCAATATGTCAAATACAGGGAGTCAAAGTTTCACTTTGACTCACTGTTTATAAATATATATACCTACATACATATATATATATATATATATATATATATATATATAAATATATATATATATATATATATATATATATATATATATATATATATATATATATATATATATATATATATATATATATATATATATATATATATATATATGTGTGTGTGTGTGTGTGTGTATATATATTGAACGAATGAATGAAATACATTCAATGACTGGAGAATGCAATCTCAATTGAAGCTTAAGAGTTGTCATGACTACACGTTACGATATAAGTATTCGTGAGTTTGTAAATCATTTCAAGTGCAATCAGATGTAAACGAATGTGATTATCGTACACTGACCTACATATCAATAAAAAACGTTATATATTGTATATAAATAAAATAATATATATTATATATATATATATATATATATATATATATACATATATATATATAAATATATATATATATATATACAATATATATATATAAAGAGAGAGAGACATGATATATTTTATAAATAAAATGAAACAATTATTGCAGTCAAAAAGTCTTCTATAATATTTCGGTTTCAAATTCAAAATTTTTTAAATAACCTATATTTATTAAAATGTAAAGATTAGACATCAATTAGTAGTTTTGTTTCGAGTAAATATTTTTAATTAGAAAGTAAGAGATTTGTTTTAAAAAATACTCATGGTAATTGGAAATGGTGAATGTTTGATTAAAGTATTGTCTAGAAAATTCAATCATAGTTTTTCTAATTGAAATCGTTTTTAATTGGTTTTAAAAAAAACAATCGATAATTAGTTTTTATTTTGAAACCGATCTTGGATTTTAGATAAAAATAATTTCCAAATTATTGATTTTTCATAAAGTTTTACTGTATTTATTTTCATAAAGATATTGTACGTCGTTTTTCGGTAATCAAAAATTATATATATATATATATATATATATATATATATATATATATATTAATTTTCTATAAATTATTATTTCTTAGTAAAAACAAATTATTTTAAAAGAATACATTGTCTATTTGTTGTTTTGGAACTGTGGCTGATTCACTTTACACAAATGAATTTTAACCCCAACACCACAATAATTTAAAGTGTTCAATAATCACTTATTGTTCACTTATTATTTATAATTATATAATCTATAGCCGATATAATTATAGATTATATAATTATAAATAATAAGTGAACAATAAGTGATTATTGAACACTTTAAATTATTGTGGTGTTGGGGTTAAAATTCATTTGTGTAAAATACATTGTCTATCAAAAATAGCATAGGTTAGAATGTAAGATTTTGTTATTTTTTTAAAAGAAGAAAAATCTGAAAAATACGTCTTTTTTAGAATATATCATTTTTGATAATAATTTATTATGTAATTATATTACATAATTTAAGAAAACTCCTAGAATTAAAAATAATGATTTTTCATCAGGGTAGTGATTAATTGGTTGAATATTTAAAAAAAAAATATTAATGTGTATGAAATATCACTTTTAATATTAATTTGTCGTATTTTATAGCCAAATTTTTGATTTTATAAAAAAAGATTTTTGGAAACAGTGAATTTTCATGTAATTGTTAATACAAATTTTTTAATATTTTTTAAATTCACTATAAACCAACATTTTTAAACAGAAATTTATTATTTTGATATCAAATAGCAAAAGTATTAATCGTTAATTTAAAATGTAATTTCCGTAATTGAAAAAGGATTTTTGAACAATTTTATTTGTGTTCTAAATTTAATAATTTTTTAAAAAATACATTTATAGAAAAATTGAAATTTTACTGATATTTTATAATTTTAATTTAAAGAGGACATATTTATAATTAGAAAATTATAGCCAATGTCGGAAAATCTTTTTTAAAGTCAAAAATATTATTTCAATAAATATTGAGTAATTGGATAAATTTTGTACATAGAATTGTTTGTTTCTTAAAATGGAATTTCAATTCTCGAATCATGCTTTTTATTGATTTTATAATTTTAAATCAACATAAGTGATTTTAAAATAAATTTAAGTAATTTGAACATTAATTTTTCAAAAGTTTTTCTAAGTTATATAATCGTTTTTTTTGAGATTTAAAATTAAAAATTTCACAATGGCTTACAATTTGATATTTTGTAGCAAAAATTGATTTTTAAAAAATATAATCAATTCTACTAAAAATGATATTCATTATTAGAAAATAATTTTCCAATTCAATTTTGTTTAAAAAAATGATTTATAGTGAATTTAATTTTCTTTATTATTTATCTCAAAAATAAATGATCTATATATGCAAAATTTTTTGAAAAATCATTATTCCTTAATATTTTTTTTCCTATTAAATCAAAGATTGACAATCAAATGAAATAAATTATTTATTCCTGTTTTCCGATTTTCCAAAAAATATGTGTTCCATCAAATCATAAAATTTTTGTTGAAAATTTATTGTATTGTTTCACATACGTACTTTTAACAAAAAATATATTTTATGTTTTTCGTCACATAAAGATAAGTTAACAATGCCAGAAGGTATCTTAAATTATATTTTGGATATATTTTTGTTTATTTCATATGCAAATAGTACAATTTCATGAGTTTCTATAATATTTTGTATATATACGTTGCTATCTGTATTAAAATAAAGTGTGTTTTATTTTGTTATCTTAAATGTGTTATTATAATTGTAATTTTAATTGACAAAATATACATGTTTGTAGTAATTTATCAATTTTCAAAATGATATTTTTTACTTTTTGTTAGTAAAATTATAGATGGATTGAATTTTTCGAGTTTTATATATTAAATATTAATTATTGGAAAAATATGGTTGTTCAAATATTTTTCTTAAAGGATTTCTCAATCCTAATTTAAAAAAATGTGTTTGTTTAATGATACAATTTATTTTATATGTTAAACTATAAATTTGTTTTTATTAATATTCAGTTTTGGTACCTACTTTTAATAAGTTAAAATATTTTTTCAAAATGATTTTTATTAATTTGTTTAATTCATTTCTAAATTATTAATTCCAAATCACAAAGACCACTTTTTTTATTTTAGCATAACAAAAAAATCGTCAGATATTAGTGAATAGAAATTTTATTTATTTTTTTAATTTTTTTTGTTGATTTATAAAAAAATTCAAAAAATTTTAGTTATGTAGAATTATTTTTTATTAACGTTTTTAAATTTAATAATTCTTCATTGATATTTATTATTAATATATATATATATATATATATATATATATATATATATATATATATATATAATCTAAATTTAATATTTCATAGAATTGCTACATTTATGAAAAATATTAAAAATGTACTATATTTCAAGATTCTAAGAGATAGTTCCAATAAACTAAAATAATATTATGTTATTAATATTACATTTTTATTTATAGGTACTTCACACGTAATGAAAATTTTATAACACGTAAATATTAAAAAATGTATTACTTTTATATGAGTTCATATAGCAAAAAGCTGACTGTTAAAGAAAATGTAATCATACATAAAGACTTTTATCTATGTAATATGAATTGAACATAATAATAAAAATAGAAAATAATTAGTTAAAAGGTACAAAGTAACTAAAATGAAAATATATTGGGAAACTTAAGATTTCCAAACAAATTCTGTAACTTCGTCAAAAAGAATAAAACTTAAAATTATTTTAGACTAAATACCATATTTACTTATTGTAAATGTTTAAAATAAAAGTGTATTTAAGAAATTTCATATGAATAAAATCAATATATTAAAGCAAAATCTAAATTATAAATGTACAAACACACCTAGATGAAATATGCTTTCAATAAACGACGAAGTCGTGAAATACAAATGGAATTTTGTTGTAAATAAAAATAAACTCATAAAAAGAATCCGTCCACATTTTTTCCATCATAAACTTCGTGACCGAACCAACTCGCAAAGTTGTCCTCTGTAAACAAAAGAGCACGGGAGTGTTGCTGCACCTACTTGTGAAAGCTAAAAATTCTATTATGTACAGAAAAGAGGTCACATGACTTGTGTTTTTCTGTATTTCCGTTTCGAGAAAACTGAAAGATATTTCATTTTTCAGTATATATTTTATATAATTCTGTTTATATAAAATACATAATAAAGATATCGTTGGATGAAACTACATGAAAATATTATTTAATACTACTTGATTTATAAACGCAAACATTTAAAATAAAAAATATTTGTGTTTCTTTTTTTTAAATAAATACATTTAGTTTAAAAATACATACATATATATATATATATATATATATATATATATATATATATATATAAAAATATATAAACTAAATTCAAGTAATTAAAAGCTAATTATATAGGATGGCCCAAATGAGGTTGAATGATTTAAACATATAATTACTTACTTACAACGTTTTTATTATCTTTCAGTTTTATTTGGGCCATCCTTTAATTAATTTCGCATTATATTTAAATAGAATTACTTTTTATTGAAGAAATATAAATTATTATACTTCTGTAAATAACATTAATAAAAACACAAAAAAGTTAGACAAGTTTATAATTTTAATATATTTTTCTCTATCTGACATATATTTTTATTTTCCAGTTATTTGAAAATTTCTGATGTTATTCTTACACACGAATTTTTAAAATTGAAAATATTCTTTTAATTGCTAATTAGAAAGATAATTTAATTTTTATTTATATTTCTCTCGAATGTATTTTATCTCATATACAATATTATTATTTATATATATATATATATATATATATATATATATATATATATATTAAATCGTAATAAAAGTAATATGAGCACAATATATCTCAGTATAAATTATTTATCAATTTAAATTTCCAATTTAATATTTGAGAGAGTCGTTAAAATGATATATTTTTTGTTTGTTTCCGGAATGAAATATGTAATGTGAAAAAAATCGTTATGACTTCGACAAAATAATCTGAAAAACGAAAATGTAATTAAAAACAAATATTTTTTATTTTAAGTTGTAATTTGAATTGTATACAAAACGTTTTGTAAATATATTATTTGTATTTTGTCTCATTAGTTATTTTTTTTCTATCTAAATAAATATAATATATATATATATATATATATATATATATATATATATATATATATATATATATAAGGAATGAGATTTTAACAATTTTTTACTAATTTTTATTTTCGTTTTAAAATTTAAATTGAATTTATCAATTACATAAATATTTATTAAAAAATCTGTTCTAAATAAAATGTGTAGAGAGATAAACTAACTGAAATTTATTAATAAAGTTTATTTAAAATTAATGTAAATTACTATATAGTTTAAAATTGTAATTATTTTTTTTATAAAAAAATTAAATTCAAATATTTAAATTGAATAACAATGATAAAATCTGATCCATTTTTAAATATTGTTATTAATAAAAATTGATGACAATAAAAATTTTTTTAATTTAGAGATTATCTTATAAAATCATAATATAGGATGGCTTAAGGGGTTATACGCAGTTAGAAATTTCAAAAAATCGTTTTTTTTTGCATTTTCGGAATGCACATATATTTGAGTATATTCTCTGAAAATTTGAAGTAAATCCGATAAATATTTTCGGACATACACCTGAATTTTTACCAAATTTTTAACTATGTGTAAACTACTTCCGAAACTCCAAACGCGTTTATCTCAAAACGGTGTTTTCATAGTCGGTGATCTCGATATCTCAGAAATGGCTAAACCAATCGGTCTCAAATTTTCACACAATCTTCTCAAATATATTCTTCAGGTATTGAACGAAGAAATAAGGTTTACAAAAATTATTACTATTTTTTTTAAACAATTTGGAGCAAAAATTTTAGTAAAAAACAAAAAAATTTTTTCAAGTAGACGCCATTTTGTCAAAAATGAAAATTTTTATTATTCCTTTGTTCAATACCTGTATTAATCTATCCTTTAAAAGAATTGACCATATTTTTTGATTTCAAATAATCCAAACCGCCGATATGGAGATCACCGCCAAGCGCCTTTTTTTGGAGGTCGTTCGGGACATCGTCTGCAGGAGCGGTGTACTTCAATATTTTTTTATGATCGACATGTTATTTTATTCTTGAAAGTAGGATCTATTCAAATAACCATAATTTGTAATTGCAAAATAAATACTGTTTCTAAAAAAAATTTCTAAAAAAACGTCGTTTTTGCGCCTAGCAACTGCGTATAACCCCTTAAATGAAATTGAAGGGTTTAGTGACATATTTAGTTCCTTACTATCATTTACTATCCTTTAGTCTTATTTGGCCACTATATATTTTTTTTAAATTTATCTTAAATTTTCAAAACATTTGTTGTATGTTGAATATGTTTAAAAAATATATATTCTAAGTTTTGCTATTTTTAAGAAAATAACGTAATTTAGGTAATTAAGCTAATTAGAAAATAATGTACACATTATTTTTATTTTCATTTAATGCAAGCAATATTTTACATTTTAAATATTTAATTCTGACAAAAATATACTCGAAAACATTACCATTTAAAACTTTTAGAAAAAGTAACAAATATTTTTAATAACGATAAAAATGCTTACGTGTATGTGTATATATATATATATATATATATATATAATTAAATAGTTATTGAATACTATTATAAAAATGGAAAAATAGTCCCATAAAGATTCTTTTTCCTACGAAATTTATATTGCAAAAACAATTAACTGTTCGCATTAAAATTATTTTCACTGTATAAAACATGAACAAATAATGTAATGAATGCAAAAACGCCCGATTTCACAAACACGCTAATAATTCGAATTTTCCGTTGGTATAAAAAAATGTAGCGAGATGAAAAAGAGTACTATGTTTTTTTATATACAATATACAGTGGTAGGATATTAGAGAGACAAAAACCAGTACGACAACATATTAAAAATGACTGTTCATGATCCATTGTTCAAAAACGATAAAGCGAAATTATTGGATGGAGTAATTAACAAGGGATTTTTTCGTACTTTTTATATTTGGTTAAAGAACGAAATTGAATAAAATTTCATTTTTTACGCATTTTTCTGCCATATTAACATACTGATTTGGTGAGTAATAAAACATGATTTTGAACAATGAATGATTAATTATTGAGAATACATGTTTATTTTCATTTAATTACGTTTTATACGTATATTAATAGTATAGTCATTTATAAATTCGTCGCTTTTGTTATTTATTATGTAATTAATTGAAAATAAACAATTTATTTACGGTAAGGTTAAAAATAGACACTATAAACTAGTACAATGTTTAAATAGACAATATTGATTTTAATTGTATATACAAGATAATTATATACAAATACAAATATATGTATATATATATATATATATATATATATATATATATATATATATATATATATAAAGGCAATTTTTTTTTAATATTAAACTTGTTACAAATTATACATTAATTGAAAAATGAATAACATTACTCTTTAATTATATTAATTGTTATAATATGAACTACAAACGTAATAATTAAATATATTACTTATAAATAATTGACATTTATATGAGTAAAATGTAACATATTATTTTTTTTAAAAAAAGCGTGACTAAATTAATATTTTATTGTTTAGAAAAAATAATATTAATTTACTTTCGAAGTTTTTATTTCTTATCATATATATATATATATATATATATATATATATATATATATATATATATATATATATATAAATGAAGTACAAAAAAATTGAAATAATATATTAATTGTAATTATACATATAAAAGAGATATGTATAAATAAAATAATACTGTTGTAAATTACACGTGTAAAAGAATACAAAACATTTTTTCCATTTTCAACTCAAGGTTATATTCTTATATATATATATGCGTATGTGTGTTTTTATATATAACAATAAAAAAATATATATAATTTGAAAAATTAATATATAATTAAAAATATTAATAATTTAAAAATATCTGTTTTTTTACAAAGTAAAAATTAATCTGATAATCAATAATGTTATTTAATTGTAAACATAATATAATTATTTATTTTTAATTAACTCTTCTATGCGTAAAATAAAAACTCATAACATTAATTTTCGTAACACAGTAAAATTATCATTTTTTCAAAACTTTTAACGACATTCTTATTTCACTATTTCCTTAAAACTTTATTAAATTCGCTTGTAAAATTTCTTAATTTCACTGTACGTTTATATTTTTATTTATCTATTTATCTTTATATATCTGTCTATCTACCTTTACCACATATGAATTTTGATCCCCAACACCACAATGTTTATAAAGTGTTCAATAATCACTTATTGTTTATAACTATGTTGGCTGATGCGTATTTCGATGGGGATGCCATCAGCGTCAGAGCCCTTTTGTTAAAAAAAGGCTCTGACGTCTATTTATCTATTAGGTCGTGTATTATGAAATTTCGGATTATTATATCGGAAATAATATAAAAATCCATTTTATATTACAAGACCTAATCTCTCTCTCTCTCTCTCTCTCTCTCTCTCTCTCTATATATATATATATATATACATACACACTCACAAACATACACACATCAGGGAGCACCGCTTCTACTCGCTTTGTTCGTTACCCCCGAATTTGGTTTTAACAATGTAAGTAAGTAATAAAAAATAAAACTTTTATAAAGCTATGCGGTTGCTTTTGTAATGATGATATTTGTTATTAATAGATGGTCTAATGTGCACTTAAATCTAATGCCAATACAATTAAAATTTATTTTGTCGAAAAAACTGTTATTAAAAACTGTTCGAAAAAATCTGCTAGGAAATTTATTTTTTATCATTTTTTTTTTTAATTTTATTGCCATTAAATTTGTACTTCGATAATTTTTGGAAAACTTTGGGAGAGTACAGAAACAAAAATTGTCTCTTTTTTGCTATGGAACTATTATATATATATATATATATATATATATATATATATATATATATAATAGTTTTATTGTAAAATTAATATCAATAATGCTCAGGCTACTTCGAACGTGAACGATTACATCCGAAAATTAACGATTGTTATTGAGGAGTGATATGAAAATTTCAACACACATCTTTCCGTAGTTGCAATCGTTAATTTTTGGAGGTAGTCGATCACAATCGAAGTAGATTAATGACATTAATTATATATACATATAGTGTATATATATATATATATATATATATATATAAATACATATACAGAATTTATATATAAGCAGAAAGACTACAAATACAACCACAAATTAAATATTCATTAGTCAAAACAATTTTATTTCGTTTATTTCGTTTGTAAGCAATTTTAATATGAATTCAAATCAATATAAAATTCATTTCACAATTGTATTATTTGTAAAATATTATATATACAATGTAGTTAACAATCTTTTGAATTAACAATTTAAAATATGACCTATATATTAAATTTTAAGTATTATAAAATAATACTTGAGTTTCAGTATAGTCGGATTCTCTAAAACAATTATATATATATATATATATATATATATATATATATATATATATATATATATATATATATATATATATATATATATATATATGTATATGTATATATATATATATATATATATATATATATATATATATATATATATATATATATATATATATGTATATATATATGTATATATATATGTATATATATATATATAAAAGTTTGTATGTGTGGGTGTTTTTATTGGAAAAATCTGCATGTAAAATTGCAATTGGATAATATCATATTAATGATAAGTAAAATTCCTTTAGCTCATTTTTTCACTCATATAAATCAGTCTGTGAAGATATTAACGTAACACGCATACGGGATAAAGCGTATTCTTCGTAAAGAATGTAAAAAAAATTACACAAGCTTTCGTCGGTAGGAAATAATCCCACGTATTAAATATTCCATCATGCTGGTACATTTAATTCTAGTTCGCCACGAGAAGCGTCATTAAGTCATGGACGATTTAGTATGTCGTCGTAGATATTCGTTTCTCAACCTCATTTCACACAAAACCACCCTTCAGTTTCCCTTGAAGCACTGGCGTCGATTTCCTAGACAACAATTGTGTACACGTGTAAACATTGTATCTAATGATATATGATTATCTTGATGATCTATGATGTGGTGAGTACTTGTTTACTTTACTGGAATTTATGTATAGTATAGTATTACTACAGTTTCATTTGTGTTAATCGTGAAAGTTCTACGCGATACTAAAATAAATTGCCCTTAGAAAACAACGATATTACAAGAGAAAAAATTATGATATTTTTATGGCTACTTTATCATACTTTCATATCAAAAGTTTCTAAGGCTATTTTACTCATATATTATTTGAAATTACTAATTAGATTTTTACTTTATTAAATTATAATTTAATCATTAATGTACAATAATATGAAATACCTTTCTTTATTTATATATAAGCAGTGTTTGTATCTCTGTGTATAATCTATTTAAATATTTTCAATTATGATTTAATTAATAAATTTATTTTTTAATCCTTTTATAGTCTCTTATTTGTAATAACTAAATATAAACTAACGAAATAATTTGTACATTTCTGATTTCATTATTTTATTGTATTTTCAGGAAATTTTAAAACCCCGAATTTAAAATAAATAAATAAAATAAATAAGTCTATTAAGTATTTAAAACAAAACTACGTTCATGATCGCAATTCAGCTCTCAAGAACTTCATATGTAAGTGTAAACACTTTGATGAGCAAATCACTATCTTTGCAGCAAGCTCGAGTACTTGTGAAAAAACTCTCAGCTTTTGTTAAGAGTGAAATTCTCGAATGAAGTGTAAACAAGTTTGCAAGTTAGTCTTGAGAAGTTTCACTCGTGGATATCATTAGAATTTAACAATGTTTTGTTCAGATTTCTATCTGTTCATTTTCAGCTATAAAATTTTTATTTATAATATATCGAACGATAATAAAAGTTAACTACTAATAAAATGAAAAATATTGAAGTTTACTACCTGAATTTTAATAGAAAAATATATTAAAAATAAATTCAATAAATAAATAAAAATTTGCTATATGTAATATTTTTATAAATATATTTTTAATACAAATATCTTGAAAACATTTTGAAAATATAAATATTTTTTCAAGAAACAAACTTGTTCGAACTATTTAAATATTAATAAATTTCAATAAGATAAATATACATAAATAGTTCGAAATACGCTTAAGTATTTAGTTATAAGCTCGATGTCAGTTTCAAACTAACTGAAAATTCATCTATAATCCTGTCAAGGTATTTATATTTAACTGTCAAACTATTACTCAACGTTTGTTTGCTTTAAAGTGTAATAGGTTCAAAAGTTGGTTTTGTTTAGTTTATACGAAGTTTGTAGTTTATTACGTTAGTTATTAAAATTGAAAATTAGTAGTTTTAATTAGAATTTCTTAATTTTATTTGGAAAAAGGTATTTATGTTAACTCAACTTAGGTATTGTATATTGGGGTTACATTTATTAATATATTATGTTGTAAGTTACTTATTTTTTATTATAGTATTGAAATAAATTCAGAAAAATACAATTATTTTTTTTTAAAATTACAAATTGTAATTTATTAAAAAATTGGATTTATTAAAAAATAAATTAGATTTGTTTTTTAGTTCTAAATAAAAAAATTGTATATGAAAATGATTGTTTAGAAGAAATAAAATATTAATAAATAGTTACGAAAGAAAATGAGACAATTAGTTTTAAATAATAAAGAAATATAATTGAAAACAATTCAATCGCAGAGACTTAATTAACATCCGTTGTTAAAAAAGCTAAATTTCCAAAACATTTCTATTTTTAATGAAATTCCAAGCAATTATGGTAAATAAAACAAAACGGAATTGAACATCACAATGTACGTACTTAGAGAAAAATATTCAAATTAAATTCCAGTATACGATTGTATTTAGCCTTATAATTCGAAACTGGATGTGCATTTTGTAAAATTCAAATCACGAAGAACGAGAAAAGTATTGATTCGACCTTCTTTCTTTTTATTCATATTGAAGACATGGAAGTATGCGAACTTAGACGATACGTAAGCTAAAAAATAGATTATTTTCGAAAAGTTTTTCTTTTCCTACAAGTCTGTATTACGAATATTTCGTACGGTTATTTCGCGATAAAGATATAAATGATACACGTGCGTGTCATAATAAAAATTTATATTCAATGTTATTGCTTTACATTGATATTTATTTTAGATGTTGTATTTTATTCTTATTTGTTTTGTTATATTTACAATATTGAGTTTGAAAACTGTGCAATTAAACATGTATAAAGTACGATAACTAAATATGACGAGTTTTTTTTAATATTTTATTAAATAAAGATAAAGCAATATATATATATATATAGGGTTTTAAAATAAACGCTTCATACTATTAAATGTAAATAAAACAAAAAGTATTTAATTAATTAGTTTTTTTTTCATTTCAGCATATTCTATAGCACAAATGATGAAATACAATTTCACTCATATGACCACCAAGATTTCGCTTGACATAGTTCATTCGTTTAGTCCAATTTAAGTTACTTTTTAACATAATTGTGATCCAATCTCATAAATTATACATTCAATGTTTATTTTTAATGCTTCTGTTGTTTGTGGTTTATCAGCATAAACAAATGATTTTACATAACTAACAGAAAATTTTGCAATCGAATTAGATTACATTATCTTGTTTACGAATTGATGGGTCCATTTCGTGAAATAATGGACTCATTAAACTTCTGTTTCAATTAGTTTATTGAAGTGTTTACAATTTTTCAGCATTGTTGAAGTGTTAAATGTTCCATAATAATTTGTCAAATTATACTAAGTTGTAATCTCTGAATGAGCTTAAAAAAATCCAAACATGGCTGCCACCAGCTGTCAAAGTTTTGACATTCTTTTTGGAAAACTCTCTCACTCTCTCTCTCTATATATAAAATATTTTAAAATTTACTGAAACATTTACAGACTGAATAATTTTAATTTAACTAACTGAAATATAATATTAATTCCAAACGGCAGTAACTAATTGAAAAATATAGCATTTTTAATTTTCTTAAATGAACATATTGTATTATTAACTAATATTCTAATATAATTACCTTGAAAAATGTCAACATTGTAAGTAAAATTCATGATCGAGCTAGTAAGTTAATATAAAATTAAGATATAAAGTTCATATAATCAACTTGCAACTCTCTAAACTTATATGAGAATTTCACAAACGTAGATAACTTTTAATTCAATTGCGAATATAAATCAAATTCGGAGAATAATTTATAATACAGAGAGTAAAGACTGAAATCATGATGAGCAAGACAAACTCGTAGCAAGATGCTTTATTGAATAAATGAAACAAATCAAATGGATTATTATTGAATTAAACGAACGAGAAAAGAAAATAAATAATTTATATACATATACAGTTAACGAAATTACGGTGTGTTTACTTGACTCGTCGGAAATAAACAATTAACAAACGACCCCATTAAAGCTCTGACCTTGGAACACGAACGAAAAGTCGTAATAACCCACGCAAAGATAATTTCGAACAGTAGTTGCAATCACGGTGTTGCTGCCGCCAGCATAAACATTAACAGAGAGATGACGTTACGCAGCATCACACAAATTGGCTTATTGGTACATAGACGACGTTCAGGCCGCGTACGCTTGATTGGCGGAGCTATCTAACGCTTACTGTTCGACAAAGATTATATTAGACCCCCTGAACAGTTTAACTAGGTAACTAATGCTCACCAACTGTTAGAGCAATGATGAGCTAACACAAACTTTGCTCGCTGTATGATGGAAGTTAATTACTCTCACTTGTTAGTTTTAAACTCTAGTTTAGTGTTATTTTACTGTACTCTAATGACACGTACCACTATAAACTACTCACTTTTAGCATATATATACATGTTAGTAGCACGGTTTTAGAACTTATCCTAAAATAGATCATATATCACAAGCGGTTTCATTTACAAACTACTATTACGAATCTTTATTAAGTAATACGATATGCAGCTAATCATGTATATTATATGCATACATCTGTATATATATATATATATATATATATATATATATATATATATATATATATATATATATATATAGTGAGTCAAAGTGAAACTCATAGAGTATTATGTTCAATAAATTTTTGTATATAAATTTTTAAATAAAAAAAAATCCTTTTATATTCGACTTAAATTGTTTATTAAAGATATTTTTATCATATAAAAATAAATAAATCATAAAATAATAATCATAAAATAATTAAAGACCAAAAAAAAGTACGAATTCTGAAAAATCATTCAAAAACACATCAAAATGAAACTCATACAACTAACAAATTATTTATTAAAATAAAATTTACAATCGATTAAATTATTTTAGTACTTAATAGAGTAGCCTTTATTAATTTTTATAGCCTTTAAACGATTCGGGATGATTTAACTAATTTTTCACAATAAGCTAGATCATTTTTTCCCATTCTTCTAATAATACTTTTTTAAATCATTTTTATTGCTATTAGTGTGTGTTCTAATAGCAACTTCTAAGTGATTCCATAGATTTTCAATCACATTTATATCAGGTGATTATGGTGGTGTTTCCAGTACTCTGGGGCAGTTATATAACAACCAACTATGTGTTTTATAAGCTTTGTGCTTGGGGTCGTTGTCTTGATAAACATTAAATGTTTGTAAAATTCCAAGTTTTTGAGCACTGGCTTTGAAATTTTTTCCTTAATAAATCAATATAAACATTTTTATTTATAATGTCATCTATAAAATTAAATTTCCAACCCCTCTCGTAGACATACACCACCATACCATAACATGTCCGCTCCCATGTTTGACTGTAGGACGGAAGTATTTTACAGACATTTCTGTATTTGGTTTCTGCCATACATTAATTCTCCCATTGGATCCAAATAAATTATATTTGCTATTGTCCATAAACAAAATATCTTTTCAATAATCAAAACTCTTATTAATATGTTCCCAAACGAAGCTTAACCTTTTGTTGCGATTAGCTAGATTTATGAAAGGTTTCTTCCTGGCAATACGAGCATGAAACCCATTTTTATTTAGTATATTACGAATTTTTTTGAGGATTGATTTTTTATTTAGATACTTTTTAACTTCTAAAGTCAATTTGGGTGCGCTAATTTTCGAATTTTCTTTAATTTTTCGTAGAATCTAACGCTCGTCATGGTTATTAAAAATCTTGCGAAGACTCTTTTTGACTTTATTGTCAACACTTTGACCATTTTTAAATCTTTTTATTACAGATTGCATTGTAGCGTTGTTTTTATTAACTATTTTTCCAATTTCCCGTAGAGTTTTTCCATTTTTGTAATGAAAAATCATTAGTTTTCGCTCGTCCGTCGATGATTGTCCCCTTTGTCTATTCAAAGTGAAAATCCAACTTATATTTTTTACAAAATGATTACAAACGACTTAACAATAGGTTTTTTTTATAACCAAAGTGACCAAACACATATTTGAAGAGTATACTTTCTTAACACAGCAGTTTTCAAACGAGAATAATTAGTTTTATGAGTTTCATTTTGATGTATTTTTTGTTCATTTTTCAGAAATGGTTACTTTTTCTGGAGTAGAAGTATTAATTTACGATTGAAATTTTCAAATATAATAAAAATAACCCTATTAAAGAACTTAAGCAAAAAAAATAAAGAAAACTGTTATTATATTAAAATATATGTGTAAAATTATCGGAAACATAACTCTATATGAGTTTCACTTTGACTCACTATATATAATTATATATATATATATATATATATATATATATATATATATATATATATATATATATATATATATATATAGTATGACCCAAATGAGACTGAATAATAGTATAGAAGAGTAAGTAAGTAAATATATGTCTAAACCCTTCAGTCTCCTTTGGTCCATCCTATATATTAAAAATACATTTAAGCATAATTTTTGGAAAATGTTAATATGTGTATGTATATTATAGGTATACATTAATTTCATTCAAATTAAAACTTTATTATTTTAAAAAATTAATATTCACTTAACATTAGAACTACCAACGAATAAGAAATATCTATTTTTATCAAAGTGGCCAAAATGACTGGTTTTAAAAAAAATATAATACGTAGTTCAAAAAATAATGTATTTTTTATATTATTTTTTGTTTGATTTGGAGTTAATTTATGATAAATATAAGATTCTTTAAAAATAAATCATACATAATATTGATTTTACTACGAAAATAAACATATAAATAGAGTCAACTATTATTAATTCAGCACAACTGTTGATTCGGATATAATTTTCGAGAGAATAATTTTTTGTATATTTTTTTATTTATATTCAATATATCTTTAACTAGTGGTCAGCTATCTATTTTTTATATAATTACGTATATGCTTGTGTTTATTTTTTATTTAAGAATTTTATTACTTTTAAGTGAAGAAATGTTATTTATTGTTATTTACAATATAGTTTGTGTATTTGATTCGTATCTCTTTGAAAAAACTAAACTGACATACTACTATTGCATATTTCTTTTTTTTAGAAATGTTTGAAATTTTAACAATTTGTGAGGTTTGTTTGTGATGGATTAAATATCACCATGTGTTAAGTTTTTATGATTATTATTTTTATGTTAGAATAGTGTTTTGATTTTAACATCTCTAATATATTACTCTCATGCATATGTTTCATAACCGCATTGTTTAAAATATTATATTCGACAGTGTAAAATACTTAATAAATTTCATACTGTTGGGCCATTATCTAAGTTTATCATATGCGATTTATTTTTGAAAATTTTTGGTTAATTTCCAAGTAAACTGTATGTGTTAATATAACTATTATGATCTGACAAATTTAATAATTAGGCATCTTATAGGTCCCAACAATGCCAAATAAGTGATTGTCGACTGTAATATATTACATTTTTACTTGCATACTATCGAATAGTAAAATGATATATTAATAGACATATTTTTTGCAAATAGAGATTTTTTGAGGGTACATTTTCCGCAAATATTTATCTATAAAAGCAAAAGGTTTTGGAAATGTTATGAGAAACTTGGAAAATTATATGTAATTAAAATTTTATATAAATTCTCAGATAATCAAAATAAGTACATAAATTTATTTTTATAAATATAATTTTTTTTCAAAATTAATATATTTGTAACTATTTTTACAAAAGAGTTATTAATATATCAAATATAAGTATGATACTATAATAAACATTTCATATAAAATTATATAGAAAAAAAATTTTTTTTTAGTAAGTTCGTCATTTTATACTATTTACATAGGTAAACTATTTATATACAATTATATTTTAGAAAAAATAAAGAGAAAAAATGAAAATATATTAAATTGATTATTACAATATTTTAATGAAAGTTGTGGAAAATCTCAGAAAATGTAACATAATTTAAGTAGGGAATATTTATAAAAAAAATTGAAACTAGTTATTTTTGCTGATTTGGTAGTTCTAGTGTTAATATAGTATCATCCAAATGTAACGCCTAGATTTGTGTTTTATTCAAAAGAAAAAACTATACACATGTTTCTCTATATACAACCCTATACATGATTCTTTTTAATAAAACACAAACCTGGGTGCCACAATTGGATGATCCTTTATAATAATTTTAGTGTGTAACAAAAATATATATGAAATGATTTAAATTAATAGTAAAGTTTTTAATTTGGGATTTTAATTTAAAATAATTATAACAATCAGGAAACAATAACAATAATTAAGTGACAATAAATGATTTTTGATTCTAATTTTCTTTTAGTAACTTTTTTATAAAGCTTGATTATAAATAAAATTACTGAGCAATTGTCCAAAAATAATAATTATGATACACGTTGTATTGCAACAATTGGGATTTTTTTAAATTTATATTTTTAGAAAAGTACAAGAATTGTTTCTTTTCTTTCATTATAATATTAGTGAATATGTGTCTGTAGGTGTGTATATATATATATATATATATATATATATATATATATATATATATATATATATATATACGTATATTGTCTCGTATCTCGTCGTATAGATATATATATATATATATATATATATATATATATATATATATGAGGTTGTTTGATAAGTTCGTGTAAAAATAAAAACTGCTTCATTTTTTTGAATAAATCGTTTTTATTTTTCAACATAGTCTCCTTTTAGGTTTATACACTTCATCCAACGCTGCTCTAGTTTGTTGATCCCTTCCGAATAATAGGATTTATCCAAGTCTGTAAAATAGTCATTCGTTCCTGCAATCACCTCCTCGTTCGAATAAAATCTTTTTCCCGCGAGCCATTTCTTCATATTAGGGAACAAATAATAGTTCTATGGAGCCAAGTCTGGAGAATAGGGGGGATGTGAAACGATTTGGAACCCTATTTCCATTAGTTTTACGGCCACAACTGCTGAGGTGTGAGCTGGTGCGTTGTCGTTATGAAAGAGGACTTTTTTGTGGGCTAATCGGGAACGTTTTTCTTGCAACTCGGTTTTCAAACGATCCAATAACAATGAATAATATGCACCTGTAATGGTTTTACCCTTTTCCAAATAGTCGATAAAGATTATTCCTTGCGAATCCCAAAAGACGGACTTATCAAACGACCTTGTACTCGTATATATCATACTTATCAGTTTTTCTCTATTTACTTCTACTTATTTTTAAGACCATATTTTTTGATTTCAAGTGGATAATATATATGTATAAATAGGGTAGCCCAAATAAAACTAAAAGTTTAGAAATGCATTTACTTGGTTACTATCATTTACCATTATTTGTTATCTTTCAATCTCATTTGAACCATCCATATATATATATATATATATATATATATATATATATATATATATATATATATATATATATATATATATATATATATATATATATATATGGTAACACAAATGAGACTAAAGGATATTAAAGAATAGTCAATGATAGTAAGGAAGTAAATGTATGTCCAAATTCTTCAGTTTTATTTGGGCTACACTATATATATATATAAAAATATTAGGTTGGCAAGTATCTCCCTTCCGCTTTTTTTTTTTTTTTTTGTACATAGCTGCGAAATTCAAAAGACCAGAAGGCGGAAGGGAGATATTTGCCAACCTAATATATATATAAAAATTTTTTAATCTTATATATAAAAGAAAATTAAATGGAAATAACAGGATAATTAAAAAATAATTTCAGTTAAAATAATTTGATAACAAGTTGATGAATAATAAAAGTTCGAAATAATTTTTGAAACAAACTAGAGTAATAAAGTTTTAATCGAGTAACAGAATGTGTATTCACTACAAAAACGAAGCTACGTTGATAGTATATCATTAAATATTTTATTAAAGCTGGACATTTTATTAAAATATAGCGTCACATGAAAATTCTTACATTTCATATGTATTTTAATATCAAGCTCAATTTCAGTGTTAGCGTTTATTACCAGATTGTGAATGTAAGATAACAACGTAATGATTTTGACAAATTAAATACGACGTTCAAATGGTGAATGTCATTTATAATTTACACTCGGTTTAACTTTAATGAATATTTAACCGAATATTACTATATTTTCAATTTAAAATATGGCTAGGAAATTAAATATAACATTGGATGATTTTTAAAGGATTGTTTTTTTTTTAAAAAAAGTTTTATTTCGTGTAAGATTTATTGAAGTAAAAATAAAACTGTTTTAAAACGACTTAATAATTTTTTTGAGTATTTATATTTAAGTATAAAACGAATAATCTGCATAAAATCGATTAAATTTCATTACTGTCTTATAATATTTTTATATCAATTTTAATTACAATAAAACTTTAGTCTGAAAGATAAAATATCAAAGTTTTTTAATATCTTAAAATACATTTTTCAGTATTACATACTATTATAAAAAATATACATAAATACTTCATTTAATACAAACTTGAATATGAAGAAAAATCCAAAAAATAATAAAATAATATGTAAAGAAATAAAAATAATCAATCAAATGCGACACATTTTGAATAATTCTACGACTAATGTTTACTCAATGATAATAAATAATCCATTAAATTTAACAACATTCTGTTGTCGTTTACAGCATTTAATGTAAATATTTTTTTAATAATTTTTTTGTGCATCATTATTTTTTAATACCTATTGTATATCCACACTGATGTCTCTCGCACTTAACGTATTTGAATAAAGATATCGAATTACATTACGATGCTCGAATTTCTGCATCGAACTAATGGATATTTAGAAGCATCTGTTAAGATTTGACTGAAAGTAAATTGCTTACTGAAAAACAATTTATTTTCTTATATAATTTTATATGAGATTTTTATTATAGTATCATATTAATATTTGATATAATATTTAATAATTCTTTTGTCAAAATACTTACAAATATTTTCGTTTTAAAAAAGAATAATATTTTTAAAAATAAATTTCAACTGAAAAAATATTTTAAATTTTATTTAATCTTAATAAAAATATATAGTAATTGTAGTCGAGGTTTAAACAAAGTTATAAAGATTTAATTAAAACGGTGGTTTATATTCGTACATTTAACTCAATATTTAATTAAAAAATAGTACAAAATTCTAAAAGAAATATTTTCATATGTAGAAAAAATAAACAAATTCGTTTTTTTAAAAAATATAACACGAAACACAATTTAGTTAAAATTCGTCAAATGTTTTGATGTCAAAGTTCACGGTTTTATATCAACATAGACTGAATGAACAGTTTACGAGATATAATAAAACTGATTGATTTAACGTGTCCAATGCTCATTTTTTTACAAGATGTCAGCAAGAAATGCTTTATGGGAGGTTAATGTATACGTCAGGGATTTTTATCACACCATTTTTCTTGCGACTGGAATGAAAAAAATAATAATTCATATATTATTTTCATTCAAAAAAATCACATTTCTTTATCGATTTTATTCATATTTGTCTGATTTTATTAAATATTTCTGAATTTATAAAAATGTTTAAAGATTCAATATCGCACGCTTAAATTTTGAACGTTTTAAGAAAAAAATATTATTAATCATTAATAAACAATTTAACAATATTGATAATAAATAAAGTTTTCTTTGTATATTTTAATAAAAATGTAAAACTAGGAGTATCTTTCTTTATTAAATAACTATTATTGAACATTTTAAATATAATATCAAATATACTTTTGAGAAATACTCGTATATATTATTTATGATAGAAATTAAAATGTTAACTTATGTACAATATTTTATTTAAATAAAGTTAAAATTTAATTATATGTAAATATGATACGAAACTATTACAAAAATATGATTGATTAACTATAATTTCTATACAATTTCCAGTTTAAAATATTTAATAAAACCAAATAAATTAATCATATTTTTTCATAAATTAAATCTAAATCTGTGTAAAAAATTAAATTTCGAATTTTTATAAACACTTTCATTTTACTAAGGTTTCAATTATTGAGGTAATTATTTAAAATAATTTATTAATATCTATTGAATTATTTGATGAAGTTGTTACATAATTATGTATAAAATAACTAATAAACATTGTTATAGATATATTTTCTATAACTTAATATAACAATAAGTTCATGATATTTAAAAATTGTCAATATATGTAACGATATTTTGAAAATGTTATAGTTTTTTTATTCATTACAGTTTTTTTTAAGAAAATTTATTAAAGATGGCAGGAAAAAAATATGGTGGTTTGAAAATAAAATAATATGAATTTCCAAACAGTTGTCGATGATAAATGGTTTAGAAACATGGTTGAACCTTTCTCGGATTCTGTAAAATAAGATTTTCCTCGACAATATAGGTATCTGCTTAACATGTGAAATACATATCAGTGCAATAGAAAATGAACTTGATTTGAAAATAAATGATTAATGAAATTTTAAATTCTAATTTTATATATTTATAAAATATAGTCATAAAACATGAAATATATTTTATCCTATCGTAGTTAATAACAAATAAAATTTCAGGAAATGAGAATGGAAAACTGGATTGTGTCTAAGATAAAATATTGATTTTCAACACAGCTTTTCACTAAAATCTACTGTGTCTATATGCTAACAGAGGGCATTAATACTATCCAATGAAAATGGCGAGGAAAATATTTGTAATATACTGTATTAATATTTATTAATAATAAAAGTACAAATAATATATAAATGCTTGTAGAGAGTTTCTTAAAATTCTGCACTCTTTATAAAAGAAAAATAGAAAATATTTATATATACAATTTACTGAAGACTTTCACATTGAGGAAAAGCTTTCAAGTAGAGCTTTCGTCATTTCTAGTTGAAAGATGGCGTCAGTTTTTAAAAACAAAGTTATTTATGTCTTATACATACATACATACACAAATACATACATACATATATATATATATATATATATATATATAGATTTTAATTTTATTAATATTTCTAATCCAATATTTCTTTTTCCACACTTAACTTTTAATACATAAATAGAAAATATTTATATTTTTTAAATCTAATTATTCATTTCATTCATTATTAATTTGATACTAATGTCTTCTTTAATTTTAAAACTTTTGTAATAACTTTTGTTTTTCTAATATATATAGTGTTTTCCAATAAGAATGTCAGGACTTTAACAGCTGGTGGTAACCATGTTTACATTTTTTTAAGCTTATTTTGACATTTCAACAAAGTATATTTTGGCAAATTATCATGGAACGTTTAACATTTCAACAACGCTTAGAAACTGTAAAAACTTCAATAGACTTATTGCAACAAAAGTTTAACGAATACATTATTTCACGAAATGGACTCATCAATTATCCACCATGATTATGTGATCTAACTCCATTGGATTATTTTCTGTGGGGTTATGTGAAATTGTTGGTTTATGCTGATAAA
This sequence comes from Neoneuromus ignobilis, assembly GCA_029203775.1. Taxonomy (NCBI): domain Eukaryota; kingdom Metazoa; phylum Arthropoda; class Insecta; order Megaloptera; family Corydalidae; genus Neoneuromus; species Neoneuromus ignobilis. The sequence continues at coordinate 10,564,349 of CP092092.1, forward strand.
TCACAAACAACAGAAGCATTAAAAATAAACATTGAACGTGTAATTCATGAAATTGAACCATAATTATGTGAAAGAGTGACTAAAAATTGAACTAAACGAATGTACTATGTCAAGTGAAGTTATGATGATCAAATGAGTGAAATTGTGTTCTATCAATAATGCCATAGAATATGCCTAAAAATAAGAAAAAAGTAATGAATTAAATACGTTTTGTTTTATTTCCATTTAAATTTCTGAAGTGCTTATCAGAACACCCTATATATATATATATATATATATATATATATATATATATATATATTGCATTGCATTATATGTATATTAAAATGAAATGTACAAATTTTAAATTATTTATTATTTTATATAATAAAAACCGAAACAAACGTAGTATAATTTACATATTTTTAAAAAAATAAATTTGATTTCAATTTATAATTCAGTTCATTATTTTTGAATATATAAGTTTGAAATATTAAAAACATATACTAATCTCAATAACAGACTTAATTTTTAGTCTATCTTAATTAGAAAGTGACACACTTCGTAGCATACATAATATTAATCCTTTATATCTGGTATGTTAACCCTCTTTTATCGCCTGCATTAGCCTCACTTGCATAATAAAATCCTTACTAGCTTATATGTCAGCACGTGCTTTAATTAATAATTTTACTCTCTTAAAGTTGCGTGACGTATCTGGGAACGATATTTAATAATAGAGCACTATATTTTTTTTTCTTTTTAATGCACATTTATTTTAAAATATTTTACTTGAAACAGTTATAAACGTCATATAAAAACGTATATATAAAGTATTATTATTTTTAAATGTAAAAAAGGCAAATGTTATTACTTTAATTTACATTAATTATATTTATATCAAAGTTCTACTCAAAATATAATATCTATTATTAAAATTTAGACAAGTTTATTTTTTAAATAATTAAAAAAAATTAATAATATATTATTTAAATATAAATAGCAACAGAGATAAAGATTAAATTAAGAGTAGCAATAAAGATATAATATACAGGGCCATCCAAATGTGACGCCTAGATATATGTTTTATTAAACAGGAACAAAAGGAATTATACACATGTTTCTTTTTAATAAAACACATTTGAATGACCGTATATTTTTGAAATTATGTAAATTATCGATTTCTTCTGTGATAATCTAATTCATAAACTCAGCTGCTATTTATAACAACATACCTATGGGAAATCATGTTTCAAGTTAAAACTAATTGATTTACAGAAGAAAATCAGGAACGATTCGTATCACAAATTGAAAATTTAGACCTATATACTTTCTTTATTTCGTGAAAGAACTATTGTACTTAATTTAAAATTGTTATTATTATGTCTTAATAGAATATAAATCAAAATGAATAAAAAATATTGAGTTTTTTTAAATATATATATATATATATATATATATATATATATATATATATGTTTAACTATCCTCTTCAGAAATTTTATAAAGGTCATGTATCTAAAAATATGTTATTCATTTATAATCATTTATGTATCTAAAAATATTTATTAATTCAAAAAATTTTATTATTTTTTAAATGAAATATAAAACGAAATAAAGAAAAAAATATTATTAAAATAAAGTTTTGTGATTTTAAAAAAAGTATTTTAGTACTTTACTCAAATTTTATAAAGATGCATGTATATAAAAATATTAAATAATTAAAATACCTACGTATATCATAATAAAATATTCTTTGTACGTTGAGTTAAAATCTCTTTTGATATTCGTTTGTAATTTTTTTTATTTTATACATATACATATATATACACACATTAATATATAGATGCTTTTTAAGCATGATAGAATTTACATTAAAATCAATTTAAATGTATATAACGCTTAAAAAATATCCTTACACATACAAGAAATCACAAGCGCACATACACACACACACACGCACACACACACACACACACGCACACACACACACACACACACACATATATATATATATATATATAAATGGCTAATTTAATTTAATATTTCTATTTTAGAAAAATTAACAATTTCTTAAAATATGTTAAAATATAATATGAGGAAACCTAATTATAATGTTAAGAATATTTAATTTACAAGTAACTTCTTAAAAATGAAATAGTGTATTGTCTAAGAAGTATAATAATAATGTTAATTCTATTATCAGAAAAATAAAGGAAAAAAACTTTGAAAATTCAATTTGTTTTTAAAATGAATAATAATCTTTGAGAAATTTATATTTATTAAAAATGTACTAGATAATTGTTTTTATAAAAAAATATTAGTTATTTACAAACTTTAAGTAATATAGAAGATAGTTTCATTTTTCTTTTATCTTTTTTTACGTTACCTTTTAATTTATATACGAGGGTTCTTTGATAAGTCCGTGTAAATTCCGAAAGATGGCACCACTGGTGCACATCGAGGTTATTTTTAATTAGTAGCACCTCTTGAAAGAACACACATCAAGTTTCAGCCATATCGGTCTATTCCTTTGTGTTTGACAATCGTTGGAATCAAGGAAATCGAGTGATTGTCAAATAATGGACGAAAAAGAATTTCGCGTGTTGATTAAACAATACTTCATTAAAGACAAAACGCCTCAGGAGACTAAACAGAAGTTTGATAAATATTATGGTGACTCTGCACCTTCGATTAGTGCGGTTTATAAGTGGTTTCAAAATTTTCGGAGTGGCCATATGAGCACAAGAGACGCTGAACGTTCTGGACGCCCTGTTGAGGTCACCACTCCAGAAATCATTGATAAAATCCATGATATGGTGATGGATGACAGAAGAGTGAAAGTGCGTGAGATTACTAGTGCTGTAGGCATCTCGTGTGAACGGGTACATAATATTTTGCACCAACATTTGGACATGAAAAAGCTATCCGCCAGGTGGGTGCCGCGATTGTTCACGATCGACCAAAAACGAGGTCGTGTGAAGTGTTGCAAGAACGGTTTGCAGCTGTTTCAGCGAAATCCGCAGGATTTTAAGCGTCGTTTCATCACTGTAGATGAAACATGGATACATCACTACACTCCTGAGACCAAAGAGCAGTCTAAACAATGGGTTATCAAGGGGGAATCTGCTCCGAAAAAGGCGAAGACAATTCCTTCGGCCGGGAAGGTTATGGCGAATGTCTTTTGGGATTCGCAAGGAATAATCTTTATCGACTATTTGGAAAAGGGTAAAACCATTACAGGTGCATATTATTCATTGTTATTGGATCGTTTGAAAACCGAGTTGCAAGAAAAACGTCCCCGATTAGCCCACAAAAAGTCCTCTTTCATCACGACAACGCACCAGCTCACACCTCAGCAGTTGTGGCCGCAAAACTAATGGAAATAGGGTTCCAAATCGTTTCACATCCCCCTATTCTCCAGACTTGGCTCCATCGGACTATTATTTGTTCCCTAATATGAAGAAATGGCTCGCGGGAAAAAGATTTTATTCGAACGAGGAGGTGATTGCAGGAACGAATGACTATTTTACAGACTTGGACAAATCCTATTATTCGGAAGGGATCAACAAACTAGAGCAGCGTTGGATGAAGTGTATAAGCCTAAAAGGAGACTATGTTGAAAAATAAAAACGATTTATTCAAAAAAATGAAGCAGTTTTTATTTTTACACGGACTTATCAAACAACCTCGTATATATATATATATATATATATATATATATGTATATATATATATATATATATATATATATATATATATATATACATACATATAAATATACACATAAGAGTGCCTCCCCCCCCTTAAAAAATAAAAGTTAAGAACCTTATAGCAAGGATAATGAATTTTAAATTGAAATGGGCTAATTATATAGCAAGAATAGAAGATAACCAAAGAATTAAAGAAATTATTAATTCGAAACTTACATATATAAAAGTGCCAAAAAAAGATATGTGGATAGATGAGTCAGAGAAATAATAAAATTTGTCTACATGGATTGAAATAACAAGGCATCAAATCGGTAGAAGTGAAATATTTTGAAAGAGATATTTATCCAGTGGTGGATAGAAAAAAGTTGATTATATATATATATATATATATATATATATATATATATATATATATATATATATGCATGTAAAGGTATTATATATTAATATGGTAGTATCGTAATTCCATCACATAGTCAATTCACTTCTTGAATGTAAATTTAATTGCTTTAAATTACTATAATATGAGGCTTAATCTACATGAATTGCATCTTAAAACTAATTTTAATTACTTTCTCTCTACTATCTAATAATCTTCTAAGCTTATATACTAATATATTATGCTGTAGATGAAAATTTTAACTACTTTGGCAAATATCAATTTATGATATAGTTGATTGTTATTAATAAATTAATATCCACAATAAGTCTATCGATAATAAATAAGTTTATCTATATAGAAATATATACGAGTATATAAAAAAATAATAAAACTGACTTACCCCAATGTTTTTGTGCTAATCAATGGTGTCTTCAAGTTCAAGAATCCATTAATACGACTCCTTTTCTCCGTTTGTCCATGATGCTCGGACGATGAACCATGTCCTACGCTACTACTACCATTCTTGTGTCCACTCGATGGGGACTCGATACCGCAATCAGTTTCGTCCGAATCTCGCTTACGTTTACGTTTATGGCACCAGTAGCAAACGAACAAACCAGCAGCCAGAGTGATCAGAGCAGCAAGTGTGCTGAATACGGCCGTCAAGATGACGTCTCGTTTCTGCATGATGAGCTGTAAATAGACTTCATTTTAATGAAGATTAACGCAACAGGGCGTACACTTAAATCAAGATTCATCGTGACAGTAAATAAATGGATAGCAAGTATTTTATAGGTTCATAGGTTCACAATTACATGACAGTAGAATTGTGATAGGATGTTCAACACAACGATTATTTGTCGTGTTATAACAAGTCTTTAGGAAAATATCTTTTCTCTATTTACATGTGGGCGTTGATGTGTATTATTTTATTTACAATATATATATATATATATATATATATATATATATATATATATATATATATATATATATATAGGGTAATCCAAATATGACGCCTAAATTTATATTTTATCAGAAAGAAACATGTGTATAGTTTATTTTGATCCTTTTTAATAAAATAAAAATCTAGGCGTCACATTTGAATAACCCTATATTTCATACTTTTTATTGTTTTTTTTTTCTTAAAATAAATAAATATTTTATTCAATAAAACTAAAAAATATTTATTGTAATTAGATAAAGAAATTCATATATATATACACGAGGGTCGTTTGATAAGTATTGTAAAAAAGTAAGGAAAACTAAATTTAAAAAATTAATTTAATTAATTAAATTAAACAATAAATAAATTCACCATACTTATCAAACGACCCTCGTATATATATATATATATATATATATATATATATATATATATATATACATACATACATAATCTAATTATGTATTTTTTTATTTTTATTTAATACAATAATTAAAGAACTTAATTATAATTAAGTATATATTTATTCTCTATGTAAAAAATGTATAAAAAACCTTTATAATGTTAGATTTCTTACAATTTCTAATTAAAAGTTCCTTTAATGTCATTAAATTTTAATTAAATAAATTATTTGTAAAGATTATATTTAATAAGCTTTTAACTAATTATTTTTAAACGACTGAAGATTCTACAAATTTTATATACTCTCATTTTTAAATTTTATATCCTTAAAAATTTAGGTTCAATTAATTAAACAAATACTGAAGAAATAAATTAAAAAAGAAACTATATTTAGAGATTAATTTTCAAAATATTTTATTGAAATATTTAATTATTGATAATTTTATAATATATTTAGACATTTCGAATAATTTATTATCCACAAAGAAATTAATACAACAATTATAAAATTATTTTTGAACGCTAATTAAAATTGTGTAGACATTAATATAGATTTAATGTATCTTTGTATAAAAAAAATTACATTGCTATCAAAATGTATTTGAACAAAAAAATATATAATTATTATACATACACACACACACACACATACAACACATACACACAGTACACACACACACACACACACACACACACACACACACACACACACACATATATATATATATATATATATCGGGTCATACAAATGTGACGCCTAGATTTGTGTTTCATAAAAAAGAAACATGTGTATAGGGAACTATGTATATACTTTCTTTTGCTTCTTCTTAATAAAACACAAATCTATGCGTCACATTTGGATGACCCTATATATGTATATATATATATATATATATATATATATATATATATATATATATATGTATATATATATATATATATATATATGTATATTATATGTGATATATATATATATATATATATATATATATATATATATATATAGTTATATGTATATATATATAATATATATATCTATATTATATATATATATATAGATAGATAGATAGATGCTTTTTAAATGTGATAGAACTTTAAATTGAGTCCCTATCGAAAGTTTTATTTAACCTAAAAACGCTTTTATTATACTTTTCTATACATACACATACACATGTATATATATAAAGGTTGTTTTTTAGGTTATATGGAACTTTTGATAGGGATTCAATTTAAAGTTCTATCTCGCTTAAAAAACATCTTATACATGTATGTATACATTTTTCTAGAGAGTAAAATTATAATTGTACTAAAAAAAATAGAAAATCTATTCAACAATACTTGTAAATTTTAAAATAAATTTGTTATTGAGATTAATATATTTTTTATATACGATAGTATTGAAGACTAGTAATTGATGGTAAGGAAGTAAATGTATGTCGAAATCCTTCAGTTTTATTTGGAAAATCCTATAAAAATCATTATTAAAAAACTTAAACTATACAATTTTTCAAAATGTTAACATTTGAGATAAATAATTATAAACACATATATACATTAAAAGAAATATATAATTAATATATAAAGTCTCTGTTTCTCAAAGATGATAGAATTTTCATTAAAATCAGAAGAGGAGAATAACCGAATAAAAAGTATTTATTCAATTCTGAAATAATTTTTATGATATTGAAGTAATACTTTATTAAAAGATATTAATTTATAAAAAAAATATTTTTTGTCATATACTTTTTATTTAATTAAGTAGATCAATTTTTATTAATATAAATTTGTGATTAATTAAAACAGGAAATAACAAAAGTAACCAAGAAATGTAATTTTAAAAGTTATAACACAATGTTGTTTTTTAAAAAAAAGTTCACCAAGTAAATAACAAAACAATTTTACGATTCAATGAACCATAAGAAATTGAAATCAAAAGATATTACAATACAAATAATGTTTCGTGTTGAAATAAAGCATTTCAATTGAATTTTACCTTTTCGCGTTTAAATGAAAATTATTTCCGTAACGTAGCTTCAATCAAACAAGTAATTACAAGTAGTGAATGTTTGTGTGGAAGAAGAAGACATACAGTAACGTACTGTAACGTTCTAGGTTATACTCTGCTAACCGTAATCTGGGTCATGCCATAACGTGATGACGTCCGTCGACGTTGTGGCCCCAAAAGACTACAAAAATGACATGGACGCCCGTTGTGATATAACAGTGAAAAATCTAACGACGCAAAAGAAATCTTATAATATGTCGATGTACAGTTATTGCATGTTGCAGTCACATGAGAATCATAAAACATGTTTTTATCATTTCAGTAACCAAATGGTACGCAATAAAAATGTCAGTTCACTCATATCTACGTTTTCTTTTAACTTGTTTTTTGATTCTAAACATTTATATCTTTGTTAATAACGAACACTTACCAACAAAGATGTTAAACCCCAACACCACAATAATTTAAAGTGTTCAATAATCAATTATTGTTCACTTATTATTTATAATTATAGATTATATAATTATAAATAATATAAGTACAATAAGTGATTATTGAACACTTTAAATTATTGTGATGTCGGGGTTAAAATTCATTTGTGTAAAGTGAATCAGCCACAGTTCCAAAACAACAAATAAAGATTTAAAATTAGATTTTTTAAAGGTCCTAAGATTATCGTACTTAGCAAATATATGATTCTGCCATGAAGTATATTTTAATATATTTTTTAATAATCCACATAAATTAAATATTATCATTTATACAAAATTAATATCAGTTATAAATAAATTAAAAATTTACATCATTTAAAATTTACAAAAATATTAATAATATCTTTCTTCATCAAATATTTATTATATATATATATATATATATATATATATATATATATATATATATATATATATATATACATAATTTTTATTATATATAGAGAAATATATACCTATGTACATATAATATAGGGTCATCCAAATGTCACACCGTGGTGTATATGGAAACATGTATATATATATATTTTTTTGGTTTCTTTTTAATAAAACACAAATCTAGATGTCACTATTGGATGACTTTTATTTCAAATAATATATAGGATGGCCTAAAAAAGACTAAAAGATTGAGACATAAATTTATTTGCTTAGTATTATTTATTAATCTTTAGTATCATTCAGTTTCACTTGAACAATCCTATATTTAAAATATACCATTTTTAAGAAGTAGACAGTTACAATAATAAAACAATTTGTTTATAATTATTTAATAACAATATATATATATATATATATATATATATATTTAATAATAATAGTTTAATAAATATTTATATTTTATAAATTCAAGAAAAAAATTTTCTCAAAAAATTATGAAGACTATTTTAATTTTAGAAAGATATAATAAAATTTAATTTGATGAATATTTTTTATTTTATTCAATATATATATATATATATATATATATATATATTAGACAACCACTGCATTTATTTATTTTATTAATTATTTACTAATTACCCAATAAAATCTCATTATTGAATCTAAACTTAAATGTTTCAACATTCATTTCCTTAGAAATTCAATAGTAACATAAATACTGTTTTCCCAGGGGTGTCTAATACATATAAACATAGCTCTGTATATATATATATATATATATATATATATATATATATATATATATGGTCTTTAAATTATTTTTTTAGCTCATTAATTGAAATTTAGAGTAGATATTAAATTTCTAACATCACTTTATTTAGATTTACAAAAGTCAATATATTTTATTAATGACAGAATTGTTAAAATTTCAAAGACAAAATTTCAATAAAGAAATTATTTTTAATTCATAAAGACTTGTATTTCTCTTTCTTAATATATATATTGAAATCGAAAATGCTCCAAGGTATAAACTTTTCATCAATTTCAAGCCCTGAAGTATCTAATGAATCGATTATAAATTGGAGAGGGTTTTACAATTTTGTTTACTTAATTTGAAATAATAATAAGTGAGTAAAGAGGCTTCCTGTTCTTAAATTAAAATATAGATTATTTTCGTTAATTATTTACATAATTGGGGTAAAAGTGAAATTTCCTTTTTAAATAATTAATCATCTTGATATATATATATATATATATATATATATATATATATATATATATATACAATATATATTAAAAAAAAATTTAAAACACAAAATTGTTTATTGAATAGTGGTTAAAAAATTATATTAATTGATCACAAATATTTTGAAAAAAATCACATTTAATTATTTGTCCACAAAATATTGAATGAATTGAAGATGTGTTGATTTAAAAAATAAATTACTAACTTTTCATAAAAAAATTTTTTTTTTAATTAATTATAAAATTTATATTCATTGATTATATATATATATATATATATATATATATATATATCTATATATATTATTGTTTTTTCTAAAATAAAAATATTAGGTAAATTAAATATTTATTTGAAAATATAAAACGTTGATATAATTACACTTTAAAAAATAATAAATGTTTATATAAACCTATCATGCGAATAAAACTAAAATTGCTTTAGTAAATAGTCAATTATTTTATATCTTTTTGAGAATCTAGTTTTCTGTAATTAATAAGCTATTAAGAAAAGGAATAAAAAGATAAAATAGCGTGACTAAAATGACTATTGCTATTTTTGTATCGGAGTTGCATATTTTTCAATCCATATAATATGGTTTTATTTTTAGACTTTTATTTCGTGACAGAGAACATTTTCATAGACGTTAACCTGTTGTGGTTTTTTTCATACGTTTTGAATCAATTCTATGGTATGAACTTTGAATGATTCCACATGACCTTTAAATACAATCATATTTTTTTATAATCAGAATTAAAACATGTCTATATAAATTCTGTATTTATTTAATATTTTTCAATATTTTTTTTCAAAACAAACTGAATTATCAAATAGATTACATTTTAAAAGTAAATAAAAATACATTATTTATTACAGTGTAAAAAATGCGTATATAACAATGTATGTCAAGTATGTTATGTACAATTGAAGTGATTTATTTTTCTGTAATAAAATAAAAGAAATATTAAAGAATAACCTTTGAACTGAAAATACATAGATATACTTTTTAGTTTATAGTTTGCTCTAGTTGTTTCTAGATGTGTGTGCATAGAGTATAACTTAGTTACAAAACCAATGTTGGTATAGTGCCAAATAGTTGAATACACCAACAAAACCATTTGCATTGCAAATACAATGAACAAAATTTATTCAATAATCAATAGAATTTGAAACATAAGTGATTTTTGAATAAACAAAACTATTAAAATTAACTTAGCAAAAATATTTAGTATATATATATATATATATATATATATATATATATATATATATATAATAAAATCATAAAATAAAATCATTGACGATGTATTTTATTTTTACTAGAAAAATATTAATAATTTTAATCCAATATAAAACCTGATAAAAATAAGAAATACGCAAATTATTTTTATCAACTGCAATAAATCATCTTGGCAATATTCCTATCAGAATTGAGATACGTGGCATGTAATTTTTACCTGATATAAATAAGCAAACTTTAACCTCTGACCTGTAAAATAACAAACGTTGACATTTTATTAGAGAAAATTTATTTTTATTTTCTGAAAAGAAACTATTATCAGTCATCTTACATTATTCAAAACATTGTTCATTTTATTTCATTTATGAAGAACGAAACACGCAGAGAAAAATAATAAAAGCACTTGTGGCTGGGAAACGTTATAAATGATTCATTCTAAGTTCGTTCATGCACTGTTTATCTATTTTTAGAAATAACGTACAGAGTTTTTTCTTACTGAGCATCCATTTTAGATGAGAAATACGTTCATCTATATATCTATATATATATATATATATATATATATACACATGGGTCTGTTTTTATGAGGTAGATACGTTCCGCAGAAAACCGCATTAAAAAAAATCGCACAAAAGAAGACCTAACTTACATTAAAAAATTAGGGATACGTTCCGTAATTTTCAAAAACTGCATAAAACTAAAACAACAAAGTGAAATTACTCTAAAATTCGCATAAAAAAATCAGGAAATAAAGAATTCCTAAAAAACAAATTCAAATATCTAAAAAAAATTGATACAAAACAAAGCTTTTTTACTTTATTTTTTTATTAACTATTTAATTTCATTCAAAGCAATATGTACATATGTGTAATTTATTTTACATTTTTTCAAACATATTTGAAAATATGCTATTTGAAAATATGTGGGTTCGTTTGTGAACTGGAGTGAAATTAGATTCTTCACTAGAGGAAACACAAACAACAGAATTAGCGCCGATTTCTGTTTCATTCTGTGTTAATGGTTTTCTGACGACAATGTATGAATCGGGGATTAAACTTTGAGATGATGAATTTACTAATTGTTTATGAAGCTCGCGATATTTAGACATACAATTATTTAGCTCTCGTTGGAATTTAAAAGCTCGTTCAGAATTCGTGTCATTAACAAGAAAATGATTTTCCAATTGATTACAAAGTTGATGACTTTCTCGAATCATTTTTGCAGTGAAGGAAACAGGTTCTACTTCTGTTTCATTATCTTTTTCTAAATCTTCTATGGTATCTAAACTTATTGCAAAAATATCATTGTCACTTAAAGCATTATCCTCAAGAAATTCGTCGATATCATTCTGGCTAAAGGAATCAAAACCCTCTCCAACAATATCATGTGCCAAAGTAATTATTTCATCTGATAATGCCGATGTTTGAATAACTACACTGTTTTCAAGACATATAGGCCAAGTCTTTTTTCAACAGGCATTTAAAGTGTGTTGTTTTATTTGTCAAAGATAGACATTTTTTTCCAAGCGTCAGTTACTGTTATTGACTCATTTTCTAGTTTATCCAATATAAAATGAAAAGAGCGTTTAACGTAATATTGTTTAAAAAAATTTGGCACCTTCTTCATCTACCGATGCAACCACGCCCGTAATCTTCACATTATGTAGTGCATTCCTTTTTAAAAAACCGATTAACCATCCTTTGATAGCTGAAAATTCCTTATCAGTTTGAGAAATGGAATTAAATGGCTCTGATTCATTCATTTGTTCATAAAATTATGAAGAGCTTTTAGTTGAATTAAAAATTTGTATAAAAAGATACTAAGAAGAAATATAAATCACATAACTTCAAAATCGCATTAAAAAAATTCGCATAAAAAGATATTAAGAAAAATATGAATCGCATTAAAATAATTCGCACAAAAACATACCCAGTTGTATATAATTTTTAAAAAATATCTACAGTGCTATCCTTTGAAAATATAATATATTGTAGAATAATGCTATAAACTAAAAAAATTAATATTCATAAAATTCCAAATTAAGATACATTGTTCGTAATAAAAACAAGATTTTTTAAATAAATAATCTTGAAACTGAATACTAATTTTAATCATAAAAGAAATTAATTTAAATAGCGTACAAGATTTCTTTACATATATTTTAAATTTAAAATAGATTTTTCATTAATCAATAGTATTATACATATTTGTTAGTTACTTACTATTTTCATTTGAAAGATATTTTCAAACAGTTTTTCATAATTAATATAATAAAAAATAGAATAAAATTTAAAATATTATTAATTTTTTCATACATTTAAATATATATATATATATATATATATATATATATATATATATATGCAGTTACAATTTATTTTCTAAAATATTACCTAAATATACAAAATTATTCAATTCCAAATTATTTATTAACAGTATTTTGGATTACTAAATACTCTTATGAATTTATATCATATTGACAAAACTGTTAAATTTAGCATGTGTTCATACTCATGTATTCTCGTGGGATATTTTCTATATTAATTCAAACAATCATATTGCTGTTTCAGCGTTATCATCCAAATTAACAAAATTGATTTTAAATATTCATTGAAAATAATCAATGTTTATTCTAAATAAATTAATAACTAATAATAAACAGTCAGCAATTCATTTTCTAGTACTATAAATAAAATATATGTTTATTTTATAAACAAATTGATAAATTAACTTTAGATAAAAGTTAAGTTTAGTTTAAGTTTTTTTTTAGTTTTAGATATTTTAAACTAATAATTTTTAAAAAGTTAGAGTGGGTTATATTCTCTAAAAAAATTAGATTTATTACTGAAATATATATTTTTTAGAATTATATATTTTACAATAAAAAAATATTAGAGTACTTTTTTATTTCTTTGTTAAACATTTAACTGAAAATTTTGTATTTTTATTTTAATAAACATTCTTTTATATATAATATAAATATATATATATATATATATATATATATATATATATATATATATATATATATATATATATATATATATATATTAATAAGGTCATCCAAATGTGACAAATGTGCATAGATTTGTGTTTTATTAAAAAGAAACTATACACATGTTTCCCTATACACCATTTTATACACACATTTCTTTTTAATAAAATACAAATCTAGGCGTCATACTTGGATGATTCTGTATATATATATATATATATATATATATATATATATATATATATATATATATACACTACCGAGACAAAGTCTGCGCACACCCATTCTATCTTTATTAATATTGCAAATAACATAAAAACACTATTGTTGATAACAAAGTAACTATTTTTTATTTTTTCTACAAAGTCTTAAAAATTAAAAAACATCAACAAAACACTTTTTAAATATCAATAAAGTAAAGAAAAACAACAAAACAAACGAAATTTTAAAAAATTAAGTAAAAAAAGTCTGCACACAGTAGCGTTTATCGTTTATTATCCTTATAATTTTTAATTTCAGCATTACAATTGGCTATGTGATTGTTGAAAATACAATGCAGATTGTTATTCTTAATTTTATTTTTTGTCAAACAGGTAATACAAGTGAATATCATGGAAAATAAAATGTGTAATTTTAAAAAGAATAAAATAAGTATATTAGAGGGAAAAATAATTATAAAATTATGGAAAGAAGCAAATAGCTACCAAAATATTAAAACAATTTTAGGAAGACAGCATCCATCAATTTATAGAGTGAAAAAAATTATTAAAACAACCGATATCATAACATCAAAGCCCTATTGTGGCCGCCGTTCAAAGTTATATGAAAGGGAAAAACATTATATCATAAATACAATTAAGACTAATCCACGATTATCCACCCTTGTAATTGATGAAAGTGTCTATGTACAATTTGATAAAAAAAATTTGATGATACGATAAGGAAAACTCTAATAATTGCTGGGTACCGTAGTTGGATTGCAAGGCAGAAACCGTTCATTTCAAAAGTGAACAGAATTAAGCAAAATGAGCATGTAAATATGTGGAAGGACTTTTGGAAAAATATAATCGGGAGTAAATTTTATATATTTGCCTTAAAAGGACGAAAGTTCATTTGGCGAAAACCTAATATAGCCTTAGATAAGAAAAATCTGTTTCTCACCGTGAAACATTGTGGTGGTCGGGTGATGTTATGGGTGTGTATGTTAAATAGCGGCGTTGGTAATATCGAATTTATAGTCAATAATAAATAAATTTGACTATCTCGATATTTTAAATAAAAATTTAAAAGAAAATGTGGGAAAAATCGGATTAGATCGTAAATTTTATTTCCGACAAGACAATTATCAAACATATGACCAAAATTGTTAAGCTTTGGGTACTCTATAATATTCCAAAGCACTTGTATATGCTCCCACAATCTCCTGATTTAAATTTCATTGAATATTTATGGAATTTGCTTTAGCACAAAATTCGGAAATTTCGAAGAAATGTCGAAAACTACCATCATCTAAAAATGAGCCAAAATTAGTTCTAAATAAACTAAAATATTAATGAAATTTATGAAAAAATGATTGAAAGAAATTTTAAAATGGAAAGGTTACCCAATATTATACTGAAAATAACATTTTAAGTCTTTTTTTAAATTTTTAATTAGGTGTGCGCAGACTTTTTCTCACGTAATTTTTTAAAATTTTGTTTGTTTTGTTGTTTTTCTTTACTATATTGATATTTAAAATGTATTTTTGTGATGTTTTTTTAATTTTTAAGACTTTGTAAAAAAATAAATAAAAAATAATTACTTTGTTATCAACAAAAGTGTTTTTATGTTATGGGCGATATTAATAAAGATAGAATGGGTGTGCGCAGACTTTGT
>CP092092.1:10582500-10665000 GCA_029203775.1 Neoneuromus ignobilis
TTTATATTATAAATTTTTAATAAACGATTTATATATATATATATATATATATATATATATAGTTTTGGTCCGAACATTTTTTTTAATTGCATATGAATTAATTTTTCATAATTTTATTCAAAAAATAAATTTTGTAATTCATAACGATTTGAAAAACCAATATAATACTGTGTATTACTATTTATTAATTTTATTAAATAAAAGAGTGATATATTTTTTAAATGTTTCTAAAATTTAGATTATATTTCTTATATTAAAATATTTTTAATTAGTAAAATGATTTGAGGTTTGAATCTGTCAAACAAACACTTTAAAGTTCTCTAAATAATTTTCTATTACTACATTCACATCTAAGGAGTTTTGTTGGTAATGGAAATCAGTAAAATAGCTAACATCCACTAAATGATGGACAAAGATTGTAGAAAAATAATGACTAATCAAATGTACAGGACTCAGAGTCAACTCTTCCACTATGTCCTCCTCCACCAGGAAATGGTGGACCTCCACCATGGATTTTCCACCATTTGGACATCCATCAGGAAATGATACACATCCACCTGGACCTCCACCTGGATTTCCACCAACAAATTGTACATTACCAAAACCTCCACCAAATTGAAACTAGAATCCAAGTATGTATATATTATTTTTTTAAAAAGGAAGATATGATTATATATCAATTTTTTTTATTAAATATAAAAATAATGATTTATTAAATTAATATTTCATTGATATGTTTGTAAACTAATTACATTCTTTAAATTTATTCAATGTAATTAGATTATAAGCATTTTTAAGAAAAAATGAAATTAGGATTTTATATATGTATAAATATATATATATATATATATATATATATATATATATATATATATATACAATATACACAATTGTAATGTTAATTCTTACAGAAAAACTATAAAAATTTGTTCAAATTTTCTTTCTTTAAAATTTCTTGTATCGATTTGTAAATGATTAATAAAATCATATAGTATATAAATCATATCATATAAAAGTGATTTTCAGCAAAGCGATAGATAGATAAATAATATATATTTCAACTTTTAATATTTCATTAAATTATGATCTTGACATGATTATTTAAATTATAAATGTAAGTCATATCACAAATTATTTAATTGGTTTTATTCTTTTTCAGTTACACCCGCAACAACTGGTTAATTCTGATTTTAAACAAATATTATTTACATTTTAATGTTGGTTTTTGTAAAAGCTTAAAATAAACTAACTTAGAATTCTACATATTGTTTTATTTTTATTTAACCTTTATATAATTATCATGGCATAAGAAAATAATGAAACAAATAACTGAAAAATTATAGGAAGGACTACTAACATTATAGTTTTGAACTTATGCTATAGAACATTTTAAATTTTTTAATACACATACAAACACACATATATACATATATATATATATATATATATATATATATATTTATATATATATATATATATATATATATTATATATATATATATATATATATATACATATATATATATATTTATTGAGTTGTCAGAAAAATCATGACGCATTTTGACTATGATTTTCAAATGTCATTGATTTATATAAAGTATAAAGATTAATTAATAATATATTTGCCATTTTTTCGAACTATTTTGCCATCTTTTGGTGAGTTTTATAATTATACGTTCGTAAAAAGACCTACCTTTATCAGCAAAAAACGAAAAGATGCTGTTTTATAGCCACATCGAAATTGAACGATTTGCCACGAAAAGAGTTTTACAAAGACCGAAACATGTGAAAGTCTGACGACGCAAAGTCGGGTAAGTACGCTGGGTGCGGAAAAACATCCCATTCAAACTCCAATAGTTTTTGATGGGTGACCAAATTTGCGAGTGGTTTCGCGTTGTCATATTGGAACACAACTCCTTTACGATTAACGAGTTCTAGGCGCTTCTGGATAATGGATTCGTTTATCACGCTTATACTCGCAGTCAAATGAACATCTCTAAGTTCATGAGGAACCCAAATGTCGAGCATGCTTATGTATTCCAGTTTCTTAAAATAGTCGTGAACGCTGAAATGATAAATATTTAATGTTTTTGCAATTTCACGTGTCGTTTAACGTGGGTTTGACTCGATCAATGCCTTTATTTTGTCATCAACTTCGATTGGCCTTATTGAGCGGGAGCATCGTTAACATTAAAATTACCAGCACGGAATTTCGCGAACCATCATTGAAATTGACGTTCTTGTGGAGTATGGTCATCATAAACTTTATGCAACTTATCACAAGCTTTCCGTATGTTTTTTCCGGAAATAAAGCGGTAAAATATAGCGAAAATGGACAGTTTCATCTTCCATTTCAACTTGTTATAAAATTTATAAAAATAAACCAAATCGCTCAAATGTTTTATCTGAATGAAGGCAAAAGTGTCAGTTGTCAAATAACATACTAATTATATGGATTCAAATGATTCTTCTAGTATAAAAAATAAACTAGCAACATTTATTGTAAAAATCCGATATGACTTTTCTGACAAAACAATATATAATGCATCCTGTGCAAGAAAAAATACGTTCCGATAATCAAAAAATACATAAAAATTGAAAATACCATACACCTCAATAATATATTTATTCCATAATATAAAAATTAAATAAACTTTCAAAATATATCAAAATTACTAGTTATTTTTGGACGCCATTAAATGTATTGTTCATTATTTTGAAATTCTGTAATTCTATACACATACTTCTTAGTTATGATTTTATTTGATTTTTTTACATACTGGACTATTAAAAAACTGTCTATTAATTATAAATTCATATACATTTTAACTATTGTCAAAAAAGCAAATTTCAAACACTGAATCTACACGTACAGTACACTACTTCATATCAGTGGACCGATATGCGTTTGTTATCACATTAAAAATTCTAATACGTACGAGCGACAATTCAATTCTAAATTGTTGTTATTTGAAAGAATATTACTTGTTTATTTTTATTAAATTAAAAAATTAATGTTTATTTTATACATTATAAGATATTTTTTAAATTTTAAGTCCTTTTATGCTTATTAGATAATATCAAAATATTTTACGTGTGAGAAATTTCGTATTAATTTAAATGTGTAACAATTTGTAGAAAATTTAAAAGAAAAATAGAACTTTATGATTTCAAATATATGTCTGCAATAATATATGTATATACATATATATATATATATATATATACATATATATATATATATATATATATATATATATATATATATATATATATATATATATATATATATATATATATATATTAATATTCATATATACTGAAGTGAAAGAGAAAGGCATTAGATTGTAGAAGTAGAACATTTATTTGATCTTCATTAAGCAGTAATGATGATATTAAACTAGTTTTACCTTCACACACACACATACACACACACACACATACATACATACATACATACATACATACATACATACATACATATATATATATTCGTATATAATCAGATATTATCTTTATATTATAATTAAAAAAAGAAAGGAACTGAAAAATATACAGTAAGAATTTTCTACAGCAACTTACATATTTTTTTCAAATATCTTTAAAGATTTCAAATTAAGTTTAAAAAATATTTTTCTATTCATATAGATGTTCAATTACAAATTTTTTACTATTTACAAAAATATAATTGCTTTTATTTTTAAGAAATAATTTTACAAATAAAATTAACAAAAATTTGCATGCATGATATATATATATATATATATATATATATATATATATATATATATATATATATATATATATATATATATATATATATATATAATGTATATATATATATATAAATGTATATAATTTTGTTGAAAAACTAAATAAAAATTTAAGAACAGTATATATGTAAGTATTGTATCCAATAAAATTATTAAATTAGATAGTTTATTTTTTTAAAAAAATATCCATCTGTAATTTTAATCGACAAAAAAATAAATAAGAGTTTTTAGCTCTTCCATTTTTTCTCATTATTAATATTTCTTTCTATTTGTACATTCCTTTGATCTAAATATTTTCATGTAATTAACTTTTCTCAATGTTTAATGATTTAATATAGTAATTTTCTTTTTTAATTACTTAAAAAAATAATCGCAAGTTTCCCTAAAAGAATAATTTAGTGTTCAAGACGGTTATTTTAATCATTTACTTGCTGTATTTTGTGCATAATATTCTATTATAGATAAAAAACGATTTTTTTAGGAACTTGTTTGAAAATAAAATCATTAAAATTTTAATTGCAATAGTGATCTAATTAAATAAATAAAACAATTTTTCTAAATAAAATAAGTTATAATTTTAAAATGCAATTTTAATGATTGACTTGTCGTATTTCACATCTGATTTTAAATTTTAAATAAAATAAATAGATAGTAGAAAGTATTGTTTTTTTTTCATTAAATTTCCATACGATAGATCGTTGTTAAAAATTAAAAATTTTGAAATTAACTATAATTACTTTTATTAGAATTTTGAAATAGAATAACTAGTTCATTTTAAAAATAATATTTATTATTGAAAAATATGATTTTAGATATTGAAATTTCATTTTTAATAGTTATATTTTTTATTCAAGTTAATAAACGAAAAAAAGAATTTGTTTCTATTACAATGTAAAATTTGGTTGAAAAATGCTACGCAGGTCTATTAAAATGTTTTTAATCAATAAAATAAAAATGTGATGAGATAAAAAAAATAGAAAATGAAACTAGTAAAGTTTTAATTAAATTCAACCAGATAGCAATTAATATTATGCTCAAACGAAATGAAAAATATGTCTATAAATTATCTTAAGATAATATTTTGTTATAAGAAAATATAATTACATTATAAACTGATTTTGTAAAGTTTTTAATGTTTATTTAAATAAATATTATTCTATGATTTATGTACTGTTATTTTTAATTTTTCTTATTCCCTCTAAAAATAATGTTTTACTTTTATCAAATTAATTAATTTAGTATAAAACTTGAAAAATTTAATATTGTTTTATAATAATGTGCAAACTCAAATTAATGAATACATTATCTTAATAAAATTAATATAAAAAATCCTTAAAATAAGGTAGGTTGTAAAATTTAATTTTTAGTTTATTTAATAATAACAAGTAATTAGTGTATCATTTTACATGGAAGTATCAATATATCAAGTATCAATTAATTAAATTGTTTGAGAAAATTGATTAAATAATAAATTTGATGTTTAATTATAACAAATATCAAATAGGCAAGAGTGTTTCATATACGTGCTTTCATTGATAATATATAATCAGTGTATGAAATTAATTTATATATATATATATATATATATATATATATATATATATATATATAATGGTGTTACGCTTCCTAAACGCTTCGTTCGTTAACCCCCGAACTTGATTCTGTTTAACAATGTTAATAAGTTATTAAAAATAAAACGTTTAAAAAACTATGTTAATGCTTTTGTATAGACGATGTTTATTATAGATTGGTGGTCTGATGTGCATTCAAATCTAATGTAAATACAATTAAATTTTCTTTTATCTGAATAACTGTCCGAAAAGTCTAGCTGAAAATCTATTTTTTATCAATTTCTTTTATTAATTTTCATATGTCATAAAATTTGTATTTCGGCAATTATCGGAAAACATGAGAAAAATTTGTAAACGAAATTTCTCTATCTTTCTCTATATAAAATAGTTCCATTGCAAAATTAATATCATTAATGCTCACGATATTTTGAACGTGAACGATTATCTCCAAAGATTGATGTAAAATTTCAACACACTCACATCACTCCGCAATTGCGAAGATAATCGTTCACGATTGGATTAGATTGATTACATTAAGAGTTGTTGAAGTGTTAAACGTTCCATGATAATTTGCAATACTATACTAAGTTGAAATGTCAAAATAAGCTTAAAAAATTTAAAATGGCTGTCACCAGTTGTCAGAGTTCTGATATTCTTTTTGGAAAACCTTATGTAACAATGTCGTCATTCTGCATTTGGTTGAATCTCATTTTGCAACATAACTTTCTATATCGGGCCAACAAGGAATTGCTATTCTCATAGCACATTTTTTCTTTAGATTTTTTTTGAAATGCCTTAGTTTTTTTTAGTTCCTTACTATCTTCTTGGTTGTCAAACTCTCTTGCAGCAGCACAGTTGTTCAAGTCCTTGCTGTTTTAATCACTTTTCATTTAAAATTTACTTCATATTTTTTCATTTTGTTTGTGACGTCATGATACCAAAATCAAAAATTTAAAAACTTAATAAAAAAAATAATTAGGCAAATTGTAGTGTTGATATTGATTAGCACAAAACTAGAAATGATTTCAAGAAACAGGTTATTCTCCTAAATTCATCTTGAATTACTGTAAATAGAATTATAATTGTAAACAGGGAATTCTTTAGATTTCATTTTTGGAATAGTAATAGATTATGACAGGAAATATGTAATTATTTTGAAACTGCAAGTCGTCTTATACACTTGATATTTGTTAAACGTATGAAATGTAACTTGAAAATTGGGCCTTGTTTTATACGCCGATATATACGGTATATAATATCGATAAATAGTTTTATTTAGTAATAACAAAACAGAATTACCAAATATTCTGAGAATTTCTTAAATAAACTTTTCATAAATATCTCTCAAACAAATTCGTCAAAATCTTTGAATTTAAGCAGACAAGTTCATTTAGATCGACGTAGTAAAAATATATCTTGTTATTAAAAATTGATAATACTTCAACTATAATTAAAATATAATATGGCAGTAATTTCAAATTTAATTAATTCACTATATACAATAATAAAACTTGTCTAATATAATTTTAAAGCTTAACAAAAAATATTAAAAATTCTCGTTACTATTTTTAACAGAGTAAATAATAGTTGATTAAATAAAATTAAGTTTTATAATAAGTTACAGTTAAATTATGACACCAAATGTATTAAAGTTCAAGGTAATAAAAATAAAACCATTGTTCACACATACAACTAGTATAATTTTTTTTCAAATGAATTAAACTGGAAAATTGTCAATATTCCTTTGTGACAATAACCTTCATAGAATCAGTGAACATATTGAACAATTTTATGATTAATTCACATGCTCTTTAAATACGACGTGTAAATAAATGACATAATGATTTTTATGCATCAATGTCAGATAATATTTGAAAATTATTATTATGTAAAAAATATAATAAATCGGTGTTAATTAAAATAGTTCTTTTCAAATACAAATACAAATATAACATTATATATATATATATATATATATATATATATATATATATACCAATATCAACTACTAACTAACATATGATTATAAAATCTTTAAGTATATAAAAAAATTATTTGTACAAATATATTAGCAAAAAAATAAATCATGGCATTACCTTAAAAAATATGAAACGTATATATTTTAATGTTATATATATATATATATATATATATATATATATATATATATAAAATTGGGAATAACATTTTTTTGTACAACTACTATACGATTCAAATTCTCTAGATACTTAGATAATCTGTTATTTCTTTAAGGATTTGTTATTTTAGATTTTCCCTTTGACAAGTGTATTTTTTTCATTGTAATAATTCATTGTAGAAGCTACAGACACTCCTGAGAGAATATTTGAGAATGGTCTTTAAACAGGATAAAATTATAAATATAATGATATTCTACAAATAAGATATGAATAATATGTAACGAATTTTTTTGAACAATGGTAACACGAAAATGAAATAAAATATTCTAATACAATTATTTGGAATAACTTTATAATTGCTTTTAAAAAAATATGAATAAATACAAGACTTTTATAATATATTATTTCAGTAAAAATTTAACTTAAAATCAGGTTTTTTCATTTTTATTATATTGAATTTGAACATTTTAATATATATTAAAATCTGTATAAAATGATTTATAAAGGAGCAATTCTGCATGTATATTTCTTAATATATTTTAAGCATTTATTTTTTTTTAATATCGAGACTTAAACATAAGATATGTCATTAGTTTTTTTAAGAATATACATATTTTTTACAAAACCAACGAGAAAATTATTGCTATATATAAAATAACTGTTATTCATTGACTGTAATATACTTATACATATACATATATATATATATATATATATATATATATATATATATAAAGGTTATCCAAAAATGACGCCTAGATTTGTGTTTTATTAAAACGAAAAAAATAAATTATTTTTATATTTTTTTTAATAACACTAATGAAATAATTATTACTATAAATAAAGTAATTTCTATTCATAGATTCTACTATATATATATATATATATATATATATATATATATATATATATATATATATATAAATATATATACGTGCATATTGTTGAATATAAATAAATAATAAACTGATAAAAATATTTTTTTCTAGAACATTTTATCGTAAAACTGTTCCTTTTAATAAAATGAAAAATACAATATATCAAAAAAAGTATTAATCTTTTGAAGTTTAATATAAGTAAAAATATATTTAAATATTATACTAAAATTTAAATGTGTTTTAGTATCTAAATGTATATATATATATATATATATATATATATATATATATATATATATATATATATATAAGCATATCGGCTAATATATATATATATATATATATATATATATATATATATATATATAATGCGTGGGCTATCTTTTTATAAATATTATGTGTTTATATGAGCGAAAGAATATGGCGTTTTTGATTGAGTATTTCTTTAGTAAATAGACAAAATGTTATATATATATATATATATATATATATATATATATATATTATATATATATATATATATATATATATATATATATATATATATATATATATATATATATATATATATATATATATATATATATGTATATATATATATATATACATTGCAGTAAAAACGTAATGCGAAATACGCGATAAAGGTACTTTAAATTGGATATAAGAAAAATATAAAAAACTAAGAAACGTATTAATTTTCGAAATTAAAATTGTAGAATAAATATGGTGATTGTAAAGAAATGAATATATTTATAGAACATTTATATATAAAATAACGTAATCATATTTTATGCATGTTTATTGTTATAAATTTCCTGATATATCATATATTTATTTGAAAGGAAAATTTAAGTGAATTCACAATGCATTTACATAGAAAAACTATATAATAACCAATTAGTGTTACATAAATTTATTCCTATTCATTGAATTTGCATTTTAACGAACTGGTATATAAATAACCGAATTTCAGTTGAAACTTAGTCAAGTCACAACTTCACTGAAATATTGTACTCATTGTATTATATACACCAGCAGTATGAAGTTTTTTATGGTTTTTATTTTATTTGCTCTTATTGTAACACAAATCGCGGTAAGAAAAAATAATTAATTTTTATAATTTTATTTCCTATTTAATATTTTTAATAATTATTAATGTTTTTGAATATATAATTATTGTGAATATTAAATATAGTTTTATTTATATATATATATATATATATATATATATATATATATATATATATATATATATACATATATATATATATATATAATTAAAGATATTTAGTTAAATATCTAAAATTAAATTACAAATTATCCAATTTGCAAAAAAATATAACGTGATTAAACTTATACATTAGTTAGTATGATTAAATATGTTTCTATATTTAATTAATTACATAGCTATAAAGTAAATAAATAAAGATATTTTGATAGATATATTGTTCTTAATTATACATTTTTGTGGTAATGATTTTTTGAAATTATTTACACATACATATTTTATAAATAACAATGTTTTAATTGTACATCACCTTTATATTTGCTGTATAATTATTGTTAATTAATTATTTTAATTAAAACATTTATAAAAAAGTAGTAATTAAATTTTACTCAGATATGAGAATAATAAATAATAACAGTGTGTGTTATATTTTCAGTAAATATGTTCAATGCTATAAAGTTTATAAAAAGGTATCATTCTTATTTCAAAATAGAACAATAATTTATACCAATGAACATTTAAAAAATAATTTTTTGAATCAAATAATATATTAATTTATTATTGCCAGATATTGTTTGAATATTATAAATATTTCAGCTTTTGTTTCATCTACGAAAAAGTACTAAGGATTATATGGTACGATTAATATTCTATGAATTATTATCCCTTAATGATAATTAAACAATAGAAACTATGAATATTATAAATACACCGAGATATTAATGTTCGTTTTTTTTTAAAAAAAAAAATATTTAAATGGATAATATTATTTCTATAATTTTATAATAATTAAGTCATCTTTTAAAAAGACAAAACGATATTTATTAAATTTAATTTAAAAAGTATAAAAATATTCTACATTTTCTGATAAGAATGAATTAATACTTATAAAAATTTAAATTCAATCTATTTTAAACTAAGAGTTACGATTATAAGGCACGAAATTTTATTTTAATTACTTGAAATTACATAAAGCGAAACTGCATTATATATGAAATTATTTTTATTTCTAAGCTGATATTTACTAAAATGTATATTCATTTTAATATTTCAATTAATAAAAGTTTATATATATATATATATATACATATATATATATATATATATATATATATATATATATATATATATATATATACATATATATATATATATATATATATATAAATATATATATATATATATATATATATATATATATATATATATATATATATATATATATATATATATATAAATATATATGTGTGTGTGTGTGTGTGTGTGTGTGCGTATATAATATCGTCAGTTTCTTTTTTTCACTGCTAAATGTATACCTCTCTCAAAATTTTCCACTATGACTGAATCAATGCTTTTTTCTTATCTACTCTGACGAATTTTCATATATCTCTGTCTCATCTATTCATAGATTATTTTTCGAATTTTTTTATTTATTTAGAATGCCGATTAACAACTTTCCTTATCCATCGGTAGATTCCTATTTTTGCTATATAAATTATCCATTTTGATTTAAAATTTCTTATATCTGCCTTAACATCTGTTTTCTTTCTAATCCATTCGGTTTTCTTTTATGTCTTCGTATTATTCCTAACATGTAATGTTCCATCTAAGTTTATTTACTTTATCTTGAGACCATGAATTATTCTTGTATTCAAAACCCATATTTTATGGTTATAAGTAAATACAAGTACGATTGATTGATCAAAAATTTACACATATGTATGTATAGGGTCATCTAAATGAGACGTCTAGATTTGTGTTTTATTAAAAAAAAATATGTGTAAAGGGTGGTGTATAGGGAAAACATGTGTATAATCCCTTTTTAATAAAACAAAAATTTAGGCGGCACATTTGGATGACGCTATACATATATAATTACATTTTACAAAAAATATTTCTAAAAATAGGCCGAAAATCTAAATTTTTGATTCATAATAGTGATTGGTTCAATAAATCAGTTTAAAATAATAGATATGATACATATTATATATATATATATATATATATATATATATATATATATATATATAATCACCTTCAAATTAAATAAAGTATCAAAACTAAAAGAATATATTATTAAATGGACGTATTATTCTTGAAAAGTTTGTTATATGAAAATATAATACTTTATGGAAACATTGTAATGATAAAATGTATAATTAAAGCGACGTAGAATACGGCCATTGTTTTCAGATGGATTTGTGTGCATATTTTATTATTAAATATGCGTGAGTTTCATCAAAACAGAATTTTTAAAAATCTATAATTATTTGTATTAATAGAAACCATATTTTTTGAAGGGTTATTCATATTAGTACTTGATTTATATGTTTATGAAATTAATTAAAATCTAATTTCGCTAAAAATTATTATTTTTACGAATATTTATATATATATATATATATATATATATATATATATATATATATATATATATATATATATATATATATATATATATATATATATATATATATAATATATATATATATATATATATATATATATATATATATATATAATATATATATACATATACTGGAAATTTTAATAATAGTTTGAATGTTTTGTTTATTCTTGTATTCAAAGATGAATATTTAGAAAAATTCTAAATATTGAAATTATTTTAAAGACGTTTATTAATTTAAAATAAACGTCTATATAGGTATGGTATATTTTATATTTCTGTCACGTTACGACTTTTTGAATAATTCACAGGAGTGCTTCTTTCGTTTTTATATTCTTTTTATTTTTATAAAATATATAGTATATTTATTTTATAACATTGAATGCATTATAGAGTCTCCTACACATTTTATATTTTACGTACATTTATAGATAAGAAATTGAAAAATAATTATATTTTTTATCTATAATAGTTCATCGTTTTTGTTTATTTAAATTAGGATGCCCGACGTGGGATATTTTTGTACCCTATGATTTTAATAATTATGATAGTAATATTTTAAATTTTTATATTTAATGTCGGATCCTGCGAACACCAGGGATGAAAGATTAAATATATACATAAAATAAAAAATAATTTTCTTCTCACATTTAAGTACATTAAACTCTAAGAGAATTTATTTCTATTTTAAATTTGTAAATATGACATCTATAATTTATTATTGATAAATAAACTAAATATAAAAGTATATATTTCTAATATTCTAGTAATATTTATTAGTGAAAATTGTTTAGTAGTAATAGATCTCTCTCTTTCTCTCTCTCTATATATATACGAGGGTCGTTTAATAAGTATGGTAAATTTATTTATTGTTTAATTTAATTAAATTTTTCAATTTAGTTTTCTTTACTTTTTTACCATACTTATCAAATAACTCTTGTACATATATAAACACATTTTTTTTTTAATTCAAGAATGCTTTACCGAACTGGATTGCTGATCGAGTCCATCACGATAACGATAATGCAGCTTATCAAGGTGATAATCACAGATATCATAGTGTTAGCTGCCGTGGAAACAGTAAGTACACTATATTTTTTTCTTTTGTGAACATAATTATCTTTAATTTTTTTGATTATTTAGAAATAAAATTCCTATAACTTATTTTTAGTAAGGTAGATGTTAGTCGAATTAAATATAAAATTTGACCATTGTTTTTAAACAAATTATTTATAACTTCCTAAATAAATATTTAAATAAA
Organism: Neoneuromus ignobilis; assembly: GCA_029203775.1. NCBI lineage: Eukaryota > Metazoa > Arthropoda > Insecta > Megaloptera > Corydalidae > Neoneuromus > Neoneuromus ignobilis. The sequence continues at coordinate 10,595,757 of CP092092.1, forward strand.
TATATAATCAAATAATAATTAATTTTATATATAATTTTTTTTTCAGGAACAAACACTACTAGTGGATAACTACTTGAAATTGCAACATGCGAACTTTTAATTTGTAAAAATTACTTCCTGATGTTATCAAAATGCACACTGTAAGAAATTACATTATTATATTTGCAATAAATTGAAATTAGATCAAAATATACTTTATTTTATTACTATGAAAAAATATTTCGACACACAATTTAACAGCACACGATGAAATAATTCATTACCTTTATACAAATATGTATATATATATATATATATATATATATATATATATGTGTGTGTGTGTGTGTGTGTGTGTGTGTGTGTTTGTGTAAGTGTATGAATTTTTAGATATATGGTTTTAAATATATACACAAAATCTTATTAAAACACACCGCAGGAATATCCACAGCAAACAACATCAAACGACATACATATATCAAAAAACTGAAATATTTTGAGGTCATTTAAATAGCACATACCTAACATACAGACTAAATATATAAAACAAATAGAGTAAAACAATGAAAAATATAATATCATGATTCTAACATACATTTTCTATTTTTCAAAAAATAGTTCATGAAATAATTTAATATAAATAAATATTTAATTTGTTTGAAATTAATATAGATAAAATAATACAGAAATAAATATTTTTTGTTAAATAATAAATATTTATAAATAATTTTTTTATAAATATATTCGTATTAACTGTTATATAAATTATTGAAAACAGAAATTATTATTTGATAATCATTAAACGGAATAACTAAATATATTATTAGTAATTAAATAAAGAAATATTTAAGTATCACTCATATATTTTACGTTATTTTTTATGTAGTTTCACAATTCCTCGCAGGAAAAAATTTTTGTTCTTTGGTTTATGTAATTTAAGAAAAACAAATTTTAACTTTTTCAATTCAGGTAATGTTATATAAATATTATATCAAAATTTAGGAAACGTAACAAATTATAAAAAAAGTAACCACGGCAAAAATAAGGACTATTGAGATATAGAATGAAATTCTTAAATTAGGTCACGTTTCAAAAAGAAAATTATACATCTTTACAGCCACAAAAACGTTTTCTTTATACTAATGCGTTCGATACTATAAAAATACTCATTCAATTCCCTGAAGTGAAAATTCTGAATGTTTTAAATCGATCCTTGATTGACAACAAAGAAAAATGTATTGTAATGTCGATAAATAATTTATAGAAATGAAACATTAATAAATAATTACTATATTAACTCAAGCTATTATATTTATTATTGTAATATCTATATACAAATAATCTAGATAAAAAAGTAAGTATACAAATTATTATTACCCACTTTAAGAAAAGTATTGTATCGAATTGTAGATAAACTTATTTCGTAATAATATTTCAAACATCATTTTGACAATAATAATACTGAATAGCAGAAATGCGACATAGAACTTTTACAAAAAATGATAATTTGGTGTGAGTAATGGTGTTATATTTATTTATCACTAATACACAGTACTTTTAATATTATTTTATTTTTCGTATGGAATATCAAGTTATTTTTATTTAAATTTGGTACTAAAACGTTTCTATAACTTTACATCAAATGAAGTGATTTTTTAATTGTATTAAATTTTGTCATTTTTACTTATCATTAGTTTCATTGCCTTACTCAGTTCTTGATATATGAAATGTCAAATTATGCAAATTCTTCTAATACAAATAAATCTCATTTAATAAGATTTTTATTATTAAAATATATGCTTAAAAAAGAATATATAATGTTTTTAAATTAAATACATAAAAACTATGTATTTATTATATTCAATCATTTTTTTAATTAGAATTTTAATTTTACATGCATATTACTGGCAATTTATATTAAAAGGAAATTGAGACAAAATTAAATATTTTTGCGAATGAAAAGTTTAAGTCAATCCATATATTTTTTTATAACTAATGTTAGAGTTTTTAAATGTAAAACAGTTTTTATAAATAAAATTAGAGTAAACAAAATAGTTATTAGAGTAAACATTAAATTAAAGTAAACATAAAGTTAAATAAGAGTAAATATAAAATTAAATAAAGGAATGTGAATACATGACTGGTATTTTAATAGATATAAAATGTATATTTTAAGTGAGAAAACGCAAAAAATAAAGATTTATTTCATATATATATATATATATATATATATATATATATATATATATATATATATAAATTTATATTATCATCAATATCAGACTCTGTAAATCCACTGCTGTATGAAGGCTTTTCTCAATATTTGCTAATTAAACCGATCCAATACCTTTCTCTTCCAGACAAATCTAACGAATTTTACTTGTATCTCTGTCCCATCTAACCACGGGTTTCTTCCTGGGCCTTATTAAATATTTAGATTCTCAATCATTAACTTGTCGATGTTGCTACCCCTGCTTCTTGCTATATTATCGAACCATTTCCGTTTAATTTTTTTAAATTTTCTCATAACATCTGTAACTTTTTTCTCATATAGTGCACTTATTTCTCTTTATATCTTTTAGTTTTATTCCCAATATACATCTTGTCATGTATCTGTGTGTTGTCTAAAGTCGTTGAATTATTATAGCAATCAGGAACCATTTTTCACCGCTCTCAGAGAGAACAGCAGAATGCAATGATCAAAAACAGTTCTTTTTAAATATAAGGAAATATACTATTTCACAATATACGAATTTCTTCCGAATTGATACCATCCCATATTTACTCTTTATTTACTTTACCTTTAAATATTCTTGAAGTACTAATGGATAGTTCCAGATATAATATTAGGTTGGCAAATATCTCCCTTCCGCCTTCTGGTCTTTTGAATTTCGCAGCTATGTACAAAAAAAAAAAAGCGGAAGGGAGATACTTGCCAACCTAATATATAGTTTTGTACTTCTTTTTTTCTCTCTGTTTTAGTTAAAAAAAATTTTAAACTTTATTGAACATTATTTTTGTCTTAAAAGGTTTATTATAAGATCTACTTTTTGACTTCCTTTATTCTAATCTTTTATGTTTTTCGAGTTTCAATTAAGCTTGTTGAGAAAAAAATAACATCATCGTGTGTCTAAATATATATATATATATATATATATATATATATATATATATATATATATATATATATATAAATGTACATAATATAATCTGTATAAACTTTTATTTCATAATAATAATATACAAGTAAATAAATTTCATGGATTTTTTAAACTAATTCTTCATAAATATTTCTTAAACAAATTCGTCAAAATTTTCATATTTAAGCAGATAACTTTTTTTAGTTAAATGTATTAAAAGTATATCATTTTATTACAAATCGATAATACTTGATCTATAATTGAAATATATGCCAGAAGATTCAAATTTAATTAATTCACTATATACTTATAAAACTTGTTTAATATAATTTTTTATCTTCAATGTAAAATATTAAAAAATCGCTCTATTAATTTGAATATAAAAAATAATAGTTGATTAATTGAAATTTAGTTTTATAATAATGTTGAATTAGGATATCGAACGTATTGAACTTGATGGTAATAAAAAGAAATCATTGTTCACATGTACAACTAGTCTATTTTATTTACAAATCAATTAAACTAGAAAATTGTCAATATTTCTTTGTGACCATAAACATATGGGAAATAGTAAAGTTAGTGAATAATTTTATGATTAATTCACATGTTATTTGAATACGACGTGTAAATAAATGACACAATGATCATTGTTATCTATGCATCGATGTCAGATATTATTTGAAAATTATTTTTATGTAAAAAATACAATAAATCGGTGTCAATTAACTTGTTTTTTTGACAAATATATAAAGATATATATATATATATATATATATATATATATATATATATATATCAACTACTTATATATATGATATATAAAGAATTTAAAATGATTAGTGCAACTTTTAATATGATTATAAAGTCTTTAAATATATAAAAAATTCGAATTTAAAATGATTAGTGCAAGTTTTAATGGTTTTTAGAATTTAAAATTTTTATTTGTGCATATATACCAGTAAGAAAATAAATCTTGTCGTGACACACACACACACACACAAAAACACAGAAACATATTTTTATTACACACACATACACACACATATACACATACACACATATACACATACATACATACATATATACATACATATATATATATATATATATATATATATATATATATATATATATATATATATATATAAAACAACTAGAGATAACATTTTTTTGACTACTATATAAGTAAATCTTCTAAATATTTAAATAATCTGTTATTGTTTTAGTTTTTTTTTATTCTAGATTTTCCCTTGACAAGTCTAATTATTTTTATTACAGTATTTCATTGCAGAAGATATAGAAATAAAATAATTTAAAAATGATTTATATTGCATATATTTTTTTTAAAGCTTTGAAATATTTTTTTATTCATATAGAAAACATAGAGATTAGTCATTATTTCATAAAAATTGATTTTTTTACAAAATTTGTAAAACAATGTTACCAATAATGTGTTTGCTATTTATAGATTGCAATATATATATATATATATATATATATATATATATATATATATATATATATATATATATATATTCAATTTAGAGTTCTATCAAGAAAAAAAACACCTATATATACAAAAGTCGTTTGATAAGTATGGTAAATTTATTTATTGTTAAATTAAATTAATTAATTAATTTAATTGAATTTTTTAATTTAGTATTTCTTCAGGTAATAGACAACTTGTTATAAATACGAGATCAGACAATTAAGTAATGCGACCGATTTTTTTTCTCGGCCTGTGGTAACACTGCGAACCTGTAACTCCGCCACCGTAATAGCAGATCCCTACTCTCTCGATTGAGACCTTGACCACCCTCGTACGATCATTTCTTCGCCAGCTGTTTAGTGTTTTGTAACAACGCGCAAGTAGTGCATGTCACGAAAATGGAACAGAGAAATTTAGAGCAACGGTGCGCGATAAAATTTTGTGCAAAACTCGGCGAAACCGCGACAGAAACTTATGAAAAAGTGCTTAAAGTGTATGGTAGTGATGCCCTGAGTCGTAGTCAGGTGCTTCGGTGGCATGCCGATTTTAAAAAAGGCCGTGAGAGCGTCAAAGACGAGGCGCGGAGCGGAAGGCCAATTCAAGTGCGAACCGACGCGAATGCGCAACGATAAACAGAAAAAAGAATTCGTACTACCTGGACAAACCGTAAATCAAGTATTCTACCGCAATGTGCTCGAAAAATTACGAAAAAGAGTGCTCAGAGTGCGTCCAGAGATCGCGAAGACTTGGGTTCTGCATCACGACAATGCTCCCTGTCACAGTGCGTTCAGTGTCTCTCAGTTTTTGGCGTCTAAAGGCATCGCAACGTTACCACAACCGCCCTATTCACCGGACATGTCACCCTGCGACTTTTTCCTATTCCCCCATATGAAAAAATTCGTCAAAGGTCGACATTTTGACTCCGTTGAAGATATCCAAGAATCTGTGACGAGGGTACTCGGAGAGGTCCCACAAGAAGTGTTCCAGAATTGTTACGAAAACTGGAAAACTCGCTGGAATAAGTGTATAGATGCGGGAGGGGACTACTTTGAAGGGGATCGCAGCGATGTACCTTAATTTTTAAATATACTCGATTTTTGAATTTTGTCGCATTACTTAATTGTCTGACCTCGTACATTATAGTAAAAATGTAAATACGAAATACGTGATGAAAATATTTTACAAAGGATGTAAGAAAAACAAAAAAAATAAAAAAATTACTACATACCAAAAATAAAATCGTAGTATGAAAAATAATGACTGCAGAAAAAATGAATCAATTTACAGAACACATGTATATAAAATAACATTAGCAGATTTAATTCATATTTATTGTTATGAATTTCCTGATATGTTATATATATAATTTTGAAGAAAATTTAAGTGAATTTACAATAGAATTACATAAAAAATATATAATAACCAATTTGTAATACATAAATTTGTTCCTATTCACTGAATTTGCATTTTAACGAACTTGTATATAAATAAACAAAATTTGGTTGTAACTTACGTTACACTTCACTAAAATATTGTCTTTGTTGCATAAAATATACCAGAAATATGAAGTATTTTTTTGTTTTTCTTTTATTTGCTCTTATTATAACACAAATCGCGGTAAGAAAAAATAATTAATTTTATAATTTTATTTCTTATTGTATATTTTTATTTGTCATGAGTATTTTTAAATATATAATTATTATCAATTTATATATATATATATATATATATATATATATATTATTCATTGTATATATATATATATATATATATATATATATATATATATAATTATATATATCTAGTTAAATATCTAATGCCGAATTATAAATTACCAAATTTTCAAATATAATATAACGCAATAAAAAATGTACATGTATTAATATGATTAAATATATTTTTCTATTTACTTAATTAGATACCCATAAAATAATGAAATAAGAAAATTTTAATAGATTTTTCATTCTTAAATATAAATTTTTATTATTATAATTTTTGGAAATTATTTACTTATATATTTAATAAATAATATTGTTTTAATTATACATCACATTTATATTTGCTGTAGAACTATTTTCAATTAATTATTTTAACTATACTATTTTTTAGAGAATTGTAATTAAATAACACTCCAATATGAGAATAAAAACAAGAAATATTAACAGTTTATATTATATTTCAATTAGTTTTTTTAATGCTATACAAATTTAAACATTTGTATTCATCTTATTTCAAAATGTGGAATAATAATTTTTACTAATGATATCGTTGAAAAAGAAGTTTTATTACAATCAAAGAATAAATGAAATTAGTAATATATAAATTTATTATGGCTAGATATTTTTTTTACTAATATAAACATTTTAGCTTTTGTTTCATCTACGAAAAAATTCTAAAGACTATATGGTACGATCAATTTCCTATAAATTATTTTCATTTAATGATTATTAAATAATATAAATTATTAATACACAGGGAATAATTAAAAGTACGTTTTTAATTGAAATAATTATTAAAATGATTTATTTTTTTGTATAATAATTGGATTCTTTTTCAATAAATTAAGATATATTAAATTCAATTAAAAGGATAAAAAATATGTTACATTTTTTAATAAAATTGAATTAAAATTTATAAAAATCAAATTCAAGCTGTTCTGAATTTAAGAGTTTCTTTTACTTTTATATTCTGTTTATTTTTATAAATCAGAAAGTATATTCATTTTTACATTCAGTATGTCTAGTCTTATAAAAATTTAGTATTTTACGTATATTTATAAATAATAAATTGAAAAAAATAATTTTTATTTTTTATCTTTATTATAATAGTTTAACGTTATTTGTTTAAATTTTTACATAGAATAAAAAATAATTTTCATTTCACATTTCAAATATGTTTAAGTATGTTAAAATCTAAAAGAGTTTATTAAGATTTTGTATTTATAAATTTAACATTTATAATTTATTATTAATAAAAGCACTCAAGATAAAAAACTTTATTTTCTTAATAACTTTATATTCTTAAGTTACAATAATTATTAGAAGTAGTTAAGAAGCGTTAAACCTCTCTCTTTCTCTCTTATCTACTCTATCTAGTAGTTTCTATTATATATATATATATATATATATATATATGTTTATATTCATTTAATATCTGTTTTTACATATAGAATGCTTTATCACCCAACTGGATTACTGATCGAGTCTATCATAGTAACAATAATGGAGCGAATCGTGGGGGACGCCGTGGCTGTTTAGGGAGTTAGTATACTGTATTTTTTGTTCGATAAATATAATTATATGTTCTCTTTTGGCTGTTTAAAAATTCAAAATACAGTTTTAAACCTTTTTTTTAGCAAGTGAATGTTAATTGAATTAAATACAAAAAGTGACTGTAGTTATTAAAAAAATCATTTACAACCATCTATGAACTTTATTAATAATGTATAGTCATATAATATTCAATTTAATAATTATTTATTTTTTCAGATAATAGTATAAAAGCCAACAATAGTGGATAACTATTTGAAATTGTAATATACGAAATTTAATTGTGTAAAAATTACTTTCTGATGATATTAAAATGCACACTGTAACAAATTATACTATTATATTGTATTTGCAATAAATTGAAATTTGTTTAAAATATATTTAATTTATTACTGTGAAACAAAACATTTTAACACACAATTTAACAGCACACGATGGAATTTTTTATTACCTATATACAAATATATATGTTTGTATGTATGTATTTATATATATATATATATATATATATATATATATATATATATATATATATATGCGTGTGTGTGTGTGTGTGTGTACGTGTAAATGTATTAATTTCTGGACATGTGGTTTTAAATACATATACAAAATCCTATTAAAACACACCGGAGGAATGTTTCAGAGGAAACAGCATCAAACATCATATATGAATCAGAAAATTTTTAATATTTCGAGGTCTTGTAAATGACACATCTTAACATATAAAATAAATATGTAAAACAAATAAAATATGGCAATAAAAATATATCAAAATCTTAAAATAGATTTTCTATTTTTCCAAAAATAGTTCTTAGAATAATTTAATATAAATAAATAATAAATATAAATTTGTTTTATATTAATATATAAAATATAATTAAAAAAAAATATTTTTTTTGTTAAATAATAAATATTTATTAAACATTGTTAGAAATATTAATATATTTAATGCTATACAACATTTAATATAAATATATTAAATGCTATACAACTCATAAAAAAATACAATTCAAAATTGTTATTTATAGCTAAACAATAAACGGAATAACTAAATATATTATTACTAATTAAATAAAAAAATATTTAAGTATCACTCATATATTTTACGCTATTTTTTATGTAGTTTCACAATTCCTCGCAGGAAAAGATGCTTGTTCTTTGATTTATATATTTTAAGAAAAACAAACTTTAACTATTTCAACTCAGGTAATGTTATATAAATTTCAGATCGAAATTTAGGAATCGTAACAAAGTGTAAAAAAAGTAACCATGGAAAAAATAAAGACTACTGAGATATAGAATAAAATTCTTAAATTAGGTCACGTTTCAACAAGAAAATTATACATCTTAACAGTCACAAAAACGTTTTCTTTATACTAATGCTTTCAATACTATAAAAATACTCATTCAATTCTCTGAAGTGAAAACTCCTAATGTTTTAAATTGATCCTTCATTTACAATAAAGAAAATAAAATGTATTTAAATGTCGTTAAATAATTTAAAGAAATGAAACAATAATAAATATTTACTATATTATGTCAAGCTATTTTGTATATTATTGTAATATCTATATACATATAATCTAGATATAAGAGTAAGTATACAAATTATTATTTCTTACTTTTAGAGAAGAATTGTATCGAATTGTGTAAAAAATTTTTTTAGCAGTTTTTCAAAAATCATTTTTAAAATAATAATATTGAATAGCAGACATGCAACATAGAACCATTACAAAATATGATAATTTGGTGTGAGTAATGATATTATATTTGTTTATTACTAATACACAGTACTTTTAATATTATTTTATTTTTCATGTAGAATATCAAAATATTTTTATTTAAATTTAGTATTAAAATGTTTCTTCAGGTTAATATCAAGTGAAGTGTTTTTGTAATTGTAATAAATTTTGTTATTATTAAGTAACATTAGTTTCATTTCCTTACTTAGTCCTTGATATATAAAATCAAATAATGCAAATTATTTAAATACAAACAAATCTCATTTAGTATGATTTTTATTATTAAAATGTATGCTTAAAAAAGAATATATGATGTTTTCCAAATAAATATATGAAAAGTATTCATTTATTATATACAATAATTTTTTAAAATGAAATTTCAATTTTACAAACATATTAATAGCAATTTAGATTAAAACGGAATTAAGAAAAAATTAAATGTTTTTGTGAATGAAAAGTTTAAGGAAATCCATATATTTTTTTATAACTTATGTTATAGTTTTTAAATGTAAAACAATTTTCATAAATAAAATTAGAGTAAAGAGAATAGCTTTCATAAAATTTAAATAAAGGTATACGAATACATGACTCGTATTTTAATAGATATTATTTTTTTAAGTAAGAAAACGCAATAAATGAGGATTTATTTCATGTATATATATATATATATATATACGAAGGTCGTTTGATAAGTATGGTAAATTTATTTATTGTTTAATTTAATTAATTAATTGATTTAAATAAATTTTTCAATTTAGTTTTTCTTACTTTTTTACATTTCTTATCAAACGGCCCTCGTATATATATAAATATTTGTGTTATTATTAATATCATCAGCCCCTCCTAATCCAATGCTGGATGAATATCTTTTCCATTATTTATTACTTCAACCGATCCAATATCTTCCTTTTTCAGTATATTTTGACGAATTTTACTTATTTATCTGTTTCATCTATCCTTAGTTCTCTCTTTCTAGGTGTTTTTAATTATCTAGGTTCACAGTCATTAACTTCTTTTTCCTTAGGCGATCCCTGCTTCTTGCTATAAGATCGAACCATTTTAGTTTCAATCTTTTCATTTTTATCAATATATTCCTAACACGGTTCTCCTTTAATTTATTGATTTATTTTCTTTTCTTTACATGTTATTTCTACTATACTTATTAAAAATGCAATATGTATCAATATATAAGTATACATATGAAATATTAATATGCATACATCAAATATATATATATATATATATATATATATATATATATATATATCTATATAAGTATGCATCTGTACGTTGTCTGAAGTTTCTGAATTTTTATAGTAATCAGAAACCAAACTTCTTGACTATCAGAGAAAACAGGCGGGATGTAATGATCAAAACCATTTTTTTAAAAAATGAGGGGTTATATTCGATTTAATAATAAACGAATTTCTTTAATAATAAACGATTTAATAATAAACGAATTAATACTATCTCATATTCATTCTCTATTTCCTTTACATTTAAATATTTTTGTAGTACTCATGAGTAGTTCTAGGTATAATACACAGTTTTTTACTTTTTTTTCTGTTTTAGTTCATTTTTTTTAATTTAAAATTTTATTAAACGTTATTTTTGTCTTATCAAAGTTTATTATGAGATCTATTTTTGGATTCTTTATTCAATTTTTTAATTTTTTCGAGTTTAATGTAAAAATGCTTATTGAGAAAAAAATAATATCACCGTGTATACACGAGGGTTGATTGATAAGTATGGTAAAAAAGTAAGAAAAACTAAATTGAAAAATTTAAATTAAATAATTAAATTAAATAATAAATAAATTTACCATACTTATCAAATGATTCTCGTATATAAATGTATGATGTGACGCCTAGATTTGTGTTTTATTAAAAAGAAATAAAAGAAAATATACACATGTTTCCGTTTACACAACCTTATACTCATGTTTCTTTTTAATAAAATAAAAAACTAGGAATCAAAATTGGATGACCCTATATATATATATATATATATATATATATGTGTGTGTGTGTGTGTGTGTGTGTACGTAATATAATTTGTATGTAGTTTTAATTAATAATAACAAAATACAATTAAAAAAAACCGTGGATTCCTTAAATTAATTCCTCATAAATTTTTCTTAAACTAGTTTATTAAGATCTTTATATTATAGCAGATAACTTTATTTAGCTCAATGTAGTAAAAGTACAGCTGGGTCTGTTTTTGTGCGGATTATTTTAATGCGATTTTGAAGTTATGCGATTCATATTTCTTCTTAATATCTTTTTATGCGAATTTTTTAATGAGATTTTGAAGTTATGCGATTCATATTTCTTCTTAGTAACTTTTTATACGATCTTTTCAAAGAATTTCTTTAAGCGGTTATTTAATTCAACGAAAAGCTCTTCAGTTTTATGAACAAATGATGGAATTAGAGCTATTTACTTCCGCTTCTCAGACTGATGAGGAATTTTTGGCTAGCAAAGAGTGGTTAACCGGGTTTTTAAAAAGGAATGCACTTCATAATGTGAAGCTTACGGGGGCGATTGCATCGGCAGATGAAAAAGCTGCCAAATTTTTTGTTGACAACGCACCAGGTCATCCATATTTAAAACATCCAAATGTAAACATGATGTTTTTCCACCCAATACTACAAGTATTATTCAGCTATTAGATCAAGACATAATTGCATCTTTTAACAATATTACGTTAAAGGCACTTTTCAATTTGTATTGGATAAACTAGAAAATGAGTCAATAGCAGTAACTGACGCTTGAAAAATTTATTCAATCTTTGATTTTATAAATCATGTTGCATCTGCTATTACTCAAATAAAACCACAAACTTTAAATGCCTGTTGGAAAAAGGCTTAGACTACATGTTTTGAAAACAGTGCAGCTATTTACTTTCTTTTTTCTTTTTATTTTTTATTCTAAACAGTGCAGCTATTATTGCGATGATGATTAAAATATGCATGAAAAATTCTAAAATAAATTACAAACATGTACATATTGCTTTGAATAAAATTAAATAGTTAATTAAAAAATAAAGTCAAAAAGCTTTGTTTTGTATCAATTTTCTGCAGATATTTGATTTTTTTAAGCTTTCTTTATTTCCCAATTTTTTATGCGAATTTTAGAGTAATTTTACTTTGTAGATGTGGTTTTATGCGGTTTTCAAAAATTACGGAACGTATCTCTAATTTTTCTATGTAAGTTAATCTTTTTTATGCGATTTTTTAATGCGGTTTTCTGCGGAACGTATCTATCGCATAAAAACAAATCCAGGTGTATATCATTTTGTTACAAATTGTCAATACTTGAACTCTAATCAACATATAGTATGGCAGTAGTTTTAAATTCAATTAGGTAACTATACTCTAATAAATTATGTCTAATATAATTTTATATTTTTAATGTAAAATATTAAATATTTCCTCTACTATTTTTAACATAGAAAATAATTGTTGATTAATTAAAATTAGGTTTTATTATAAGTTGCTGGTAAATAAAGATATCGAACATATTAAAGTTCAAGGTGATAGTAATAAAACCATTGTTCATACGTACAACTAGTCTATTTTATTTTCAAATCAATTAAACTAAAAAAATGTTAATATTCCTTTGTGACCATAAAGTTAATGGAACTAGTTAAGTTGGTGAAATATAATGATTAATTCACATGTTATTTGAATACGACGTATAAATAAATGATACAATGAACATTGTTCTCTTTGCATCAATATTAGATAATATTTGAAATTATTTTAAATATTATCAAATCAGAGAATTATTTTTATGCAAAAAATATAATAAATCGGTGTCAATTAACTCGTTTTTTTTGATATATATATATATATATATATATATATATATATCAACTACTAACATATGATTACAAAGTCTTTAAATATAAATAATTGTAATTAAATACAATAAATAGTAGTTTTGATGGTTATGAAAATTTTAAATGTTTATTTCTTCATATATGCCAACAAATACATAATTCTTGTCATAATTTAAAAATACAGAAATACTAATTTTTCATTTTATATAAGTATATATATATATATATATATATATATACATATATATATATATATATATAATACAAATTAAGATAACATTTTTTGTTTGAAACTATATTTCTAGATATTTAAATGATCTGTTATTATTTTAGGATTTTTTTACTTCAGATTTTCCCTCAAAAAGTTTAATTATTTTTACTACAGCATTTCATTGCAGAAGATATAGAAATAAAATAATTTAGAGAGAGTTTATATTGCATAAGTTTTGAACTATTTTTTTTGTCGATATAGAAAACATAGAGATAAGTCATCATTTTATAAAAAATTATTTTTTTATAAAATTTATAAAATTTTTTTTGTTACAAATAATGTATTTGCTATTAATCTATTGTATTATATATATAATATATAGATATTTATGTATATATATATATATATATATATATATATATATATATATATATATATATATATATATATATATATATATATATATATATATATTATATATATATATATATACATATATATATATATATATATATATATATATAAATATATATATATATATATATATATATATATATATATATAAATTATACATCGTAACAGCCACAAAAACGTTTTCTTTATACTATTGAATGAGTATACTATAAAAATACTGATTCAATTCATTGAAGTAAAAATTATGAATGTTTTTAATCGATCTTTGATTTACAATAAAGAAAAATGTATTTAAATATCGATAAAAAAATTATATATATATATATATATGTATGTATGTGTTTTATAAGTTAGATAGAACTTTCGATAGAAATTCAATTTAAATTACTATCACGTCTAAAAAAATATCTATATGTATATATATCATGCGTAAGTTACCTGTTTATAAATATTACGTGCTTACACGAGTGAAAAATATTCCGTTTTTGAATAAGTATTTCTTCAGTAGACAACCTGTTATAAATACATCACAGTAAAAACGAAATACGTGATAAAGATACATTACAATGGATGTATGAAAAACATAAAAAACTAACAAATATACTACATACCAAAAATAAAATCGTAGTATGTAAAATAGTGACTGCAGAAAAAGTAAATAAATTTACAGAACACTTTAATACAAAATAACATTAGTAGATTTAATTCATGTTAATTATTATTAATTCCCTGATTTGTTCCATATGCAATTTTGAGGAAAATTTAGATGATATTACAATAGAATTACATAAAAGAACATATAATAACCAATTACTGTTACATTAATTTGTTTCCATTCACTGAATTTACATTTTTACGAACTTGTATATAAATGAAAAAATTGATTCAAACTTACGTTAAATTTCATTATAATATTGTGCTTGTTGTATAAAATTCACCAGAAATATGAAGTTTTGTTTAGTTTTTCTTTTATTTGCTCTTATTATAACACAAATTGCGGTAAGAAAAAATAATGAATTTATTAATTTTATTTCTTATTGTGTATTTTTATCGTTATTAGTAGTTCGAAATATAATATATAATTATTATTAATTACAAATAAAGTTTTTTATTATATATATATATATATATAATTTTAGATATCTAGTTATATATAAAAAATCAAATTAATAATTACCAAATTAAAAATATAATATAACGCGATAAAAAATGTATAATTATTATGATTGATTGTATTTCTCTATTAACTTAGTTATGAACCCATAAAATAATGAAATAAGAAAATATTAACAGATATGTTCTTAAATATAAATTTTTATTATTTAATTTTTTAAAATTATTTACATATATATTTTATTAATAATGTAATTTTAATTATACATCACATTTATATTTACTGTATAATTATTGTCAATTAAATATTTTAACTATAACATTTTTTAAAAGAATTGTAATTAAATTACATTTAGATATGAGAATAAAAACAACAACAGTTTATATTATATTTAAATGAGTTATTTTTAATAATATATAAATTGATAAATTAGTATCGATCTTATTTTAAAATATGTAATAATAATTTATACCAATGATGCCTTTTAAAAAAAGAGTTATTAAAATTAAATAATATATGAACTTATTATTGCTAGATATTTTTTTTGGTTAATATAAACATTATATTTTTTGTTTAATCTACGAAAAAATACTGAGGACTATACGGTACGATTAATTATCTATAAATTACTTTCATTTAATGATAATTAAACAATATAAACTGTCAGTACATATGGAGATATTAAAAGTATGTTTTTAATTTTAATAATTACTATGTTACTATGTTATAATAATTAATTTAATTTTTAATAAAATAAGATTTATTAAGTATAGTAGGGTGCATATTTGTATATTTTAATTTAAGAATTTCAATAACAGTTTAAATATTTTTCTCTATTCTTGTTTTTAAATATGAATATTTAGAAAAGTGCTAAGTATTAAAATTATTTTAAAAATGATTATTTATTTAAAATAAATGCCAAAATTATAGTATATTTCGTATTATGTTACTTTGATGTTAAGACTTCCAGAGTAATTTAAAGTAGTGATTTTTATACTTTTATGTTTTTTTATTTTTATAAAACAAACACTATAATTATTATAATACATAGTATAACATTTGGTATTTCATAAAGTCTTCCAAACATCTAGTATATTCGTACATTTGTAGGTAATGATTTGAAAAAAGTGATTTTTATTTTTTATCTTTAATAGTTCAACGTTATTATTTGTGTAAATTTATACTTAAAAGAGAAAATAATTTACATTTTATATTTTAAAAATATTTAAGTAAATTAAAATTTAAAAGAATTTATTAGAATTTTGAATTTATAAATTCAACATTTTTAATTTATTATTAATAAATACACTAAAGATAAATAAATTTATATTATTAATGTTACAGTTATTTATTAGAAGTGTTTCATGACTGTTAAATTTCTCTGTCTTCCTCTTATCGAATCTATCTAATTATTTATCTTTATTATGTATATATATATATATATATATATATATATAGATAGATATAGATGTACACTTATTGTCTGTTTTTACATCTAGAATGCTTTATCATCAAACTGGATTGCTGATCGAGTCTATCACAGTAATAATAATGGAGCACATCAAGGAGAACATAATGGCACATTTCATAACTGCTCATACCGTTAGTATACTGTATTTTTTCGTAAGTAAATATAATTATATTTTAAATTTTTTGATTATTAAAAAAATTAAAATATAGTTCAAAAAACTTATTTTTAGTAAGATAGATGTTAATCGAATTGAATACAAAAAGTGATCTTTGTTATTAAGAAATAATTTATAACCGGCTAAGTACTTTATTATTAATACATGTATAGTCATATTATGTTCAAATTAATAATTAATTATTTTTCAGATAATAAAACAAACAGCACCACCAAAGGATAACTATTTAAAATGGTAATATGCGAAAACTAATTATGTAAAAATTACTTTCTGATGTTATTAAAATGCACACTGTAGCAAATTATACTATTATATTGTATTTGCAATAAATTGAAATTAGATTAAAATATATTTTATTTTATTAGTGACATAAAACATTTTAACACACAATTCAACTGCACACGAAGAAATATTTTATTACCTATATACAAATATGTATGTATGTATGTATGTTTGAATGCATATATATCAATGTATATATATATATATATATATATATATATATATATATATATATATATATATGTGTGTGTGTGTGTGTGTGTATGTGTAAGTGTATGAATTTTTAGATGTGTGGTTTTAAATACATATACAAAATTCTATTAAAGCATACCGGAGGAATGTTTTACAACAAACAACATATATGAATCAAAAATATTTAAATATTTCGAGGTCTTGTAAATGACAAATACTTAACATACAACGTGAATATATAAAACAAATAGACTAAGACAATTCTATTTTTCCTAAAATAGTTTTAAGAAGAATTTAATATAAATAAAAATTTAACTTGTTTAAAATCAATAAAATAATATATATTAGAAACAAATATTTTATTCGTTAAATAATAAATATTTATAAACCATTGTTAGAAATTTATTCATATCAAATGCTATACAAGTAATAAAAAGAAAAATATACAAATAAAAATTGTTATTTATAGATAAACATTAAATGGAGTAAATAAATATATTAACAGTGATTAAATCAAGAAATATTTAAGCATCACTGATGATATGTTATGTTATTTTTTTAGTAGTTTTAGAATTTCTTGCAGAAAAATATGTTTGTTGTTTGATTTATGTATTTTAAGAAAAACAAAGTTTAATTATTTAAATTCAAATAATTTTAAATAAATTTTAGATCGAAATTTAGGAAACTTAACAAATTATAAAAAAAGTAACCACGGTATAGATGAAGATTATTGAGATATAGAATGAAATTTTTAAATTAGGTCACGTTTCAAAAAGAAAATTATACATCTTTACAGCCACAAAAAGGTTTTCTATATACTAATGCGTTCGATACTATAAAAATAATCGTACAATTCCATTAAGCGAAAACTCAGAATGTCTTAAATCGATCCTTAATTTACAATAAAAAGAACTGTATTTCGATATTCATAAATAATTTACAACAAAAATTATTAATATATAATGGATATATCATGTCAAGCTATTCTTATATATAAATCTGTGATTTAATAATAAGATAAATATAAGTTATTATTTTCTACTTTACGAAAAGTATTATATTGAAATATGGATAAATTTATTTTCGAAAAATGTTCCAAAATGATATTGTCACTAATAATATAGAATCGTAGAAATGCAATGTATAAAGTTTATAACAGTTGATAGGTTGTTGTGAATAATGG
This sequence comes from Neoneuromus ignobilis, assembly GCA_029203775.1. Lineage (NCBI taxonomy): Eukaryota > Metazoa > Arthropoda > Insecta > Megaloptera > Corydalidae > Neoneuromus > Neoneuromus ignobilis. The sequence goes on from CP092092.1 coordinate 10,614,261, forward strand.
TAATATTTTTCTACATTCCTTTTGTGAAGTACTTTTGACATTTTTCATACGGAATATTAAGATAGTTATATTTATACTTTATATTAAATCGTTTCTACAAGTTTACACTAAATGAAGTACTTCTTTTTTTGTTGCATTTAATTTTGTTATTACTATGTAACATTACATTTATTTTCTTACTTAGATTTTGTTGTAAAACGTTTTGAAAATTCTTAAAATATCAACAAAGTTTATATAATATGATTTTTATAATTGTAATTCAAGATTTAAAAAAATATGATGCTTTCAAATTATATAAATAACAATCATCTGTTATATATATATATATATATATATATATATATATATATATATATATATATATATATATATATATATATATATATATATATTATACGAGGGTGGTCCCAGAAGTACCTGACCCAACAAAGAAAACACAAAAATTTTGGAAAAAAATATATTTATTTTTCAACATAATCTCCTTTCAGCTCTATTCACTTTTCCCAGCGATGTTCAATAAGTTCGATACCCTTTTTATAATAAGAACTGTCTTGCTCCTCAAAATACCCATTAACTACCGACATCACTTCTTCATCGTTGGAAAATCTTTGACCACTGAGCCATTTTTTCAAGTTTGAGAACAGAAAATAATCCGAGGGGGCTAAATCTGGCGAATAGGGTGCATAAGGTAGCAATTCAAACTTTAATTCATTAATTTTGGCCATTGCAATAACGGATTTGTGAGCTGGTGCATTGTCTTGATGAAACAACACTTTCTTCTTAGCCAAATGCGGCGGTTTTTGCTTAATTTCTTCGCTCAAACGTTGCAATAAGTTCACATAATACTCGCCGTTGATAGTTTTTCCTTTTTCAAGATAGTCAATGAAAATTATCCCACGCGCATCCCAAAAAACCGACGCCATGAACTTACCTGCAGATGAAACGGTCTTCGCCTTCTTTGGAGCCGGTTCTCTCTTTTCAGTCCATTGTTTTAATTATTCTTTTGTTTCGGGTGTGAAGTGATGGACCCATGTTTCATCCATGGTTATGATACGGCGCAAAAATTTTGCTTTGTTACTGTGAAACTTTGCTAAACACTCAATTGAAACATCTTCACGACACTGTTTTTGCTCGAGTGTGAGCGAACGCGGCACCCATCTTGCACACAGCTTTCTCATGTTCAAATTTTTAGATAATATGCGATGTACCGCACTTTTTGAAATACCTACTATGTCTGCTAGCTCGCGCACTTTCAGTCGACGATCATCCAGTACCGCTTTGTGGATTTTCTTCACCGTTTCTGGAGTCGTCACCTCATTTGGTCGACCACTGCGATGCTCGTCTAGGCAGCTCGTACGGCCTCGTTTAAACTCTGCTACCCAATATTTCACTGTTGTAAACGAAGGAGCAGACTCACCCAGAGTAGAATCCAGTTCAGCTTTTATATTGGTTGGGCTGAGGCCTTTCAAATAAAAGTATTGTATCACGTAACGATGACCAATTTTCTCCATTTTCACAAATTCACTGAAAACGTTCACTATTGATGGCTGCCAAACAAATACTAAACAATGTGGCGTCCTCAAACTTGAAACATATGCTTTATAGATTGTGTACTTTCTAATACAGTGATATTTTTCAAACAACTACCGACATCTCTAGGTCAGGCCGGGTACTTATGGGACTACCCTCGTATTATATATATATATATATATATATATATATGAAAAAATATATATAGGGTTTTCCAATAAGAATAACAGAATTTTGACAGTTGGTAGCAGCCATGTTTGAATTTTTTAGGTTCATTTCAACATTTCAACTTATTATAGTTTGTTAAATTATCATGGAACGTTTAACACTCCAATATCACTTAGAAATTTTAAAAACTTATTATAAAAATCAATATTCGGTTTGTAAAACTTATCGTGCGTTTCGTGAAACTTAACACAATCGTCCAAGTGAACTTGCCATTTATTGAATTGTTGAAAAATTTGAAAATAATTTAACTCTACATGATACAGCAATGCTTGTAAGACTGATAAATGCAAGAAGTGAGGCCAATGTTACTTCTGTTAGTGACAATTTCAAAATGAAGCTGGACATTACGTTACAGTAAATGAAGTGCGTTATAGATTCATGATTAATGATTTTTTCCAAAAATTATTGAAAATGGTTTGCATGATATGTGGTTTAAACAGGACGGTGCTACATGCCATACATCTACGGAAACAACAGATTTATCAAAACAAAAATTTAATGAGTCTATTATTTCATTAAATTGACCCATCAATTGGGTTTTATTTCTCTTCCTTTTAGTTCAATTCTTCTTTGATCTAAAATGTTGTTAAACGTTATTTTTGTCTTGTTAATATTTAGCATGAGGTCTATCTTTTGACTTTTTATTCACTTCTTTATTTTTTTCAAGTTCCATTTGACCTTGTTGAGAAAAGAAATAACATTAACTTATATATATATATATATATATATATATATATATATATATATATATATATGTATATATATATATATATATATATATATATATATATATATATATATATATATATATATATATATATATATATATATATATATATATATATATATATATATATATATATATATATATATATATATATATATATATATATGTATATATATATATATATATATATATATATATATATATATATATATATATATATATATATATATATATATATATATATATTTATATGTATTATTGATAATTTTTTTTCATAACAAAATACAATTTAAAAAATTCCGTGGATTTTTTTAATAAATATTTTTCAGAAAAAATCTTCAGAATTTTTTATATTATTTTACTACAAATTGATAATACTTCAAATATAATTAAGATATAATATAATAGTAGTTTAAATTTAATTAATTCATTATAAGCTAATAAACATGTTTAATAAAGTGTTTTATCTTGAATGTAAAGTATCAAAAATCACTATCATTTTTCACATAGAAAATAATAGTTTATTAACTGAAAATAAGCTATATAATAAGTTAGAGTTAAGTTATGACACTGAACGTAATAAACTTTAATATTTAACACAAATTATCACCCCTAACACCACAATATGCTATAAAGTGTTCAATAATCACTTATTGTTCACTTTGTTGTTCACAACAATGGGATAATTATTATTTCGATGACGATGCTATCATCGTCATAGCCTTTTTTGTTATTAAATCTAGACTAGGTATTTCAGTCTACTTATATACTATTTTGTGTTTTCTATCTTTTTTTAATCTATATCTAACTAGTGGTTAACTCTTTCTTGTTATTATATTATACGATCAACAATACACACACTTACTTATATATATATATATATATATATATATATATATATATATATATATATGTATGTCTGTATGTGTGTATATTGTTAATTATATGATATAACAAAAAGAACGAGTTAATCACCAGTTGGAAATGGATTAAAAAAAAAACATAAAATAGTAAATTATTGCGGTGTAAGAGGTGATAACTTATGTGTGTTAAAATGAATTTGCAACAGTTCAAATCAAAAAGTACAGTTCATTGTAATAAAAATCAAACATTGTTCACACACACAATTAGTCTATTATATTTTTAGATCAATTAAACTGGAAAATTGTCAATATTCCTTTGTAACTATAACCTTAATAGAACCAGTGACCATAATGAACAATTTTATGATTAATTCACATATTTGAATACGGTAGGTAAATAAATGATACAATGATTAGTGTTCTTTTATGCATCGATATCAGATAATATTTGAAAATTATTTTTATATAAAAATATAATAAATCGGTGTCTACTAAATTAGTTACTTTTTAGCAAATATTTCAAGATAAAATTATATATATATATATATATATATATATATATATATATATATACGAGGGTCGTTTGTTAAGTATGATAAAAAAGTAAGAAAAACTAAATTGAAAAATTTAATTAAATTAAAAAATAAATAAATAAATATTCCATACTTATTAAACGATATATATATATATGTATATATATATATATATATATATATATATATATATATATATATATAAACTATACTAACATATAATTATAAAATCTTTAAATATAAAAAATATGTTAATAAAAAGAATACGTGATAGTCTTGATAATTTTTATGATTTGAAATTATTTTTTGTACATATGTATGAACAGAAATAAATAAAGTTGTCATTATTTAAAAAAAAAATATTTATATATATATATATATACACGAGGGTCGTTTGATAACTATTGTAAATTTATTTATTGTTTAATTTAATTAATTAAGAAATTTAATTTAAATTTTCAATTTAGTTTTTCTTACTTTTTTACCATACTTATCAAACGGCCCTCGTATATATTTATATATATATATATATATATATATATATATATATATATATAAAATTCAAATTCTCTATATATTTCTATAAACAGTTATTTTTTACATGTTTTGTATTTTAGTTTTTCCCTTGACAAGTGTTATTTAAATTACAAGTCATTGCAGAAGGTTCAAAAATTTTTACAGACTTTTTGAAAATATTAATGACAATTTTTATATAAAAATAAATTATAAATATATTGATATTATTTAAGTAACATCTGAATAATGTGCAACGATTTTTTTTGAATAATAACTATGAGAAAATAAAATAAAATTTTAATTACTTTTTCACATAAAAATATTCAAAAATAGATTCTAGACTAATTTTATAACTGTTCTAGAAAAAGAATAATATAAATAAATATAGGAATTTTATAATACATTATTTCTATTAGTATTCAACTTCAAATAGAGATATATTTTTTAATTCTTTATACTTTGTATTTCAATATTTTTAGTATATAATAAAATCTGAAGAAACTAATTTAGAAAGGAGCTATATTTCATTTTTTTTAAGTTTTGAGATATTTATTTTGATCGATATAGAAAATATTAAGATAAGTCGATTATTTGTTTAAAAATTAATTTTTTTTTACAGTTTATGAAAAAATGATTTCCATAAATGATGTAATAGCTATTCACAAAGAGTACTTTATATATATATATATATATATATATATATATATATATATATATATCATGCGTGGGTTAACATTTTATAAATGTAATGTTTTTATACGAGCGACGAAATATAGCGTTTTTGATTGAGTATTTCTTTAGTAAATAGACAACTTGTTATATATACATTGCAGTAAATACGAAATACGTGACAAATATAGTTTAGAATGGATATAAGAGAATATAAAAAACTAACAAATATACTCCTTTTCGCAAATAAAAATCATAGTATGAAAATAGTAATTTCAAAAAAAATAAATATTTACAGAACGCATGTATATAAAATGAAATTAGCAGATTTAATTCATGTTTATTATTATAAATTTCCTAATATGTTATATATGTATTTTCGAGGAACATTTAAGTGAGTTTACAATAGAATTAATAAAAAATCCATATAATAACCAATTAGTGTTGCATATATTTATTCCTATTCATTGAATTTGCATTTTAACGAACTGGTATATAAATAACTAAAGTTCGGTTGAAATTTAGTCAAATCGCAATTTCACTGAAATATTGTTATTGTTGTATAAAATACACCAGCAAGATGAAGTTTTTAATGGTTTTTCTTTTATTTGTTTTTATTGTAACACAAATTGCGGTAAGAAAAAAATTTTTTTAATTTGATTTCGTAGTGGGGATTTTTATTTATTATAAGTGTTTTTAAATTGGTTATTATTGCTAATATTAAATAGTTTTTCAGTTATATATAAATATATATATATATATATATATATATATATATAATTTTAAATATAGTTTAAATATTTAAAATTAATATAAAAAATAAATTTATAAAAAAAAATATAATGAGATTAAAACTTATTCATTTATTTTTATGATTAAATATATTTCTATATTTACTTAATTATAAACCTATAAAGTAATCATATAAGAATATTTTAATAAGTATGTTATTATTAAAAATTAATGTTTATGATTACAATTTTTGAAATTTATTCACACATATATATTTCATAAATATCATTGTTTTAATTGTATGACACATTCATATTTGCTTTATAATTATTGTCAATTAATTATTTTAATTATAACAATTTTTGAAAAGAATCGTAATTAAATTATACTCATATATGAGAATAAAAAATAATAACAGTTTATATTATAATTTCATTAATTATGTTCAATTTTATAAAGTTTATAAAATGGTAGTAATTTTATTTCAAAACATAAAACAATAATTTATACCAAAGATACGTTTTAAAAAGTAGTTTAATTTAAATCAATAATATATTAATGTATTATTAGTAAATTTTGTTTGTATAATATGAACATTTCAGCTTTTATTTTACCTAAGAAAAATTACTAAGGATTATATGGTACGATTAATTTTCTATGAATTATTTTCACATAATGATAAATAAATAATGTAAAATATTAATACATACATAGAAAGACATTAAAATTTCGTTTTATAAACATTTTTTTTAATAATTTAATTTAATTTTTATGTTTTTGTAATAATTGAATTATGTTTTTATAAAAAAAAGATTTAATCAATTCAATTTAAAAGATAATGATATTCAGTATTTGTGAAAAGAATGAATTATTATTAACAAGAATTTAAATTTCAGCTGTTCTGAATTATAAGTTATACCATAAGGTACGAAATTTTGTATAATCACTTGAAAATAAATAAAGAGAAACTGCATACTAAACGAAATTATTTTTAAGTTAATAGACAAATACGAGGTGTGATCAAAAAGTAAGGTGAATTTTGAAATTTAGCGGGCTACATCCGTTCGATCTTCGATTTTTTTATTTGGTTATGTTGGTACACTCGTCTCGAATATATGTTCCAAATTTCAACTATGTAGCATGTTTAGTTTGTTGGTGAGAGGCATAAAAGTTAGAAGTGTTTTGCAGGCTCCACGATTTTCCGCTGTCGAAAATCATGGATCAAAGAGTTTGTATTAAATTTTGTGTGAAAAATGGAATCAAGTGCTCCAAAACACTTGAAATGTTGAAAGTGGCATACGATGAGTCTACTTTAAGCCAAAAAAATGTTTACAAGTGGTATAAACTCTTCCAAGAAGGCCGAGAAGACACCAACGACGAACCTCGTTCTGGACGCCCCAGCACGTCAACAACTGATGAGAACGTTGAAGAAGTGAAGAAAATAGTGTTGGGGAATCGTCGAATTACCATTAGAGAAATTGCTGATGATATTGGCATCTCGTTTGGTTCGTGCCAATCAATTTTAACGGGTGTTTTAGACATGAGACGTGTGTCAGCGAAGTTTGTTCCGAAATTGCTCAATTTCGACCAAAAGAACCGTCGCATGAGCATCGCCCAAGAGCTATTGAATGATGTCAACGACGACCCAGATTTACTCGACAGGGTCATAACAGTTGACGAAACATGGGTATACGGTTATGACGTCGAAACTAAGACTCAATCGTCCCAGTGGAGGCATTCCGGATCACCAAGACCAAAAAAAGCACGCCAAGTTCGATCAAATGTGAAGGTTTTGCTTACAGTTTTCTTTGATTGCAGGGGCGTGGTGCATCATGAGTTCTTGCCACAGGGTAGAACAGTAAATAAGGAATATTACCTGCAAGTTATGCGCAATTTGCGCGAAGCAATCCGCCAGAAACGTCCGAATTTGTGGAAGAACAAAAATTGGCTTTTGCACCATAATAACGCCCCTGCTCACACATCGTTGCTTGTGCGCGAATTTTTGGCTAAAACCAACACACTAATGATGCCGCAGGCACCGTATTCCCCAGACCTGGGCCCCTGTGACTTCTTCTTGTTCCCGAAACTTAAGAGGCCCATGAAAGGACGGTGTTTTGCAACGATTGAGGAAATAAAGACGGCATCGAAAGAGGATCTGAACAAGATCACAAAAAATGATTTTTTGAAATGCTTTGAGGATTGAAAAAAGCGTTGGTACAAGTGCATTATATCCGAGGGGGATTACTTTGAAGGGGACAAAATAAAAATTGATGAGTAAATAAATATTCTTTGAAAAAAATAAAAATTCACCTTATTTTTTGATCACATCTCGTATATTACAATATATATTTCTTTTAATATTTCAATTATTAAATATTATATATGTATGTACGAGGGTTGTACCGTATGATAAATTTATTTATTGTTTAATTAAATTAATTAATTAATTAAATTTTCCAATTCAATTTTTCTTACTTTTTTAACATACTTATCAAACGACCCTTGTATATATATATATAGGGTCATCTAAATGTAATGCATAGAATGTGTTTTATTAAAAAAAAGAAACATGTGTATAGGGAAAAATATGTATATTTTCTTTTTAATAAAACACAAATCTAGGCGTCACATTTGGATGATTCTCTCTCTCTCTCTCTCTCTCTCTCTATATATATATATATATATATATATATATATATATATATATATATTATAAATAATATTTTTAATAAAAGATCGAAAAATTTAAATTTTTGATTCATAACAGTGGCTTGGTTCAATAAATCAGTTTGAAATAATTGATATAACATATATATTCATCTTCAAATTAAATAAAGTGACTCAAAGAATAAAACATTAAATGGACGTATTATTCTTGAAAAGTTCGTTATATGAACGGATAATACTTTATGAAAACATTGTAATTATAAAACGTATAATTAATATGACGTACAATGCGGCCATTGTATTAAAATGGAATTGTTTGCATATTTTATTATTAAATTTGCGTGAGTGTTTCATCAAAACAACATTTTTAATGAATCTATAGTTATTTGTACAAATAGAAAATATATTTTTTAAGGGTTTATGTGTTTAAATTTTATATTTGCAAAATATCTAAAATCTAATTTCGCTTACAATTATTACTTTTTATTTTTATGATTATATATACATATATATATATATATATATATATTATATATATATATATATATATATATATATATATATATATATATATATATATATATATATATATATATATATATATATATATATATATATATATATATATATATATATATATATATATATATATATATATATATATATATATATATATAAGTAATTTTAATAACAAATCAATATATAGCCTAATTTAAGATTGTTAATAAAAGTTTAAATATTATTTCTAAATTCATGTATTGAATTATGAATATTTAGAAAAATTCCAAATATTAAAATATTTTAGAGACTTTTATTAATTTAACATAAACATCTAAAGGTATGGTACATTTCGTATTTCTTTCACGTTACGACTTTCTTGAATAATTCAAAGGAGTGTTTCTTTCACTTTTATATTCTCTTCATTTTTATAAAACACAAATTATATTCAGTTTATATCATTGAATATGTGGTAGAGTTTTATATAATTTAGGAACATTTGTCGATAATACTTGAAAGGAATAATTCTTATTTTTTATCTTTAATAGTCCATCGTTGTTGTTTATTGAAATATATAAATAAAATAGAAAGAACTTTTATTTGTATTTTAAACATATTTAAGTATATTATAGCCTAAAGCAGGCGTCGGCAATCTTTTTTGGCTGCGGGTCAAAATCAGCGAAAATGTGATTATTAAGAAGCCGTTTCGGGTCAGTGGTATTTTCATCTTAAAACAGTCTTTAAGTGTATAATAACATAATTTTTTTTGCAAAAATAATCACAAGATACTTTTAAAACATAAATATTCAAAATTATAATTGTAATTACTATAAAAACAAATATAATTGTCAAGTTTTAGTTCATTAATTTATGAACTTTATTTATAAACGTTCTCTTCGTTTTCATTAGCTCCCCTGATACTGAATTTGTGATGTCAATTTAGTCAAGTTTGGTTTATAATTAGTCACCTTGAGACAAATACAAGCGTCTTAATTTTCGATAGTTAAGCTGCTCCTGTTCTTACTTAAAAAAAAATATATGTGAAAATATTTGCTCATATTTATAAGTAGAACCGAACGCGAACAAAATGGCAAAATTAATTTTTTTAAAGACTAAAACTTTGTAGGAAGTGATGCCCAACACGTTGATGTCATAAGAAGATGATTATCTTCCATTTTTTATAAATCTTTTCGCAATGTCTTGAATTTATCCTTCCACAACGTTGAACTTTTAAAATCAATAATTTTGAAGCTTAAATTGTCAATTTTAAGATATTCAAAATACTGAAAATCTAAAATATTTTCATCTATTTCGTCGGGCTTTATTATAAATTTAAAAATTTCACCGTGCTTCTTAAAACGTTTAAATCTACTTTCAAATTCACTTCTAATGTTCAAAATCCAACTTTCGAAATATTTAGATTGCTTTCATCGATATTTTTTTTATCATATTGGCTTTTTAATAAAGGAAAGAAAAGAAATATTTTAGTTTTTATGTCAATTTCAAATAATAATAATTTTGAAAAATTTGTTTGATAATTTATTTTTATATATTATAGTTTATTTGCGGAACTCAAGTTGGTCACTTGAAATTATCAAATAGGTCGCTTGGTGACCCGCGGGTCATAGGTTTCCGACGCCTGGTCTAAAGGAATCTATTGAAGTTTTAAATTCATAATTTTGAGATTTATAATTTATTAAAAATAATAAATTAAAAATAAATAATTTTATATTCCTGAAGTACCAGTAATGATTATTAAATATTATTTAAGAATGTTGATTTTTTTCTCTCTTTGTCATATCTATATATCTATTTGTATACATATATATATATATATATATATATATATATATACATACAATATATAGAGTGTTTTTTAAGTTAGATAGAACATTCAATAGAGATTCAATTCAAAGTTCTATCACGCTTAAAAAACATATAAATATAAACACATTTGTCTGTTTTTAATTCCAGAGTGGTTTATCACCGAATTGGATTGCTGATCGAGTTTATCACAGTAACGATAATGCAGCCCATCATCATGGTAACCATAGCGGCAACTGCTCACGTCGTTAGTACACTATTTTTTTATGAAATAATTCTCTTTTGTTAACATACTTATTTTCAATTTTTTGACTCTTTAAAGATCTGAGATACTATTTGAATAAATTGTTCTTAGTAAGTTAGATGCCAAATAAATTAAATAAAAAAAATAATTGTTTTTTTAGATATCATTTATAAATTGCTAAATATATTATTAATAATATATAGACAAATAATGTTCAATTTAATAGTTATTTATATTTTTCAGGACGAAACGCCACTAGTGGATAACTACATAAAATTGAATTATGCAAAATTTGATTTTGTTCACATTACCTTATGACGTTATGAAAATGCACACTGTAACAAATTATACTATTATATTGTATTTGCAATAAATTGAAATTGGATGAATATATATTTTATTTTATTACTGTGAAAAAAATATTTTAACTCACAATTCAACAACACACAATGGAATATTTTATTACCAATGTATAAATTTATATATATATATATATATATATATATATATATATATGTATGTATGTATGTTTATATATATATATATATATATATATATGCGTGTATGTTTATGTATTTTTAGATGTGTGGTTTTAAACACATATAAAAAATCGTATTAAAGCACACCAGAGAAATGTTTCAGAGCAAACAACATCAAATGACATACATATATCAAAAAAATTTAAATATTTCGAGGTCGTGTAAATGGCACATACTTAACATACAAAGTGAATATATGAAACAAATAGAGTAAAGCAATAAAAAAAATATCATAATCTGAACATATTTTTCCCATTTTTGAAATATAGTTCTTGGAACAATTTTATTCTAGATATAAGAGTAAGTTAAAGACAAATTATTATTTCCTACTTTATGAAAAGTATTGTATTGAATTGTGGATAAATATATTTCTTAATAGTGCTCGAAAAATAATCTTGACAATAATAGCATGGAATCGTAGAAATGCGACGTATAAAGTTTACAACAAATGATAGGTTGTTGTGAGGAACGGTGTTATATTCGTTTATTACTTTTAGAAAGTACTTTTGACATTATTTCATTTTTCATGTGGAATATCAAGATATTTCTATTTATACTTTGTTATGAAAATGTTTCTACAAGTTTACATCAAGTGAAGTGCTTTTCTTTAGTTGCATTCAATTTATTATTATTACATAACCTTAGTTTTATTTTATTATTCAGTTCTTGATATATAACATGTCAAGTAATGAAAATTTTTTAAATACAAACAAATTTACTTTACCTTAATTTTTATTATTACAATTTATGGTTCAAAAAGAACATACTATGCTTTCAAATTAAATTTATAAAAATCTCTTATTTATTATATTTGATATAATTGGTCATCCTAATATGACGCCTACATTCGTGTTTTATTAAAAAGAAACATTTGTATATGGTGGTGTATAGGAAAACATGTGTATAGTATTTTGTTTCTTTTTAATGAAACACAAATGTAGACGTTATATTTGGATGACCCTATATATATATATATATATATATATATATATATATATATATATATATATATATATATAAATTAGAAGTTTTAATTTTAAAAATGTATTTGTAGCAATTTACTTTTAAATGGAGTTAAGAAAAAAATTAAATATTTTAATCAATAACAAGTGTGAGTCCATATATATATATATATATATATATATATATATATATATATATATATATATATATATTTGTTTTTAATGTTACTTTAAATTTTTAATTTTTGTATATGAAACATTTTTTAGAAATAAAATTAGAGTAAACATTTTTTTAAAATTTAAATAACAAATGCTAATAATAACTAATGTTTGAGCAGAAATTAAATATGATTATTTTAATTAAAAAATCATATTAAATGACAATGTACTTCATATATATATACACATACATACATACATATATAGAGGTAACCCTCCTATAACACGGTAGATAGGTTATTAGAAAATGGCGTGTAATGTAAAACCGTGTTTTATGATACTAGAAGCCAGTACAAAAAGGAGAATTACGTTCCGAACACTTATTAAAAACAAATAATTTATTTCTATTCCGTATAAGAAACTTCATTTTTATTAAAAATTATAAATATGTATAACACAAAATGTAAAGAAACAAACAATATCTATTTTAATTTAATATAATCTTAATTTAATAATTTTCTTCATCATCACTGCTCAGTACAATTATACGAGAACGTTTTTTCGGTTAAACGATATTATCTTCACTTTTTGAACCTTTTTCTTCAGTTAAATTTTATTCATCTTCTAGACTCTTTAAAAAATTTGTAACTTTGGTTTGTTTGCTGATTTTTACAAGGGCGTTGTCGATTTCATGGTATGAAGATAGACAATTTTGTAACTCTCTTTTGAATTTTTGGTTTCTTTTAACGAAATGGTCTGCATTAAAAAAATGATTCTAGATTTTTGGCTTAGCTTAGGCCTTCTTATATTTTTTTTAGTGTTTAATTATTAACTTTACAAACTTCATCAATGCTATCCTCCTCAGAATCGATTTGATTTACAACTTCGGATGCCATTTATACTAAATCCGCGTCGTAAACTTCTTCCTCTATTAATTAGTCTTAAACGTTCTCAACAGCCATATATTTTATAATTTTCTAATATATTTTCTATAATAAAACTTGTGTTATCTAGTATTGTAGAAGGGTTTTTGTAATTCAATATAAGGGTTTCCTTAATTCAATACAAGAGTTTCTGCAATTTTCTTAACGTGTTAAAACGAAACCGTGCTGTAGGAAGGGTTACCTGTATAGATATATGTATATATATATATATATATATATATATATATATATATATATATATATATATATATATACATATATATATATATATATATATATATATATATATATATATATATATATATATATATATATATATATATATATATATATATATATATATATATTTAAGAGACAACTGTGAGTTTGATATAACAATAAAAATAAATAGAGACACGTTTAGTCACTTAAGATTTGCAGACTATTTTATTTTTTCTCCAGATATTAGATGAACTTGAAAAAATATAAGAAGTGGATAAAAATGTTAAAAAAAGATTTTATGATAAAAAAAATAATGTTCACTAAATTTGTAGATAAAAAAAATTAAACTAAAGGAAGAGAAATAAAAACAGTTAAAAATTATATATCTGAGGCAAATTATTAACAAAAGACATATTTTTAGATGAAATGAATAGAAGAATAAAAATGAGATAATATCAATTCAAAATAAATTCGCATATTAAGAAGTCGAACATACTTTTATGTTTAAAAAGAAAAGTTTTTGATCAATGTATTCTTACTGTTTTTATTTATAGCAGCGAAACATGGGTTTTGATTAATAATATAATTTATTTGATTCAAATAGTACAATGAAACATGGAAAAATTCATGTTAGAAATAATATGAAAAGATAATAAAAGAATCTGATAGATCAGAAAGAAAACAAAAGTTACAAATGTCATGGAAAAGTAGAAGTTTGAAATATAAATAAATTATTTATATAATATATAATAGTTAAAGGAAGTTACTGACTGGAAATCTAGATATACAAGAAGGTCTAGGAAGATGTGCATGAATTAATAGGATAGAGATATATGAAAATTCGTCAAAATGGATTTGAAGAGAAAAATACTGGATCTCGTCCATTAGTGGTCAGAATAAGTTTTCTGCTGTATATATATATATATATATATATATATATATATATATATATACACGAGGTCGTTTGATAAGTCCGTGTAAATTCCGAAAGATGGCACCACTGGTGCATATCGAGGTTATTTTTAATTAGTAGCACCTCTTGGAAGAACACATCAAGTTTCAGCCATATCGGTCTATTCCTTTGTGTTTGACAATCGTTGGAATCAAGGAAATCGAGTGATTGTCAAATAATGGACGAAAAAGAATTTCGCGTGTTGATTAAACACTACTCCATTAAAGGCAAAACGCCTCAGGAGACTAAACAGAAGCTTGATAAACATTATGGTGACTCTGCACCTTCGATTAGTGCGGTTTATAAGTGTTTTCAAAATTTTCGGAGTGGCCATATGAGCACAAGAGACGCTGAACGTTCTGGACGCTCTGTTGTGGTCACCACTCCAGAAATCATTGATAAAATCCATGATATGGTAATGGATGACAGAAGAGTGAAAGTGCGTGAGATTACTAGTGCTGTAGGCATCTCGTGTGAACGGGTACATAATATTTTGCACCAACATTTGGACATGAAAAAGCTATCCGCCAGGTGGGTCCCGCGAGTGCTCACGATCGACCAAAAACGAGGTCGTGTGAAGTGTTGCAAGAACGGTTTGCAGCTGTTTCAGCGAAATCCGTAGGACTTCAAGCGGTGCTTCATCACTTGTGATGAAACATGGATACATCACTACACTCCTAAGACCAAAGAGCAGTCTAAACAATGGGTTATCAAGGGGGTATCTGCTCCGAAAAAGGCGAAGACAATTCCTTCGGCCGGGAAGGTTATGGCGACTGTCTTTTGGGATTCGCAAGGAATAATCTTTATCGACTATTTGGAAAAGGGTAAAACCATTACAGGTGCATATTATTCATTGTTATTGGATCGTTTGAAAACCGAGTTGCAAGAAAAACGTCCCCGATTAGCCCACAAAAAAGTCCTCTTTCATCACGACAACGCACCAGCTCACACCTCAGCAGTTGTGGCCGCAAAACTAATGGAAATAGGGTTCCAAATCGTTTCACATCCCCCCTATTCTCCAGACTTGGCTCCATCGGACTATTATTTGTTCCCTAATATGAAGAAATGGCTCGCGGGAAAAAGATTTTATTCGAACGAGGAGGTGATTGCAGGAACGAATGACTATTTTACAGACTTGGACAAATCCTATTATTCGGAAGCGATCAACAAACTAGAGCAGCGTTGGATGAAGTGTACGAGTATAAGCCTAAAAGGAGACTATGTTGAAAAATAAAAACGATTTATTCAAAAAAATGAAGCAGTTTTTATTTTTACACGGACTTATCAAACAATTCTCGTATATATATATATATATATATATATATATATATATATATATATATATATATATATATATATATATATATATATATATATATATATATATATATATATATATATATATATATATATATATATATATATATATATATATATATATATATATATATATATATATATATATATATATATATATATATATATATATATATATATATATATATATATATATATATATATATATATATATATATATATATATATATATATATATATATATATATATATATATATATATATATATATACGAGGGTCGTTTGATGAGTATAGTAAAAGTAAAAAAACTAAATTGAAAAATTTAATTAAATTAAACAATAAATAATTTACCATACTTATTAAACGACTTATTTACCATACTTATTTTCGTGTATATATATATATATATATATATATATATATATATATATATATATATTTAATAATTTAAAATTTATTTGTTTTCATCGATCGAATAATAAAAGTTTTCGAAAAATTTAAATAAAGAAATATGAAAGCAGACTCGTATTCAAGCAATAAATAATATGATTATTTTAATTAAGAAAACACATGAAATGAAAATTTATTTCATATATATATATATATATATATATATATATATATGTATGTGTGTGTGTGTGTGTGTGTGTACTCGTGTTTGTGTATATTATTTCGTTACTTTTTGGATACAAAAGTATTTTTATTTTAAAGTAATTTAAACACAATTAAAAATTATATATATATATATATATATATATATATATATATATATATATATATATATATATATATATATATATATATATATATATATGTATGTATGTATATACACAATTTGCTAAATAATTTAAAGACTTATTTATTTTCATCGATCATTATAAAAGCTATTATATGAAATATGTATAAGGAAAGAAAACCGTAGTAAGAGATAAAAACATTGTCAAACGCATTTATCTCATAAAGTAATTGATAACGGCAAAAGCTGCAGTCAAGAAATATCGACTTCTTTAACTTTCAGAGTTAACAACCGCAAATATTAAAAAATATCTTGGTCATGAAATAATATTATCTTGCGCCACATAAAATGTCAGTATGACTTATAATATTTTTCGTTGACGAAATATTTAATGGAATTCTAAATGTTATTTTAGCCAGACTTATTCGGAAATTAACTCCATGACGTAGACATCAGTGACAAGTATAAATATTCGTAGACACGAACTCTTTATGTAAATATCAACAAATGAATAGTTATAAATTTAAAACGCAAGCAGGTTTTATATAAACGAGAAATATTTTCCTTAATATATAAGCTGCTTTTTAAAACCAATTCCGTTTCCCAAAACTAATTACTTTTCCATTTATTTGCAAATGCTGGAAAATCATTCTGAGATATTTTTAATTATATATACATTCTGTTATTTAATTATATAAATTGGATTTTATCACAGTTTAATGATTTTTTAAATTTTGTGATACACACACATTCATATATATATATATATATATATATATATATATATATATATATATATATATATATATATATAATTAATTTTTTTTTATAAAATATTTTTAGCACTATTTTGTTATTTAATTTGTTGTTAAATAAATTTTATTCTTTTAATAAGAAGACAAATTGAAACATAAAATTGATTAAATATGAATAAAATATTATATTCTGTTTTTCTGATTTTATCTTCAATACTTATTTCCTTGCTTGTTAAAAATTATTAGAGAAATTTTAATAATGAAAAAAATTAATAAGAATGGATTTTAAGATTAAGTTTGGTAATATTAATTTAATAATTGATAATAAAATTCTATGTCGAATTAATTAAAACTGATTTTTTATCAATTATGAACTGATTGTTGCAAAAATTCATACATGAAAAATTGATGATGTATTACCTTTAAAAAAATCTTGACAAAATTAATAAAATTATTTGGAATTCATGTGATTATCTGACTAAGTTAGAATTTTAAGTGTGCATATGTGTGTATGTCTTTGCTCTCAAAACAAATAATTTATCATTTTCAATACCATTTAGTAGTTAGAAAAGTGAAATGAAATAATTATAATAATTTTTATCCAAATAACACGAGTTTTCTAGAGATTCAATCAACAATTTCAATCATTAAATTAAGATAATATATTTAATAAGTCAAAACTATTATTGAAACAAGATGCTGGTTTTAGCATAAAGTTAGTATTTCTAATAACAAATTCATATTTTATAATAATTTATTGTAACTAATAATTTAATTATTAAAATGAAATATCAGTTATATTGATATTTTTCATAATATATATATATATATATATATGTCTTTTCGAAAAATATAAAATGATTGTCGAAGGAGAAAATGTTATTTTAGAATATGATTTTTTTAAAAAAATAAAAAAATATGTAACCACTAAAAATAATAAATATGCTCTTACTCTTTTCATATTATATGTATACATATATATATATATATATATATATATACCATAATACAAATAACTTAGTTAAAGTGAAGTATTCTAAAAGAAAAACTCATTTTAAAATTCATACCTCTATATATTCATTTTTTATGGCCGCGTATAATTTCAAAGCTCTTCAAATATTTCATAAACTTTTCAAGAAACTCATGTAGAAGAAAATCTACACTACATACATTTTTTCAACAAGCCAAACATTTACACACAAATTTCTGATGAAAAAGAAAACTCTGAAGTAGTCGCAAAAATGTATTTTTAGAGTTTTAAACGTTGTATATGAATTAACTCCATTTTCCTATAGATGTTTCTTGGATTTTTTTCAATTTGATAATTCATGTGAAATAAAATATATACATGCATGCAATTGAATTACAATTTCATATATATATATATATATATATATATATATATATATATATATATATATTTATATATATATATGGATAGATAGATAGATTTATTAAGTGTGATAGAACATTAAATTGAATCTCTATCGAATGTTTTATCTAACCTAAAAAACACTCTTCATCTTAGTTTTATATATACATACACACACAAGTGTATATATATATATATATATATATATATATATATATATATATAAAGATGTTTTTTTAGGTTGGAAAGAACTTTTGATAGGGATTTAATTTCATATTCTATCACGCTTAAAAAAAGCTATATATATATATATATATATATATATATATATATATATATATATATATACACACATACATAAGATGGATTATGTTATATAATCAAAGAAGAAACATAATTAAATAAAATAAATTCTGTACATAAAAAAATATTTTATTTTTATTAGTAAAACTTTTTCAAAGAAAATTTTGTATACAGTTTATCTTTATATTCACAAAACAAAAATATCACAATTTAAAAAAATGTATGATTTCTTTATAAAGTTTTAAAATTAAAGATATATTTTATAAATAAGTATAATTAATAATATAAAATTCTCGCCTTTGTATTTTTTTAAAAAAATAACAGAAAAATATATTTGTTATTAACGACAAAATTTATCTAAGAAATTTGTATAAAAGTCATAACTGTCAATATGATCTTTTATCATATTTTAAATATCAAATATTATTTTTTAATACATATATATATATATATATATATATATATATATATATATATATGGTGGTTTAAATGAGATTGATGGTTTTAAACACAGATTTACTTGTATAGTATCAATTTTTAATTTTTTGTAATTTTTGTTTGATTTGGGACACCATTGATATATATATATATATATATATATATATTATATGTAAATCATTAAATTAATTTTATGTTTATATAGTTAATAAAATTTTTCTAATTAAAAATATAATATCAACAATCAACTTTATTTTACATTATTTTTTCCTAATAATATTGAAAATCATTGATATTATTATAAGGTTTTCATTTTCAATTATTAGCTACTACGTCATAAACATCATTTTATCAACAAAGAAACAACTATACAAAGAGCTATCAACTTAAGACATCTGTTCAAGTACTCAATCGAATTTTATTGCAGGCTACAAAGAAGTACATATCGGATTTCATGCTATTTGCTTTGTGGACACGGCTGCTGATTCTCCAACAGTACGAAAAGTGAAAATGAACATGACGAAAGGAAAAAAAATGAAATCACATTGATGGCAAAACTCATTTTGTTCGCGCTTTCATTTAAGTAGTATTGACGTATACTCCGCAAGCAATAATGTGATTTTGGATGATATTGACCTTGATGATACAGCTCTCAAGGTTCGATATTGTGTTTTCTTTTACTTGTTGTTTTTTTTTTCGACGAAGAGATCCACCTAAATTGAATGTTTTTCTAAGAACAAATTTGTTTTATGCCTAGTTTATATTGTTATAATCATACCACAAATTTAATATTATAAGATTTGGGATATAGCTTAATAAGTTTTTTATTGAAAACATATACATACACACATAAGTATATATATATATATATATATATATATATATATATATATATGTATATGTATATAAAATGAATGGTGTAACAAAAATAAAAATAAATAAAACAATGAGTTTTCTGTAAATAGTTATTTCACTCAAGTAGATATTGATGGAAAATATTAAAATAATTTAATTATTTTTTTAATTACATATTCAAATATATACATATATATATATATATATATATATATATATATATATATATATATATATATATATATATATATATATATATATATATATATATATATATATATATATATATATATATGTATATGTATATATATAAATATATATATATATATATGTATATGTATATATATAAATATATATATATATATGTATATATATATATGTATGTATATATATATATATATATATATATATACTGATCCATTATTTATTAATACATGTAGAGTCGTAAAAATACTGGAGTGCTTTTTTTAAAAAAAGTAATGTATAAAACCTCAAATAGTATCTTTCGAACTTTTCAAGTATTTAATTATGCAAACGTATTTCGTAAAAAGTCGCAACAGAATATAAAAATCGTTCACTGTCTGTATAAAATGCTTATCACAATCTTTTCAAATTCGTCAGGTAGTGTTTCTTGAGGTATTGCCTTAAAAATAAACATCAGTCTTCTATATGCAAAAAAAATGTTGAATGTTTGCTAAAAAATTTCGTTCGACAGGATTACAAAAATAGAAAAAAGATTCTTCAATATTTGTTTTATTTCATGAATTTTATTTATACCTATTCGTAAATCTACTTTATATAATTTGTTTCTTTTTTATTCATTGTAACACTGAATAGTTATATACTTATTTCTAATAAATGATTTTGAAAATATTCATATATCAATAATTTGTAAATTATAATTTATAATGTAATTTTTAATTTTTTCTTAAAAAAATAAAATTTAAGTCAATATTTAACAATAATTTATTTTTATACTTTTTTTACCTGTAAAATAAGTTTACTATTAGAACAATAACTCATATATTCACCCTGAAGGAAACTAATTTAAATCACAGTTAAACCATCTGTTAACAAGTTGGTCTGTTAAAATAATATATATATATATATACATAAATACAGAGAAAGGAAGAGAAGGAAAATGGCCGGTATAGACTGGAAGGGGAAAACATTAAATCGATCGAAGTGGAAAATTTTGAGAGAAACAAATTATCTAGCAGTGGATTGATAGGGACTGATGATAATAATGATTTATATATATATATATATATATACATATATATACATATATAAATGTTTTTATAAATAAACTAAAATGTTGAAAACTAGTAAAAATAATATTTGAAAAATTGAAATGATATAATCTATATAAATATTTTTAATTATACTAAAATCTTTTATAGCATAAAAATAAATATGAGATATATTAATATACTAAATATAAAACCTTGCTAAATAATGCTCTTTATAGTCAAGTAAGATTAAAAACTTTTATAAAAGATTATATAATATTGATAGTTATTATACTTATTGTATAAAACTTTTTCATTAATAGCAGAAATTTCATGTGTGGAACTACAAGAATAGTATCCTTTTTTCCTCGTAAATCTATTCACATTTTATGATAAATTTTATATATATATATATATATATATATATATATATATATGTGTGTGTGTGTGTGTATGTGTGTGTGTGTATGTATGTATGTATGTATGTATGTCGTTAATAAATTTGTATAGAAACGGAAGTAATTCCTATAAATAAATATTAACGTGATATCTTTATATTGACTTTTTTATGATAAATATTATTAATATGTTTTTAGAATTGAACATTAAAAAAATAAAATACATTTTTCATTTAATATTTGAGGTCAAATATTTTATTAAATTGATAGTACAGCGTGTTATTTACCTTTTAAATGCAAGTTATTAAATTGAATTTATTTACTTTTACAACAAATAATTTCATTTTAACAAATCTATAAAAATATTTTGATATGCATTTTAGTTATTATGATTAGTAATTATAATTTATGTATGTAAAAAGTGAACAATGCACTTAATATGAATGTCTGTACAATAAAAAAATTAGTTGCTAATGTTCTTATAATTCTTCTAAGTATTACTGGGAGAAATATAAAGAGTTTTGTCAAAATTCTGATTTTATATGAAATATATATATATATATATATATATATATATATATATATATATATATATATATGAGGGTAATTTGATAAGTATGGTAAATTTAATTATTGTTTAATTTAATTAAATTTTTCAATTTTTTTTTATTTTTTTACCATATTTATCAAACGAGCCTCGTATATATAAGAACATTGCTAGAATAAAATGCAGATAAATGAATTTAATTTTAAAAAAAAAATTGAGACAGTTTTATGTGTTCTACTGTATTCTGCAAGACAAATGGGCCTGTTTTCGTGATTTTTATGTTATTATAATAAAAAACAGATTATTATAGTTAGTTTTTCAAAGAAAAATTGGAGGTAATTTTTAAAATGTTAAGAAAAAATAATTTAAAAAAATAAAAAATATTGTTTGTTGTATAATAAAATTTATTTAAAATCTACTAATTTAATCATTTATTTCGGTGGTGATTTTCTTTAGAATATACTATGATACATTATTTAATGTTGTTATTCATTCTCGATCGATTACTATCTGTTCATACCATTGAAAGAATTTCTAGGAGATGAACGATTTTTGTCGGGAGAAAAAAGGATGAACGACGTACAAACATTGAGTAGGCAATTAAAGTGCTTTTTTGAATGCGGGATAAAAGCCCTCACTATAAACTAGAAAAAATATATGCAGAAGAATGGAGATCGTGCTAAAAAAAGATCATGTTGAAAATGGTTTTGTGCCACACTTAAAATTTACTTTTTTTTAAAAAAAACTATTTCATATTAAACAAGCTTCGTATATATAAATAAATCAAGTTTAAAATATTATAAAGCACTTTAATAAAATTATTATTTGGCTTGATTAAACTTGAATATATATATACACAAATACAATTATAAATATTTAATATAAAATAATTTTAGCAGTATGAAATGTAATACGTTAGTGGACAGACACATTCACATAAATAGTATTATATGGGATGTTGTAAAATATTGTTTTGTAAGTTTCTGTTATTTAACATGGCTTCACACGGTGAACCTACATCACAAACACTCGAAATAGAACAATAATTAATTTTCAAGACTTGCAAATACTACATATGCTTTGTTTTATTAACAGCGTATATATTTCAATGTATAGATGTGAATTTAAACTCAGTTCTATTTACAACATATTTCATTTAAAGTTGTATTAATTATCTGTTTTGTTCGACATATTTGATTAATTTCTATGTGTTTGTATATACAAGTATAATATTTTTCATTTCAATAAAGCGAAATAGACAAATATTAGTAATTCAAATTTAATATACATTTTACTCAAATCGAAAATTCTCTCTATATATTTTAACGATGATATCAGTTTATATTATATTATAATTAACTAAACACTAATTATTTCTATTGAACACGAATTTCACATACATGTATCTAGAATATTTATTATGTAAATCATTATCAACTTGCTGATGTTACATATGACCTGATGAGTCTATATATAGCCCTCAACGAAAGTTCCTCTATAAAGCAGTTTACTAGCTAAACGAATTAAAATTTAACACCTTCAATATGAGTTTACGGTTGTAATATTAAGATATAATGAGTATATACACTCGTAATCAGAGTTTGTATTAATTTCCTGTTTGAGAATCATATTTCAAGCACTGTTTATTTTCATTTTAAATTACTCAACGGGTCGTTATTAAATTTTTAACTCCATTTTAGTCCTCTATTCTATTATTAAACGATAAACATTTATTGAAAAAGGTGTGTGTATTAAATTTATATCTTGTAGTAAAAGTTGCTGTAGTATTTTATTTATTGATTACTAAATTGAAAAATATTCTTAATTATATTAAGAAAAATATTTTATTTTAGTAACTTGATAAAATTTTCTTTTAGAAAATCAATTTCTTTATTGATTTTTATAAAAATATCTGTTTTATTCAAATAAGATAAAAAGTTGTAATAAATAAATTGAATATTTTTGATTAAAAATATCTTACTAATTAAGTTTGAAAAATAGTCTATATGTAATATAAGATTAATGAATAATTAATGATTTAAAAAGAACAATAAATCGACAATTTTATACACAACTGTAATACTTAATATCTACTGATTTTAAATGCAAAACTGTACCCAAGGGAAAATAAATATTTACTGGGAAGGCGAGATTAAAAATACTACATTTTTTTGTTTGTTTCAAGTACCATCGTGTATTCACAAAACCACGAATGGGAAATTTAATTCTTTGCGTAGGATGTTTAAACATGTACGCATATACAAGTTGAAAACTAAAAGAAAAACATACGGGCAAAAAATGGTTTTCTATTCAAATACTTTCAACGAACGTAACATAATCTCAAGATTTTAAAAATGATATGAAAATGAAAAATAAATACAAAAAAGATTTTTTTTATTCCCTCAATTTTTTATCTTATACTGGCCACACACACACAAATATATATATATATATATATAGAGAGAGAGAGAGAGAGAAGGGAGATAGTTTTTTATACTTTTTAAAAAATACATGTCTTTATAATTTGTTAAAAAAATAAATAATCGTAACATAATCATTACATTGAAAGACATTCGTAATATCAGAGATAAGTTAAAGTTCAAGCTCGTTAAAGAAACGATATAAAACCATATCATAGAGATGTAACGAGAAAATGATGTCAGATAAAATGAAAATAAGAAAGGCAACTTGTTATTATTCTTGACAAGGAACCAAAAATGGTTCAACGATTCTATAACGAGTCGTGTCAATAACTTTTTTTTATATTCATTCTAATACATTCGTTTTACAACCAGATATATGTAGATGTCTACAATATATGACCTGAATTTAAAATATTTTTTACTTCATATCAAATACTTATTCATATTTGAACAATAGTATCTGAATAAATACAGAATGTAAAATCATTTCAATATGAGAAATATATGTACAAGTTTAAAATATTTTTAAGTTACTAAATATTATAAAGAATACAGTTATTTATATTTTTTTAAAAAATATATATAAAGAATAATCAGTGTAATATGAAAAATTTGAGCTTAAAAAAAAACTTCAAACGCAAAAATAACGAATCTTGAACTTATCAGAGCCTATTAAATTTCGGATAGCGTCTGGTAAGTAAACATGAACTTAATAAAACTTTTCAGAGCTCGTATCCAATTTCAATTTCATTTTAAAGTTATGAAAATTTTATAAAGACTAAAATCGATACAAAAAGAATAATTGTTTCCTGCTCTTTTCGTACATTTTTTTAAAAATTGAATTTTAACTTATATGGACTTCTAAAAAATTAATTTCTGTCTATATTTTCATGACATTATGCATCACTTATAAACTCTAACAAGTTGATTGACATTGTGATTAATGATTGTCGACATCTATGTTCGAACTTATTGATTTTGTGGTTGTGAAACTTCACAACTACGACAATAACGTTATAGTTCGAACTTTAAGTAATTATAAGCTTTGAAATAATATCGTTAATATTTGATATTTATTAATTTCTTGAGTTTCAGAATTAATAAAATGTTTCCAATATATTAATAAAATAATATAGCATTTGCGTAGGTGTCTATAATTTGTTTTATTGAATAAAATTATAAAATAGGTTGATATAGAAATTATTTATCAACTAAATTTCTACTTTCATTTATTTTATTTATAAGTAGATCATTATATAATTATTTTATTAATACTTTTTTTTAAAAAATGATAAAATTTTATATAAAAGTATTTTTTATATAAACGTTAAGAAAATTATTAATACTATTATAAAGTTATAATTAATAAAATTTGTTTTATTGAATTGAATTGGCAAGTAAATGAAGAAAAAGTCATAAGCAAACAAACATTATTTTTTCAATTAAAAAAATATGTGTAAAAACTTTAATCGCTACATGTATAATTTTGTTAATTTCAGAATTTAAATAATACATTCAAACAGTACTACCACTATTAAGAGAACTAAATATGTTTCAAATATTTAATAACTAACAAGAATTTATTCCTTAACACATTTCCGTGAAATAAATTTAAATACATAAGTCTATTTTTACGTAAATAAATAATACAAACTTTTACATTACGTTAAAATAAAAGCATTCGTACTAAATAATTAAAACATTTAATTATTTTCACTAATTTTAGAATAAATTTTAAAACTGTAATTACAGTTAACTTTAATAAAAAAACGAACATACTGAAATGTTTTTTTTTAAAAAAATGAGTTGTTTTTAAGGATGACTTAATGTAAAATAAGTAAGATAACATTTTAATGTAAGATAATATTTTCAAATTTTAAAAAAATAACGCAAGAAATAATATCAAGCAGAGCAAGATTAAATTAAAGGTCGAGATTGTATGGAGACGTCTGATAACATGTCTCTGTTTTAAATCTAGAACGTTGTCCGTCTTTAAGACTGGATATAAATTATGAGTTCTAAAAAAGAATGTGATTAAAATCTGTTATTCGATCTTTGACATTTTGAAATAAACACAAGAAAGAGAAATTAATTTCGAAAATATTTAATAATAAAATTAAATTAAATTTTGTGGCATAACTTATTTTGTAATTACATAATTATTTATTAACTGTTAAATTTAATTTATTATAAAATAAATTGTGGAATATTTAAATAAAAACATATTTTTTAATAAATAAAATCAGTTAAAAGGATAATTAAAATTAATTAACAAGAAATTAATTTAAATTATATATAAACAATTTTAAAATCTATTATTTTCATATAAACTTTTGTTCATAATTGATTTTAGTTACAATTTATATTTATAAGATAAAAATAATTACATGAAAAGTATTTTTTCTACCTCGTTCAATTATTTTAAAATATCACAATGTTAAAAGGTTACATATTTTAAAACATTAAAAACTAATTTTAGAAAATGCTCTAAAGCTCTTAATGAAAACTGACATTTCATAAAATTTCACATTCGAATCCAAAGCACGTTTTTCAACAAGTTAACACTCTAGAGTTTCGACTACATTTCCTGATTTTTCTTTACTTTTGACGCACAGGAATAATATAAAAAATTCAATTTTTATATTACAGCTGTAAATATATCTTCTGAAGATATTTCATACCATTTATGAACTTTTTTTTATTTTTAAATGTATTGAAAAAACGAAATAATTTATGAGTTTATATATGAATATTTATATTTTTTCAATTTTCTCATATATCTGATATAACATTTTTTGAATTTATTCACTGATTGAAATTAATAATTTATTTAGCAAGGAAAATTCAATTACAAATTTATAACTTATCAATAAACAAGGATAAAATATTTCACTAGAATTCAAAAGATTGAAGTAAATTAAAAATAAAATTATTCACGGTGAAATAAAATTATTAAATTATATTTCATTTTCCGTTAATCTGAAAATAACGAAATCAATATAATTAATAGGAAATGTTATTACCAGATTATTGTACAGGTAAACTAATTGAAATTAAATTATATATAGAGAAATTTATATAAAACGTCAAATCCTATACACATGGTTTATTGATATAATTCCCTGTATTATATTTGATATTCAATATCAAATATCGAACAATACATATACCTTTAATTGTTTGGACTTAACACGCAGACGTTTTGTTATCAAATTATTCGTAAGATTAAAGCAACAAGCACATGAAAGCAAAAGGTCTTTGTACAAGACGAACATGGGCCAATGAATAACTTGCGTGTAAAATAAATGAGCTTTTGCTTCACTAACGTTTGAGGTGAAGGCCAAAGTGTTGTTCAGTTATCTTTGAACTTAAAGTATGCAAAACATTCAGTTAACAGTAATGTTAGGGATAATTCCATTAAAAGCAATAAATTAACAATAGTTACATTTGCTTTTTTCGCTAAAAGTGCGCGTGTGTTTATAGTGTTACGAATTCATTTAGGTTTATCTTGATTGATGTTTTCGTTCAACTGGGTTTGTATTAATTTTATAAAAATGTTGATTGTAAATGAAAATAAATGAGATTTTTTCTAACTATAAACAATCGAGAATAGTATATAAATAAGAGATGTAAAGAAATAATTTACGTAAATCCTTTGTTTGTAAATTCGTGTGAAATAAAAAATATATACCTATTTCAATATGAATAACATTTATAAATTCGAATACGCCTCATATATATATATATATATATAGGTTATCTTCGTATAACGCGGTACCTATACAACGTGGTTTTGATATAACGCGGTCTACACATTGTAGTAATCCTTGTTTAACGCAGTTGCGGTTTCGATATAATACGGTCTACAAAAGAGAAGAAACCCTTTATACTTTCATAAATTTTTCACCGTGTGACAAATTTTATCTTCGTTAAATTTATGTCTACCCGCATCGCGTATATAGTTATAAATAGCGAATTTATATTTAGAGAAATATCTTTACTATTGATATGAGTCTCGCATAACACGATTCATATAACGCGGCATTTCTATGGAACCTAACATCCGCGTTATACGGGGGTTATCTATATATATATATATATATATATATATATATATATATATATAATATATACATCTCTTTGTAATTATAATTGTATTTAAGGAGGCTAAAGAGGTTGGTATTGGGTCTCAGAGGTAGTAGTGACTGCCTATATCACTACTACAATAAAACGTTGGGAAACGCGTACAGACCACTAGACAAATCCAACAGATCCTATTTCCATGTCCTCGTCGTAGCCTCTGGGTACATGGCGTACAATGGATGTGCGTCATGTAGCTAACGGAAGGAGGTTAAAAGCGGGTACCCGGCGCCTCAAAACTGGGTCAGATAGGGTAAGAAAATAAACCCTTTGAACGGAGTTCAAGTCGAATGGAAAGAATCCGTCAAATACCCGAGTGTACACTTGGATAGGAAGATCACGTTTAAGGAGCATATCAAAAGTGTACGAGGAAAAACGAATGGCGTACTGCGACAAATTTACAGCCTGATGGATAGAAATAGCAGTATGAACAAAGAGAACAAGCTAACACTATACAAGGCAGTGATAAGATCAGTGATGACGTACGCAGCACCAATATGGAGAAACTCTTACAACTCCCATATCGTCTCGCTGCAAACAACCCAGAACAAGATTTTAAAAATGGCTCTTGACAGAAGAAGATGGTATAAATCTTCTATACTATATAAAGAAGCCGGAATAGATACGATTGCAGACTTTATTAACACTATGGGGTGGAAATTTTACATGAGGAAAAAAGACCATGATAACCTTTTGGTAAATGGCCTTGGAAGACCCAAAATAGCACTCATAGGTAGCCGGGTAGGAAAACACAGAAGAAGAAACGTCATAATTCAACCGTATATATTCATAGAGGATTACGAGACAAAGACGAAAGACCAACCCCAGCTGGTCGACAAAACGAAGGCACACGTATAAATTTTTCACATGGTCGAGGAATCAACCTCGGTCGGGAAGGGGGTGGGAGAGCTGGTAGTTTACGGCAGCATCGATTCGACACACTTTTAGATTAGATATCAGGGTTTTTTGAATTTTTTCCCAGATAACGTACAGATGCAGAAGACTGAATAATGTATACGAAGGTACAGACAGATATGAAGACATATAACGAGCTACGGGGGCATATAATACGTCTCTAGGTACGTTAATGAAAAGAAGAGTAAAATTATCAGAAGACAAAGAATAACAAAAGCTAGAAAAAAAGGAATAAACCCTAACAGAAAATTCTGGTCCTACATGCATGGGGGTTGGGGCGGTAGGCCAGCAACCTGCCACTAATAAAAAAAATATTTCAAACGCTAAAAATATCATTAAACTGCCTCGGAATTAATGACCGAAGGGCTTGGAGACAAAGACTGGGACTGGAAATGCAGAGAACAGCTGTCTAGTTTTTTATATGTGCAATGCAGATGTACAGAATTAATTCCAAATTTATATATTTACTAAAATAATTTAACTAAAATTTAAGTAGTTCTTACATACACATTCACTCACACACACACACACATAATTATATGTATATGATCATCATAAAAGTCTATATCAGTCCTTTAATGAGCGAAAGCTTCATCGAATGTAATTAGGTTCTCTTAAATGTTTTTCTAAGATTCTTCTTTTATTTCCTGTCCCCAGCTAATTTCAATAGACCTTCAACTGTACAAAATTTTATATATTATCTCTCTATCTTTAACAGAGTCTCTTCCTGAATCACTTTTTGTCTCTTGTTCACTACTTCATATTCATTTTTGTCCATCTTTTTCTTTTCTTCTTGCTATATGTACTACTCATATCTATTTTACCGATTTTATTTGTTCTGTTATATCAGTTACTCTTAACTGTTCTCGTATCCATTTACAGTTTTTCTGATTACCTTTAGAAATTTCTAACATTACTTTTCCCATGTACTGATGGGCTATAGAAAGTTTTTGTTCTATTTTTGTATTTAGGATTTAAATTTCTGACCCGTAACAACAAACACGTATTACACATTGGTTATTAGACATTTTGTTGTAAACTCAATGATACTTTATTCTTCACTATATTTTTCATTTTTCCAAATGGTGCTTATTTTGTTCTAATTCATGATTTAATTTTTGACTACAGGTCACCATCCTATCGTTTAATTTTTTCTAGATATTTCATTTTCTGATTTTGGTTTCTTTGATTTTTTTTAACCTAACTATTTTATTTTTCTAAAAATGTTTTAAGTAGAATTTTAGCTCTACTAACTATTTACATATAAGTAATACGTCGTCAGTTAGCCATAAATGCAGCAAATGTTCTTCATACATATTTATATATATATATATATATATATATATATATATATATATATATATATATATATACAGAAAGAGAGAGAGAGAGGGTTATCCAATAAGCACTTTAGAAGTTCAAATGGAAATGAAACAAAAAGTATTTAATAAATTGGTTATTGATTTTCTTTATTTTTAAGCATATTCTATGGCATTATTTATGAAACACAATTTCACTTATATGACCATTACAATTTTGCAATCGTGTATTCATTTAGTTCAATTTTAGTAACTCTTTCACATAATTGTGGTCTTATCTCACGAACTACACGTTCAATATTTATTTTCAATGCTTCTATTGTTTGTGGTTTATCAGCATAAACCAATGATTTCACTTAACTCCACAGAAAATATTCCAATTAAATTAGACCACATGATCTTGGTGACCAATTAATGGGTCCATTTCGTGAAATAATGGACTCATTAAATTCTTGTTTTAATAAGTCTATTAAAGTTTTTACAATTTCTAAGCATTGTTGAAGTGTTAAACGTTTCATGACAATTTTTAAAACTATACTGAGTTGAATTGTCAAAATAAGCTTAAAATTTTTTTAACATGTCTGCCATCAGTTATCAAAGTTCTGACATTCTTGTTGGAAAACCCTATATATATATATATATATATATCAAATTATAATACGTTATCATAAATTAAAAACAGAAAAAAAACTTTTAAATTAGAAAGTATAATTCGTTAAAAATATTAACGCAAAGAAAACTTTAGAGTTTATTTAAAATATACTATTTAAATTCAAAGCTAATATTTAAAATAGATAACTTGTTTAAATAATTATTACACGTTATTCTGCTGTACATTTGAATACAAAAAGTAATGAAACTAAAATAATAAGCGATATAAACACCAGTAAAATATAATATATAAAGCACTCTTAAAATATTTACACAAAGTTAAATTCAAACTCGTAAATTTGATTATAAACTTTATGGAGAATATTATTATATCTAGAAGTTAATAATTTTAGCGATAAATTACTACACTAAAATAGTAAAGTTTGTGATATTTTGGGATAATTTTAATAATATTAATTTTAGAAATAGAATGACTCAAATTAATACGATTTGATCAAACTTCATCGTCTAATATTGAACTACAATATTAAATCTCTATTCTATTAGTATCCGTTTCGAAATTTCGAACTGATGGAGACATAATGTCGTATAAATCTTGTTAAGAAAAATAGATAAGTATTATTTCTATCCGACAATGAAAGAAGACAATAACTTTTCGTATAAAGTCTCAGTACATACATAAACTTTATGTAGGCGTCTTTAAATGTTGAGACTGGTTGTCGGTTATAACTCTTCGTCTTCGGATGCAGTGTAACTTTATTGCAGGTACGTCGACATGTATAACTATATAGAGAACCAAGCAGTAGGCGTATGTGTATATGTGTGTCTGGAGATCGATACCTAGGCTGGGCGTCACGTGTATTACACTGTGGCTCAAAGCATACTCTTCTTCCCGTGGGATGAGATCTACGATGAGGTTCTTAATTTTGTTCATGTTAGGTTCGGTCACACCAGGTACGTTCAAACTCTGTTGCGTGTTTCGTGGAACTTCTTGCTTGAATGTTCCTTTTTTGTGTTACTGATTTCGGTGTCACGAAATTGCTTACACGTAGATTGTTAGATGAGTTTGTCAAATTTCGAAATGTGTTCTCTGCTGTCTAGTATGCTTTTTACAAAGTTTTCTTATAGTACGTGTTAACAAAATTTCGATGAGAAAATATCAATAAATAATTAAGAAGATACATATATACATTTACATACAAACATATATATATATATATATATATACATGTATGTACACAAATACATGTATATATGTAAGAGTTTGTGTGTATATTTATTTCTAGTAAAATGATTTTAAATTTAGTTTTTGACAAATTTTAAAATTGTTGCAGTATTCTTATTTAGTACTTTATTTTTGAGAAAAAGATTAATACCTTAAAATGCTTAATAAAATATCTCGAATAAATAATTAGGTATAAAATTTACTAATCATTAATTTTATCCATTAAGAAAAACTTATTTTTTTGCATTTTATAATTTCAAATTTCAGTTCATTTCAGTTAAAATATATATATATATATATATATATGTATGTATATATATTTATCTATATATATATATATATATATATATATATATATATATATATATATATATGTGTGTGTGTGTGTGTGTGTGTGTGTGCGTGTGTGTATATGCATGTGTTACATTCATTTGTATAAATAAATAAATGAAAAAAATTATATACATATATACATATATATATATAATATATATATATATATACATTTGTAAAATTAATTTACAATTATATTTTATTAACGTGCCAGCATTAATTAAAATTTTTAATTGAACTGAAATTTCTAGATTATAAATAATTTCAAAGTAAAACATTAAGTTACTTTTATACTGTATAACAGATATATTATTGAAAAACTTTTCTGACGTCATTTTTAACTTTTGAAGAGTCAATATTAACTTCATGAAATGTTCGTTAAGTTATCAATTATAAGTTTGAAACATATATATATATATATATATATATATATATATATATACATATATATTCTATTTTAGAAAATTAATAATTATATTATTATTTATATATATATATATATATATGAAAATATTTGTTATTAGTTTGCAGTCCAATAACAGCTTTTTGGAACAAAAATTGGTTAAAACATTATTTCATTTGTAACACAATGAAATTTATTTTCCGAGTCAGTGACGAATTCGTTTTCTGGAGTGTGGCATAGCACTCCAGAGACGGGGATTTTATAGTTACGACATCCTGATTCAGGTTTTTTTATTTTATTTCTAATGGGATTTAGAATTATTGAATGTAATTTATCAGCGTACCACAATTCAATTCAATATTAAAATTGGAAATATCCATTAAATAAATTCAATCAATTATTTAGCAGAATAAATCGTGTAATGTTTATAACGTACAATAATATATCATTGTCATTAACGGATAAGTACCTAATATTTTACATTTTTAAATTATATATATATATATATATATATATATATATTATTTAATTGATCTGAATACCTTTTTCGTTTTTATTCCACTCACAAATATAAATACAAATTTTCATTCATAATTTAATATTCATTTTAAAAAAATATTGTTAGTAACAAAAATCATAAAATTTATAATTTTACTTTGCTCTTATAATCTTTAAATTTTTCGACAAATATTCTAACACAACAATTTTTTTTAAAAGATTTTCATATAAACTACTGTTTTTTGAAAATAATAATTTAATAAGAAACTTTTATTTAAAACAAACTTATTCGTGAATAATTTTTATTTATATTAATTAAGATTATTTATACTCAATATGATTTAATTTTTCTACATTATTGTTTTTTTTCTATTGATTATAATAATATTTGGAATTCTACTTTTAATAATGTTTATAATATTTATTATCAATGTAATATTTATTATCATGTGGGATATTGTTTATAATATTTCTACAATAGTAATTTACGTACATACGTACATACATACATACATACAAATATATATATATATATATATATATATATATATATATATATATATATATAAAGAGAAAATTCTGCTTATGTTACACATTATTGAACGTATAAGAATATTGTGTAAAATGAAAATTTAATGTTATTATATGGACAAGTGATATTTGTTCTTCATAAAATCTATTTTATTTTCGATAAAAAATCATATGTTTGATTTTGTGTAAATTAATTTATATTTAAATATAAAAAGATACAATTATTACATACACACACACACACTCATATATATATATATATATATATATATATATATATATATATATATATATATAAATAATAATAAATATCATTTGACAATTACATATTTTCTTTTTGGCAAAATTAAAATCTGTATGGAAGCTTTGTTATCTTTTATAGTGTAAAATACACGAAACACGTTTAATTTATCTCCAGTGTTTTCATCTCTTGTCAGTACTTCTGAGATAAATATAAAGGTAAACAACAAGGCTTATTAACAGTACAAAACTAATTACATCCATGCTAAAGTAACTTTTAATGTTTGACCTTTACAATATGTCTATTTTCTCTTTAATTCCCATACACAATAACAAAGGATTGTACATATTTAAGGCTACGCAGTCATTTATACATATTTCATATATATGTATACATATATATATATATATATATATATATGTATTTATATATATATATATATATATATATATATATATATATATATATATATATATATATATATATATATATATATATATATATATATATATATATATATATATATATATATATATATATACTTATGAATAGCATAATCTATGTATTAGAAAATTTAATATTATAATATTAATTGCAAATATGAATTATCATTTTTAATATACATTTTACTCAAACATATCACTGCTACTAGTATTAAATTTATTATAAGAGCATAATCTAGGAATATTAAATAATTAATATTAATTTTCTATTTAATATTATTAACTATTTAATTAAATAATTAATTATATAGTATTTTTTTAATTTTATATATCATTTTTAGGTATACATTTTATCTAACTTAAACATAATAAAAAATTATGAAAATTAGTAATAAATTATATCACAATTAGTTATAATTAAAACTCATTAGTAATAAATTATAAAAAAAATATTTAGAAGAACCAAAATGTTATATAAAAATATTTAGAGATTATTTAGAATAATATTTCATTACAAAAATTTTTTTCTGGTATCAATTAGTTCTTGACTCGAGATTTAATCCAAAATTAAGATTCAAATCAGTTTTAAAAAATATTTAAGGAATAAAATATTAATTTTTATTTTAATACTAAATAAGACATTCTAACGAAAATAAAGCAATTAATTAAACTATTTAATCAAGGAGGAATGATAATTATTTATATGGAAAATAGTTTTACTGAAATAATGTAATATTTTTAATTATTATTAAAATTATTTAATTAATCACAGTAAAGAACAAAAAAAATTTAACTAACTTGACATTCATGTTTACATCAAAAAATATATTTATCTTCATTAAATAAAACAATCAAATATAGTGATTAGTTTTTTTTTATAATTAACAATTTCGGATTTTATACAAAAATTATAAACTATTTTATTTATACTAAAATAGATATTTTTCGAAAATTACATTTGCTTGATTATATACAACTAACTAACTGATAGTATAAATGTATTTTTTTTTACTTTGGAAGTCATTGTGTGTTGTTATCCCAATTTGATGATGTTTTAAATAATAAATATCACGAAAGGAACACGGAATCCATTATTTAAACTTGTTTTTATTTTCTTATGCATTTATGTACAATCTATGAAACTTTCAAAGGTTTGAATTCAGTACAATTACACGTATTGTGTTCATAAAACAAATCTCATGAATAAATAACTAAATTGTAATGGAATGAGGCGGACGTATTACAAAAGAAACGATAACCTTGAAATAAACAGAACACTCGATTAGAGAGCTAGAAACGTGAGATGCTAAAGTACATGGACGAAACTTTAACGAGAAAACTTTATTTATAAATTTATTGTTCTTATTTTAGATTCTTTTGTAAGGCAGAAACTGTAATATATACATACATACACACACACACATACACACACACACACATATATATATATATATATATTTGTAACCTCTGAACTTACACGAATCTCTTTTACTAAGATGAAATTTTGCTTCTTTCTTCTTTGCTTGAATATTAATAAATAACTTTATTCTTTAACAAAAGCAATTTTACAAGTGTAGATAACTTTATATAAAAATCATATAATAAACAATAGATAAAACAATTTTAAAATTTTTAAAAAAATGTAATCACATTATAACACACTTTTATAAATCAATCAATAACTATTTACAATATTTATAATAGCGTTTTTTTCATCAGATATATCTATAATCATAATGGATACTGGTAAAATATCTTAACAGAATTGTTTTATCTAATATATTAATATATATATATAAAATCAAGTTGTTTAAATAAATGCTTACAGTAGAGAGAGAAAAAAGTTGATTGCTCTCTTTAACATGTGATTAGAAAAGTTATTTTATGCAGGCAATGAATGACAAATTATTCTGTTTTAATTTTTATATATAATTATTTATTGTTAATAAATAAGAGTGTTATTTGATTTTGCATAGGAATGTATTATTTACATAGATGATATAAAGCCGCATGCGTGTTGGTTTTAATAGGCAGCGACGCGCTAAGTAAAATCACTTGACAAAATCTGTGAATTGTATTTAAAAAGAGTGTTATTTAATGTAATAACATTAATATTTTTAATTATATAATCTCATATTATTAATAAGCTTAATAAGATTACAATACATCCACATGGTATATAAAAAAATACAACGTGAAATTTTATTACAGTGAATATTTTATAACATTATTATATAAATTTAAAATAAATAAAATGTAAGAATATATATTATCTATAAATATTTATTTAAAAAATATATATTTCATCATTTTAAAGATTTATAGAATTAATGTGTGTTATAAAAAATTAATCTAAATTTGTTATATAATTTGTGAGTATTTCCTTTAATTGTTTAATTTTTAAAACAATCTAATTGTATATTATATATTATACAATAGTAATATAATAGTAATTAAAAAAATGTTTTTACAGGTTTTAAGATGGTAATGTCTATTGCGCAAAAATATAAAAAACCAATTTTATAAAATCGAAAAAATTTTATAAAAGTAATTTGAAAATAAATAAGATACTTAACAATTGTATGCGGACTGACGAATACTATTTTATGATCATATCGAGAAACTAATTTAATATCATTGATATTTTTACTTAAAAATTTTACACCTGCTTGTTTATGAAGAATTTGATCTATGAATTTTAGGAAAAACAACTTCTGGCATGTGTATATAAGTACACATACTCTTTTTTTCTTATGTGCTAAATCATAATAAATTGTTGTATCTAATAGTTTTTCGAAGAAAAATCAAGTTGTTTAAATAAATCGAATTGTTCAAGTAATAAATTATTTTATAAAATGAATTACAAATAAATCATTTCATTTTTTATATATATCCAAATATAAACAGATAACAGAATAAAAATTAATTTAAATTTGATTTTGATAACAGTTTTAATACCTTTTTCAGTGGATATGTCACTTTAATATTTAAAATTAACAAAATGTAAAGAATATATAACTCTTAAATATTTTAAAAAATATATATTTATCGTTTTGTTAATATGTAGGTGGGTTAAAAATTGAAAACTCGCAATTAAATATAAAATTACAAAGTTGTTAAAAAATGTATGAAAAAGTAATAAAAAAATCAGATATACAATACGGGATTGAAAACTTTATGTATCAAACTAAAATATCTTGTATTAAAAATTTTACACCTGCTGTGTATGTTCGATCGAAAAACACAGCAGGTTCTTGCTTTTTCAATACCAATGGATACAGATTTTTTCAAATGTGTGCATTAGAATTTATATAAAATATAATCATAAATAAAGATTAAATAAAATATTACATATAATTTATAAAATCTGATAGATTTATATATATATATATATATATATATATATATATATATATACACACACATATCACACACACACACACACACACACACACATATATATATATATATATATATACATGTGTATACATATGTACATAAAATGTGTATGTGTATTTTTGTAAAACGATATCATAAAAAATAAGTAACCGATTTTCAATTGATTTTTCATGAAATGCGAACGATATGAAGATATAAATATTATTTATTCATATTGTCTACGAATATTGTTCGGAAAACGATAACTCTCATATTTTGTATAATGCAGATAAAATGTTTACTTTTTCTATTTCAGTAAAAACCTCATCTTATACATTTTCTGCAACATATAACACGTCGTTGAACAATCTCGTAAAATTTTCTTCACTTTCACATCTTTTTTATAGCGAAATTTTTAAAGGTTACCTTTTTTCCTTATAAACTGTTTATATTTTATTTTTAACGTACCAGGTTCTCAAATATGCTACATTTTTTCGATATTTGCTCTAACGTTATTTTAATGGCTATTCTTTATTCTTTTTACAGTTAAGTATGCTAAATTTTTGTATACAAATACAAATACATCTATCTATATATATATATATATATATATATATATATATATATATATATATATATATATAATATTAAAATATAATCATATTAAATTTAAAATACTTTATTACAATTTCCATAATTATTCTTTACTTATTCATATATAAAAAATGAACAAATCTAAAGAGGATTTAATTGGAATGAAATGTATGAAAATATTTTTATTTTCAGATTAAATACCAGAATTTGTAATAAAAAATATTTCCATTTCATGAAATTAAATTACATCACTCATTTTCAAACGAAAATATTCATGTGCTTTAAAGAATCGAGATCTTATAATTAAGCTTTAATAATTATTATAGAAATTATATGTTTAATGAATTATACGATACATATATGTAATATGTAAATTAAATTATTATTTATAGATAGATATATCTTATTTAAAATGAGTATATCTCTCGGATACGAAGGATTAAATGAACATGGACACAATCCTGTATTATATACAAAAGGGTTTGTTAATCGATCTTGTATTTAGATACAAAGTTTTACGATTCGTCTTATCACTAATTAGATTTTAATATGTTTAAAACGTTATTAATTATTCAAAGATATTATTTTACACACGTATTTGACATACGAGTATTTCTTTATTTTAAAATATATTAAAAATATTACTTTTTATTTTATTACATTTAATTAATTAATATCTTTGAGTAAATTCATAACAAAATATTTAAAGTTATTGATTTTCACATAAAAAATGTACACAAATATATAATGTGGATATAAAAAGTCAAGATAATTATTTCAGATATAAGAGATAAATTAATCACAGACATTTTCGAAATACTTTCGTTTTTTATTTTAAAAAAAATAATACATGACAGAACATTTTTGCAAGTCTTCCTTTTATTTCAGACATTATTAACTTTGTAAAATTTATTATTTTATATCAGAAAAATCACTGTTGAGAGTAATAATAAAAGGTTTTTAATTAAAAAAGAAATATTTTTGATAAATTTAGACACAAACTATTATTTTATTCAAAGGTTGAAAATTATATTGAAAAAAAATTCTTTTTTATTGTAATACCAAATAAATATATATATATATATATATATATATATATATATATATGTGTGTGTGTGTGTGTGTATGTATGTAGATGTATATGTATATATAATTGAAATACTTTTCACGAAACAATCAAATTATGAAAAGAATAAAAGAAAAAATGCGAACGAAAATTACGAAGAACAATAGAAGAATAAAA
The DNA here is from genome assembly GCA_029203775.1 of Neoneuromus ignobilis. Classification (NCBI taxonomy): domain Eukaryota; kingdom Metazoa; phylum Arthropoda; class Insecta; order Megaloptera; family Corydalidae; genus Neoneuromus; species Neoneuromus ignobilis. The sequence continues at coordinate 10,655,300 of CP092092.1, forward strand.
GAAAATTCGTTGCATTGTCTTCGAATTCTAGTTTTTTATTTGAGTTTAATTTTCATTGAGAAATAAATAAAAGTGACGAAGTGAATTAGAAAAAGTTCAAGCGTTGTCTTAAAATTGCTCTAAAGGTATCAAACAAGGGAAATAATTAAAAATATCTAAAGATATATATATATATATATATATATATATATATATATATATATATATATATATATATATATATATATATATATATATATATATATATATATATATATATATATATATATATATATATATAAAACACTAAATTCTTTATAGAAACAAATTAAAGAAAATAATCAGTTTTACTGAAAGTAAATAATTTAGTATTTGACAAATTTATTAAAAATTAAAAAAACAAAATAAATAAAATATTATTTTTTTAATATATATACATATATATATATATATATATATATATATATATATATATATATATATAATGCATTCTTTTATTACAATAACTGAAATTAATTTTTGAATAATATAATATTTTCCCAAAAAAAAAAATTTCATACAAATGAAATAAAGAATAATACAAACAGGTAACATTTGAAATTCTTTGATAAAAAATAATATTGGTGTAAATAAACATTTTTATGACATGGAAAAACACATTGTAGGTTTTTAATATTTTTTTATATTGTATGATGATTATTTATATATTTTAAAATAATATACAAATGTGTATATATTTGTGTATTCATGTGTATATATTTATGAATATATATTTATGTGTATATATTTATGAATAATAGGACATAAACGTTAAGACGGATTAATTTTTTTACATAAAGATTTAATGTTAAGAAAATATCAACGAGCGAGAAAAATGATTAATTTTAATGTCAAAAGAACGAAGTAAAAGAAGTATGAACCGAAATTATGAAAAATAAATAAAAATTATTATTTATAGCTTTACTTTTTATATACACTACATTGTCATCTGAAATGAAAATCTGTTATTTGCATGATTTTGTAATGAATTTTTTTATTTTTTTTATAGCACAAATTACAAATGACATTATTAAACAGATAATTAATTTTTCGTACCAACAATAATATTCTTTGTATAAACAATAAATAAATTTTCATAAATGAAAATATAAAAAATTATATTCAATTTAATATAATTAAATCATGCAATTTTTTGTTTGATGTAATTAATATACGTTTTAAAATTAATCATTATGGAATGAAATACACATAAATAGTTTTTTTAAATATCAAATTTTAATTAAATTCCATTTAGTTAAATAATGAAGCTTAATTTTTCTGATAATATAGCAATGAATATTTATTTTTAGAATGTTGAGAATTTATTAATTAATTACTACACTGATGATTATTAATAATATTTTCAATTTTAATATAATTTGTAACGTTTTTAGAGATAACATATTTTAATCTTGTGAAAGAAAAGTGTATTAAAGTTTATTTATTAAAAATTAGAATGACTTTTATTTTGGATTTTATCTTCATTGTGAATTTTTTTATTTCAGAATTCTTTTGAAAGTATAATTTTATATTTTTACAACATTTTGTATGAAAATAAATTGGATTTTAAATGAGAAAACTGGATAGTAAATATAATGTATTGAGAAATTTTTATCCAAAAAGATAGTTGTTAAAAATGAGTGTATAGAATATTTAAACCTGTAATATTAAAATTTATTAGTTTAAAATATTAATATAGCATATTTGAAAAGATAAAAAATAATTGTTAAAATTTAAAATCAACTTTAATAACATTTATTTTTCATTTGTGATATTTCCGAATAATATTTACCAATCAAAAAAATAAAATTTATTTTTACTGTACAATACTTTTTTACAAAATTATATCCACATTATATTTATAGATGATAAAAAAATAATGTTTACGTATAACACCGAATTTTTTTCCATGTAATGCTCTGGCGATAACGTGAATAATCGTTTTACAACGTGCCGTCGCATTTCAAAAATAACATAATAATCATCTTTAACGTTGATTTTTTTACGATAACGCTTTGATGATGAGGTTATTAATACAGTATATAGCGAACTCATAATTCAAATAAAAGCTTCTATTTCGAACACACAATAGCCATATGAAGCTTTTGTTAACGTATCGGTGAACTTTCGACTAGGTATAGTTCAAAATACGTATTCCGCTCAAAATTCATTCTCTAATGTAAATTTTCATTGTATTTTCAGAATAATTAACCGTCTACTTTATAAAAGAAAATAGGACATAAGATCAATTTTCGAAATTATATTTATGTTTCATATAATTTGAAAACTTAAGTATATAAAAAGTTTATAAATACTGAACATTAAGAATAACTTTTTTAATTTCATTAGTTTGGTTTAATAAAAAATTATATATATACACCCGTCCCTCAATTTACGCGAGAATTTTTTTATGCAAGTTTTTTTTATGTGGCAAATTTACCTCTATTTACGCGGGACTTTTTTTATGCAGTATTGATTTACGCAGCACTTTTTATACGCGGTCAGATAGATTTCATTTTATATAATTTTTCAAGGAATTTATTATATACCAAAGTGACGCAAATTCTTACTTGAACGAATAAAAACACGATATAAATATATAAAAGGTTGATTGTTTTGACTTACAGTAGCAATAGTGACACCGAATAAAATCTATCTACTTTTGTTTTCTAAAATTTCATTATATTTTTGTTAAGCTATGTGAAATAAATATGTGTTTCTACAATTTAACTAGCTTTTATTTCCAATATTTTTTCTATTACTGACAGACTCAATTTACGCGATTTTCATTAGCGTAAAACAAATCCACGTGGAACGGATACTCCGCGTAAATTGAGGGACGGGTGTATGTATATATATATATATATATATACGAGGGTCGTTTGATAAGTATGGTAAAAAAGTAAGAAAAACTAAATTTAATTTAATTAAATTAAACAATAAATAAATTTACCATATTTATCAAACGACCATCGTATATAATTTTTATTTACATGAACTTGTGATTTAGATAATAAAGTACTATTTGTATGTTGTTTAAAACTTAACACTGTAATTATTAAAAATCTAAATTTAATATTTACAAAGTTCATGGAAAATATATTTTTAAAATAAAATCAATTGTAGTTAAAAATGTATCTCATTATTTCCGTTATACATTATTCTTCATTAACTTTTGCAATCTGTTAAAAGTTTTTCAGATTCGGTACCTTTTTATCTTACTTAAATTTATATTAAATTAACCGTAAAATTTGGAAAAATATCGTTTGTTAATTTTTTTATGTCCATTCATTTTTTTACATCATTAAATTTATAAATTGAGATGAACGTAAAATGTTCATTAAAACTTTTTATTCGAAGTAAAAGGTATTAAATTATTATGTTCAATAACATTACATTTTTATTTTAATTAAAATTAGTATATATATATATACATATATATATATATATATATATATATATATATATATATATATAAGATACTGAAAAGTTGTCCACTTAGCGTACAGTTATTTTAAGGATGCAGAAAAATATTTTAAAGAAAGGTATACGACGTATTCTTTTTATAGTTATATTTTATCAATGCTGTTCTTTAATATAAATTGAAACAAGTGTTCAACAAGAAATAGTGAAGAAAATATATCTGTCGATAAATGTAATTTACATCACTGTATACTTTATAAATGTCAACATGAAAGAAATGCTGTAGAAGCATATAAAAAATTTGTCGAATGTTGTTGTAGCAAACACAAAAGCACATGCAAAAGATGGTTCGAAAAGATTAAGAATAGATACTTAAATCTTTGAGGCAAATCACGTTCATGTTCGATGGTGATATTCTTTTATAATATTTTGGAAGAAGACACATTTTTATCTACATTAGAAATGTATGCAAATATGCAAGACGAGTACTCAATGAAGTGACTATTGGGAACAGATACATTCATGTAACCGTTTGCTTATCTCTACTTTTAAGGAATAAAAATTAACTATTCTCGAAATGGCTTGTAACTGAAGATGAAAAGTGAATAATGTAGTGAGATAAAAAGCAAACTGAAAAGTTAAAAAACTCTTCCATCAACATATAAATCGATTTTAAGTATAAAAAATAGAATATTGTATATATATAGTAGGATATGAGAGGACTAATTTATTATGAATTTCTAAAGCTAAAAGGAAACATTAGTTCTGGAAAATATTATTAACAATTGGATAATTTGAACGCTTAATTTTAAAAAAATCATATGATTATTGTTAATATGGAGAAAGTTATCTTACAGTATAATAAATTAAGGCCACATCTTTATTTAACAACTTAGAAATAAAATAACGAAACTTGTTTGGGAGGTTCTAAAGTGCCTACAATAATTTTTAGATATAGCACCTTTTAAATATATTTATTTCTGTCTCTATAAAATTTATTAAATAGGGAAAAAATAATGTAGATGGAAATGTGAAAAAGATGCTAAATAATTTTTTTAGGTTTTGAGAACGATTTATTCCAGAGAGGAATTTAAAAACGTCTGTCAAGATGGTAAGAAGTTCTTAATATTGATAGAAATTATACTCTAAAATATTAAATATTATTGAATTATAAAAATATCATTTTTATCATTATTATTTTTTTATTTTCTTCTACTTAAAAATGAACAGAACTTTACAGTAGATTATATATATATATATATATATATATATATATATATATATATATATATAGGGAGATATTTGACAACCTAATATATATATATATATATATATATATATATATATATAAGGTCATCCAAACGTGACACCTAGATGTGTGTTTTATTAAAAAGAAACATGTGTATAGGGTGGTGTATAGAGAAACAGTGTATAGTTTTTTTGTTTCTTTTTAATAAAAAACAAATCTATGCGTCATATTTGGACGATCCTTTATATTCAATATATAAAAAATCAAGGAATGAAAATAGAAGAAATAAATATTTTAAATATGTATGATATAATATTTATAAAAATTAATACTTTTAGTTAAATGGAAATTACATTAACATATCAGATATTTTTTTTGTTATTCATTGTTAATATAAAAATATTTAATTTTTGTAAATAATAAAAATAACACATTGGAAACTAATATTGGATATATTTATTTTATTTTTTTATGGTGGCTCAAATGAAACTGACTAATTCACAATATATCTGTATTTTACATCTTTCAGTATTATTTAGGTTACTTTATAGCATAAATAAAATTCATATTGCCACAAAAATGATATAATTTGTATTTTTTAAAAAAGAGAAAAATCGTTTTTACCTAAATAATTTATATTATACATTTTTTAAATTTTGAAGTTATGCGGGAAATCAATATTATTTTTTTCAGTTTTAGGAACAAATTGATAAGGAATTGTTGGCTAGATGGAATTTAAGTGACAATGATATTATTGCAATAAGTTTAAATACCGTATAATGAAATACATTTCATATTATTCGAGAAGGTCTTCAAATTTGTTCAATTGGAAAATCATTTTATTGTTAATAAATGAATGAGCTTTTAAATTCTAAATAATTGTATTGAATATCACGACATAAACAATAGTAAAATTCATAGTTTAATCACCGATTCTTACATTGTCGCCAGAAAAATTAACAGAGAACGAGATAGAATTCGGCGCTAATTTCGCTAATTCTGCTTGTGATTTTACATCAGTTCATAAATGAACCCGCATATTTTCAAATATGTATGACAAAATGTAAAATAAATTACACATATGTACAAATTGCTTTAAATGAAATTAAATAGTTAATAAAAAAATAAAGTAAAAATGCAATGTTTTGTATCAATTTTATTCGGATATTTGAAATTTTTTTAGACATAATTTATGCAAATTATACATTTATATGATTAGATATATAATTATCTAGGTTTTTGCGGAACGTATCTACTGAGAAAAGAACATTGAGATAAAGTTAAACGTATAATATTTTTAATCCAGACAACAATAATTAAATCGTATAATATAGAAATCTATAACAGTTTTAAAAAATTACTTTCTTAAGTACTTGTATATTAATCTACAATAAAAATTTAAATGAAATTAAAATACACTGTATAAATTTATCATTGTTACAAATATAATATTTTATATAACAAATAGTCAATATATAAAAAAAAATATCTTTTATTAAGATATTCACAGAATTTAATATAAATATAATTATTTATTAAAATAAATTTATGTTACATGAATATTTATTTCTTATTTTTTATATAGAAGTGATATTTGAATAATTTTTAATAAGTAGTAATTTATTAAATATTATAATAAATAAACATACTTTATATAATTACAATATTATGATAACATTATATATTTTTATTTAAAAGTAAAATAGAAAAATATTGAATTCTATTTATAGAAACGATGCAAATAAAACACTCCTCAAACTACAAGAAACACGAAGATATTTTATTTATTTTACTTTTCGAATGGAATACAACCGTATGAAACCGTGCATAAATTTGTGTATATAAAAAACCGAAACATTGTACATTTCTTTTATTTCAAGACAAAGACATTCGAGTATGTATTTTTTATAAAAAACAAATTGGTTATTCGAATAGAAACTTTAAAAAGAAATCTTTAACAAGAACAATTTATGACCTGTGTGTACTAGCTACAACGTATGAATCTATTTTCTCTCTCGACTTTTGTTGCAGTCATTGTGAGATATAGCAGTTGTGTCCATGACAGTTTGAACAGCTAAATCATAAATTTTTAATGTCAAGTTAGATATTTGTTTCACGATCAAATGAACAGTCGAAATTAGTAATGGGGTCACGGACAATGAGCTTTATTGAATCTTTTGCATTTAACTCGAAATTGTGATCAAATTTCAAATGCATGAAATCAAATTTCCATTGTTCGATATTCACGATGTCAGCGAAAAGAGTATGTATGAGTATAATCAATTTTTTTTTACAAATGTGATTTTGTCAGTTTGAAAATCGAAATCTAATATACATATATAATGAATTAAGTACTGATATTAGCATTTTAAATAATACGAATAGAATTTAATTAATAATAAAATAGTTTCGTTATTTTTTATAGAATATTTAACGATAAACAAATCTTCAATAATTTGTTCTTTTTAAATAATATCTCAAATATTTTTAGTTAAAAATATTATTTTCTTGATTTTATTAAAATTCTTCAAAAATATTTTTTTATAATTATATTAAATATTTTTAGAAAAAATACTTAACATATATATATATATATATATATATATATATATATATATGATTTTAAAATAAAAAATTCTCAAATTGTTAAAAAATATATTGTACTGAGTTTTATTTGTAATTAAAAATTTTAATCTAATATAATTAAAATTTTTATTATATATCTTAAAAAACATTAATTTGAAATTAAAAAGAATGCTTTTTTATATAATTATTTCCTAATTTATATATAACTAATGAAATAAAAAATGAATCACAAACGTAAATTTAAAAAATATTAATAATAAAACAGAAATTCTTTCTTATATATTAGAGATAACAATAAAAGTTGTATTTTAGTATACAAATAATGTAATTATATGAATTTTAAAATAATATATTATTAAGAGATCTTTTAAAAATTATTATAATTATAAGAATATTTTTCTGGCTGATATTAAGATAAAATAAGTACGAGTTTTGAAAATTATAGAAATTCACATAAACGTTATCTATGAAGTAACTCGGTAACTTCATAAAGAAACGATTTTATTATCAGTAATATTATGAGGTAACTCAATAAAGAACTCCGTATATTAACTGAAAACTAAAAAAACAAAAATTTATATAGAAGTAAAAAGACTACTTCATGAAAATATTACGTCTTTGAATGAAATTCTTTTTATTACAAATATATTTTAGTATCTATTTTTACAAGTTTATGTGTTTTTAAAGAAATTTCATTATGACTGAAATAAATTTTCAAATATGTTGGAAATAGAATCAATATGCAGACAATATATATTTCCATTTTTTCTTTGAAAAGGAAACTGAATAAAAATAATTAATTATATAAAATATAATGCATACAATGATTAAATTTATTTTACAGTATTTTGATTTATTTTTAATTTTTATAATCGATATATTTCTGAACTTGTTTAGTTAAACATTTTTGACAGTTGACATTTTAATCCTATTTATTTTTGTATGACGGTAACTTTGTGACATTTTGATATCAGAATACAGTATTATTTTATGTAACAAACTTTTTTTAATTTGAAATGAAATGTAATTTAGATTATTTTGTAATTTCCCAAAACAATATGTATTTTGATTAAAATATTGTATTTTTTGAAACGTTAATTTTTTATAATTTTAATAAATTGAATAATAAAATACATGAAAAAATAATTATTTTATTTATGCATTGTTATTTATTTTTTTAATAAACATAATACAAATTTTGAAATATATAATAATTTTAAGAGAAATGTTTTTATTTATTTGAATTAAAAATCCAATTGCACTTTATTTTAAATATTTATTTGGTTTTTGTAATAATTCAAAATTGTATTTATTAAGTTATGAATATATATGAAAAATAATGATGTAAAATAAATACATAAATGTTATATTTATTGATATTAGTTCAAGTTTTATTTGTTATATAGTTTCAATTTGCATAAATAAATAATACATGAAGTATTAATAATATTCATCGATTAATTAAGTTGCAACACAATTTTAGATATATATTTTTTCAATTTTAGAGAGAAAATGTAACACAATATGTATAAAATAAGTATTTTTTATATAAAATCCAATAAAAACATTTATCTTGACAATTGATTTATACGTTATTAAAAGCAACAAATAATAGGATTGTTACTTAATTATAATTTCTTAATTTTTATAATGGTACCTCGAATTTATAAAAATAAACAATTAACTTCAAATATTTTTTATGATATATATATATATATATATATATATATATATATATATATATATAAGCTATCCTAATAAGCTTCTTTTGCTTGCTTTGACGAAATGTTGATTGTTATTAAAGAAAAAACTCTTGATCTTTGCATCCATTATAAAAATTGTTTATGTATACATATTGTGTTATTAAAAAATAACTCTTGTATGTAAAGGATAAAATTGTATATAAACATTCGACATGTTTACAATAAACAGAAAAATCAGCTTTTGAAATAAGATAATATGAATATAAGAATAAAGTTTAGAATTATATAATAAATGCTCTTTGTGTACGCTACAGTGGGTACGAACTCGATATTACAGATGAATTCGATTCGACTGGTTCTGATTCAAGGCTCGTTTGTGCACTGAAAATGAAAGACACGTCCATCACTGTGTAGTTTATTGGAAAAAATGCGGTGCGATATCTGTAGGTCTCGTAGGTAAGTATATTTCTATATATATATTTATAAAAGAATCACTTAAGTGTGCACAGAAATTTCCAATAAAATATTTTAGTACAATTTCTAGATACATTTCGTTTTATAACAAATGGCACGTGTTCGGTATTTGTTAATATACAATATATAAATATAAATATATGTTTTCTTTCCAATTCAATGGTTCTTTTTAAAATACAAATAGTTCATATTTTATCAAAACGTAATGCTAATTGTATTTGTTCTTAGTTATAAATTTAAAAAATTAA